>OX063288.1:11081480-11121480 GCA_944039245.1 Nebria salina
CATCACAAATGATGGTGAAGCGCTTGAAACCGTTTCCAATCTGAGTGTTGGTGGTAGCAGCAGCACCATTCATCGTCGACGCGTCAATTATGCCTTCGCAAATTTTGAAAAAATTCAGATAATTTTCATTTTTCTCTTCCGGATCACTATCAAAAACACCAGCAGCAGGTTCCAGTGATTCTAACAGGTCGTTGCAAATGTTGAAGAAATTTTGGAAATTTTCTTCTCCGTCAAAGTTCTGCGATTCACCTGTACTCGTCACTCGTTCCATAACTATTTTCGAATGTATTTTTGCAAAGACACTAATATTCGGACGGATAAACCAAGTCAACTAGTTGGTCCCGCCTGAAACCCCTCTTATTTAAAGTATTTTTTCAAACGACTCAACCTTTTTTTTTTTTTTTCATATCGGATTGACGCAATACCAACAGGTAAAGAAAATAGTGGGGATATATGCGCTTCCACTTTATCAAACGCTATGTTGGCGAGAGAATAGGTAAGGGATAACAGAAATAATACAAATAACTTTTTTTTTTTTAGTACGCAATCGCATTATTTATTTATTTATATTGATAGTTTAACAAACTCTACACATATGCCATCTTTTGCACTGCCACATGATTTCGTGCCTGTATGTACAATAGCTAATTTTTCCGACTTAATATTATTATTTAATTCGTTTATATTATCATCGGTCATCTTTGCAAAACGAAGGGGTAGAAATACGACGACAGTTCGACAATAATCTTCCTGCCAAACTTTGTGGTTACTGCTTTTACGCCGAGTACTTCATTCTCTTAGTTTCCTTACTGGTTTCAGATCATTGACAGCCCCTACTAAATTTGCTATTTCCATTTCTAAACAAACCAATAATACAGATTTTATTGTAACTTTAGTTTCTAAATGTATCAACAATAAAAATACTTACTTGTATACAACCGGTCGACAGCTTAAAATCGTCGCTACAGCATACACAGTCGAACTGATGAAATGTTCTAATATTTCAAAGGTTTTTATACGAAATCCCCTACTTATAACACATGTCGTCATAAGTAAAAGGGTCAAATCACAATATTAACTACAAGTAATACTCCTATACTATCGAATAACTACTTTTTTTTGTCTGACGCAAAGTGCAGCTGCACCAAAGGACAGGTTCAAACACGATATCAGTAGGAATGTAAAGATTTTTTTTGTCCGACACAAAGGGCAGCTACACACACAGGTGTGATATCTCAGCGGGATAATAACAATGGTCAATGCCGACAAAGGAAAATCATTGTCTTATTTATTAGGGTCTCGGTCTGGTGCAGGTGGGTCCCCATACATCTTTTGTTACACCTGACATATTTATTAGGGTCTACATAAAAAAAGGGTCTGTGACACAAAGGGCCACCTGTACAACAGGGCAGGTGTAAAGTTACAATGGTCACTGCGCTGACAAAGGAAAACAATGACATATTTATTAGGGTCTACATAAAAAGGTCTGTGATACAAAGGGCACCTACACAAAGGGAAAGGTGCAAGGTAACAATGGTCAATAACCACAAAGGGCGCCGACAAAGAATAACTATGACATATTTATTAGGGTCTACATAAAAAGGTCTGTGACACAAAGGGCACCTGCACAAAGGGACAGGTGCAAAGTAACAATGGTCACCGACCACAAAGGGCGCCGCCAAAGGAACCCCGACCGTGGGAAAGGTCCCCATCCTTTGTTTGAACCTGACATATTTATTAGGGTCCAGGCCATCAATCAAATCTCAGAGAACAAAGGCTGACAGGGTCTGTCGCGAGAACCGCTGACTACTCTACTAGCCTATACGGTTGATGGTAAAATTATGTAACTTCAAACATAAGATTTGTATATTTCTAGAGAGAAAACCTTTCATTTTTGAAAACAATATTCAAACCGGAAGTGCATGTTAACTCTAGTTATTTTTTTGCGGTTTCTGCAATTACTCAAAAATGATTGCACTTACAGAAAAATTGATGAAATTAAAATTATAGATATAAGCATTTTGAATAACCTTTATTTGAAACTTTTTTCAAATAAGGTACCGCAAACAAAAATGACTTTTAAAATTGATCTTATTTTAATTTTTTTCACATAAATCGTATCAACTATGCCTGTCACTTGTTGAAAATTACTGAAAAACAAAAAAAACTTAAATAATTTGAAGTTTGACATTTAATATTTATTCTAAGAAATATAATTAGTGAAAAAGGGTGCCAAAGCTTAGCAATTTATTATTAATTAGAAAAATAAAAAAAATGTTACCATGTACGGTCTGCAGTGCGATATTGGCTAGAATACGCGCATCTTCAGCACTAAAGCCGACGAGGACCGCTACACTCGCCAGGAGCGCCGATCGTGGAGTTGCAGCAAAGAGGGCAGAACTGCTAGAAAACAGGCTCAAGCTGAACTCAACGATTTCTATGCGCAAGAGGAAGGAACCTTGTTTGGCCTCGGAATCGCCGATTGACTTAAAACAACCGAAAGTTTCCAAAAATTACACTTTTACCTAACATAAACTTTAAACGCGTTTTTCTCGAAACGGTATTTTTCAAACTGTCGGGAAAAATAACTCAAAAAGTTTTCATTTAAATGACTTGTAATTTAGCGCGACTGAAAGGTCATTAAATTTTATTTTATTTGAATCACTAAAATCATGAAAAAAATAAGCAATAAATACTATTTAGGGGTGCTTAAATTCGAAAAAAAAGATGAAAAGTTCATCTTTTTTCAGATTAAGTTTTTTTTTATGAAATATCGGTTTTTTTTTCTAGTTTAGGAGGTTCATATAGAACAAAATACATTTGAGAATAAGGTTTATCTAATAAAAGTAAAAAAAATATTTATGTTTCGGGTCCCCAGAGTTCCGGCCAGTTGGGTCCGCATGCCTAACGCAACCTCTTTTCGGCGTAGCTTCAAGATCACACAGGGGTCGCGCATATTTGAAAAAAATCGTGAGTAAAGCTGAATGTTTATTAAATGCAATAAAAGAAACCCGAAAAGTGTATGTGGTTTCATATTCCCAAACAAAAATTCCTAAAAAACGTCGAGTTTTCAGGTAGTTACTTGTATTTCCCCCCTTAAGAATGAATTCAATTTTGCGTAAGACTCTCATAACTCATCACTATTAAGAAAAAATAATTTGTAACGAGTTTTTCGGGTGCCATCGGGTAAACGGGCCGTCAGAGATTGAAGAGTGAAGATATCGAGGAGTGAAACGGTAGCGGGCGAGACTTAGAAGTGTGACGCGCAGTGAACTGGTTGTAAAAGTGATTTCAATGCGAATTATTGTGTTAGTCCTACTAAGGTGTAAAAACAAGAGTTTGTTAATTTATTTTTGTAATAATAAAAGCGGAAAGCTGTTAATTTGAAGAATAAAAGTGTAACAAATTCTTTTGAAAACAAAATTCCACCAATGAGATACCCTGGTCAAAATTTCCTTAGTAAGCCCATAAACTTCAATAAAAAAACATAGTACCAAAGACCAAGTAAATTTGCAAGACAAAATATAATTAACACAGAAAAACGAAAATATAAACCTGTTCCAATGTCTGGAACTTCTAAAAAAACATTTAATCAACCTATGTCCACACAAACCATAAGACAAAACTATAACCAAGAGATAGAAGAAAGTGAAAACACTGATACTATAGAAGAATCTGTTAAATATGTTGAATATGAACGCGAAAACACACCCAAATCTTTTTTAGAAATAAACGAATTTCAAGAACTAAACCAGTGATGAATACCATTCTAAACACAATACCTATCATAAAATATAATGACTTTCATATTTTAATAGACTCTGGTTTTGATATAAACTTGATCTCTCCAAAATTGGTTAAACAAAAAAATTATAAAACAACAACCAAAGTGATAACATTTAAAACTGCAGCGAATAAAATTAAATGCACGGAAAGATAAAGATACAAAATATAACTTTTGATTTTTATTTATACGAATTTCATGATAATTGTAATTTATTATTTGGCGTAGAAATTTTAAACAAATGCGGTGTCTCAATAAATTTCAAAAGCAATATAATAACATTTGGTGACAAACAAAAATTTACATGACAGAATGACATAGAAGCAAATAAAAATAATGTTAATATACAAATACGGGATTCGCACTTATTAAAGCCACAAAAAGAAAAATTACAAAAACTAATAAAAAAGTTTAAATGTCTCTTTTCGAATGCAAATGAAATTTTATCAACCACTAACGTAGTCAAACATAATATTAAATTAAAGAATTTATTCAGTAAACTATACATTACCGCAGGTGTATGACAAAGTAATAGAGGAATATGTACAGACATTATTAAAAAATGGCGTTATTCAAAAGTCAAAATCACCATGGGTGCTTTCCAGCTAGGTACAAAGTTAGCACTGTGTAACACAGTGTATGATAACTGCGTTCCAACTACGCCTGAGTACGACTCAACTCGACTCTGCCATACTAAGCTAAAAAGGAAAGTCTGGTGCCGTATTACCTAGTAATTCGCATACCAACTATTACAAAATTTATATGTGTGGTATCACGGCGTCCCGCGTAAATTACAACATAACAATATTGTACTTGTGCATTTTCGGCTTCGATTGATTTGTCTAATATTTAATTAAATTGCACATTTCGAATTTGATTAATATAATTCATTATTAATAGGTTCTTATTGAATTTGTCAAGATCTAGGGATAAATGACTTTCGCGCACTCTATTGGGTAGAGGACGTAACTCCTAAAGTGTTCCAGCTAGCAATCGACACAGTGTTTGAGAATGTCTGACTTTGTTTGACAAAGTTCCCTTGTTGGAAAGCACCCCATATAACTCACCCATTTGGATTGTACCAAAAAAAATGGATGCATCGGGAAAAATCAAAATGGTTATAGATTTTAGAAAGATAAACCAACTAACAACAAAAGATAAATTCCCCATACCAAACATTGATACTTTAATAGACCATATTGGTAACCCAAAATTGTTTACAACCTTAGATTTACACTCTGGATTACATCAGGTCACTATGAAATTTTTAAGAATGCCCTTCGGATTAAATAACGCACCAGCTACCTTTCAACGGCCCATAAATGAAGTATTAATAAATCACATCAATAAAATATGTCTAGTTTACATGGATGCTATTATAATCTTTGGAAAAATGAGGAAGAACGTTTTAAAAATATCGAAACTAAATTCCAAGAATTAAAAAGAACTAATTTAAAAATTTCTATAGATAAAAGTGAGTTTTTCAAAAATGAAACAGAATATTTAGGCTTTGTAATCAGTGAGGCAGGTTTAAAGCCAAATGTAAGAAAATAGAAGCTATAGAGAAAATTCAAATACCACCATGGTACGGACGCTTTATTCCGAATTTTTCAAAACTTACGAAACCCTTTACAGAATGCTTAAAGAAAGGCAGAACAATAGATATCACTAATTCAAATTATAAAAATGCATTTCGAACGTCTAAAAATTTAATTATTAACCCTCCTATATTAGCATTCCCAAACTTTGAAAACAAATTTATACTCACAACAGATGCATCAGATTACGCATTAGGGGCAGAACTTTCACAAAAAATAGATAATGAAGAAAAGCCAATAGTCTATGCATCGAAAACTTTAAACCAGGCAGAACAAATTTACTCCTCCATTGAAAAGGAATTAAAAGCAATAATCTGGGCAATTAATAATTTCAAACCATACATTTACGGTAGAAAATTTGTTATTAGGACAGATCACCGTCCCCTTGTTTGGCTTGTCAACATGAAAGGTGCCAATCAAAATCTAATGAGGTGGAAGATAGAATTAGGTGAATATAACTTCGTTATAGAATACATAAAAGGAAAAACTAATAAAATTTCTGATTTTTTGTCCCGAATAAAAAATAATTATAAAATAAATTATAAAAAAGGTGATGTAGTTGAAACAAATATTTTCGCACACTGTATTAGTAAAGATTACAAATTTGGTAAGGGATTAGCAAAACATATAAATGAACAATATAACAGCAAGGACTTTTGTAAAAAGCAATTATTAATAACACAAAATTTTATACTTCAATAAGTCCAAAACAAAAAAATCTTTCACATATTTTCTAAGGAAAAATTTAATGACGAGTGTAATAAAAAAATTTTACAATACTCTTTAACTAAGAGACTTTTTAATTAAAAATGACATTTTCGAAATTAATATCCCTTGGTTATCCTGTGGCTTAGATAAATTAAAAAAAAGGAATAAATAAAAAACTTAGATAAAATATTTGGTTAAACCAACATTATGGTAAACATATCATTTGAAAATTACTCCTTAACGATTGAAATGATATCAAATAATGCAACAAAAAGCGTGTCAACTGAAAATACTATACATAGTTCTGATGAAAACTCAGTTGCAGGAATTAAATATATAGAAGATAGATTAAACATAGCAGATAATCAAACAATTATTCAAATCACTAACGAACCATTCACAGTAAAAATCGACAATTTTTTTGTAAAAGAACATCCTAAATAAAGAATGTTAGTAAATATCAATAAAAATGACATAGAAAATGAAATTTTAAATTTTATCAAAGAATATTTAATTTCGAAAATTAAATACTATGCTATCTTTGAAAATAATTCCGATATATCTTTTTCTAAAGTAATTAAAATTTTTTTTTTAAATAAATAGTATAAAAATCATAGCCGTAAATAAAATAGTAGCAAATATAGAAGAAATGAAATTGTTTACAATTACCATTTTGGCAAAATGAATCATAGAGGAACTATGGCTTCATATAGACATCTATAAGAAATATAATATTGGCCTAACATAATTTAAGATATTACAGACCTCATCAATACCTGTAAAATTTGTAAAGATAATAAGTATGACAGAAATCCAATAAAAATATTAGATAACCTAACACCCTTACCTGAACAACCTTTTGAAATGGTGAATACAGATCTTTTAACTCTAGATCAAAAATTATTCTTAACTATTTATGACCAATTCTCAAAATTCGGATATATCACAAAACTAAACAAAAGAAATGCCAAAAACACACTAGAAAAATTAAAAGAATATTTTAACCATTATAAATTTCTTAATACTCTAATAGTAGAAAATAGAAAGATTACACTCTACTATTATAGAACAGCTTAGAATATTACGTGCCGAAAAACCCAATTATAAATTAAAAGATAAATTACAAACAGTCATGTACTCTTACAATAATACAATACAAACCGTCACAAAATTTTCACCATTAGAAATATTATATGGAAGAAGTAAATGTTATGTCAAAGAGTTACTGAAACGATTTAACATGGATGATTGCAACCCTGTCTCAACCCCTCTCGCTTCAGGCACAGATCTCAAAAATCCCTCGGGGGATCAAGACGACGTGAAGTCCGACCAACCATACAAAGAACTCATCGGTTCACTGATGTATTTAGCGGTCGGTACACTACCCGACATCGCCTATGCTGTAAGTGTCTTAAGCCAGTATAATGATCGTCACTCTGGCCGACACTGGGCCGCAGCAAAGCGAGTTCTTCGCTACTTAAAAGGGTCAATCAATTAAGTACTTTCCTACCGACAAGATAACCAAACCCTGCTAGGTTTCTTCGACGCCGACTGGGGAAATTGCTCCACCGATCGCAGGTCATATACTGGATTTACATTCATCCTGAGCGGCGCAGCCATCACCTGGGAGTCAGGCAAGCAGCACACAGTCACACTTTCGAGCACCGAAGCTGAGTATCTTGGACTGACTACGGCGGCTAAAGAGTCTGTCTACCTGATACGCTTCTTAAAGGAACTTGGTGTGGACCTGGGTGACAAAGAACATCTATACAACGACAATCGTAGTGCTATTAAACTCTCCGAAAATCCAATTTAACACGCAAGAACAAAGCACATCGATGGCAGAGATCACTACATTAAACAAGTTCTTAGAGAAGAATCTATATCGCTAATGCATTTATCCACAGACTTCATGCTCGCGGATATTCTAACGAAAGGTTTGCCTCGATCCAAACATAACTTTTGCATTCGAGGAATGGGCATCTCGCAAAAACTGATTGATGACAACGCTCCAATCAAGGAAGAGTGTTGAAACATGATTTACGCTCCTCTCTCTATAAATTAACATTATCATAATATGCCAATAACAAAACGCAATACTCGCACTTGTCTTTTGATTCTTAACAATGTCAATAAGTTCCTCATATAACATAATAAAATCTATATATACAATATACTGTGTTTTGATTAACTACGGTTGTCTTATTTCGATATCCACGCGTACATCTCAATAGTAAAGCTAATATATTTCCCAAAAAGCACCATGAAACTCAAGAACAAAAGGTCAACGATTATGAAACAAATCTAGAGAAAATAAAAGAAACCATAACCGATAGAATAAAGCAAGAAAAGCAAAAAAGATATGTTCCTGAACAAACAAAGGATATAAAAAAGAAAAACATGTGTTTAAAACAGAACCCTAGACTAATACCTAAATAAAAAAAACCCTTTTACAATGAAATAAAGGTAAAGGAAATAAATTCTTAACTTAAATATATTATACCCCATAGTAAAAATAGTAATGAAAACGTTAAAATAGATAAAATTAAACTCTGATTACAGGATTGCTATAATTTGGGTCACAAGAAATGAAGATGTATCAGAAAACCCCAAGATTAACGTCATACAATTAAAAAATAGTAAGGTAACTACATCAGAAAGGTTTTTATATTACACAATAGATGTAAATAACATTATAAATACAAGTTTAGAACTCGATAATCAAATAACTAAAATAAAAACATATGTGGGAAATACGACCAAATATTATCAAAATGAGTTAAAAATAACATTTTTAGACTTATTTCAAATGAATGAAAACCTGCAAAACAGATTAAATATATTATTCCCTAAACGATATGAACGTGGTTTAATTAACGGTCTAGGTAGCATAATAAAAAGTATAAATATATAATAAAATATACAAAGTATAAATTTAGATAATCAAGATAACGAAAGATATGATCAAATAATTGAAGAAATTAATAAAAATCAAGATAAATTAATGCAGAACCAAGAACAAAACTTACAAATTATTAAAGAAATGAATGAATAATTAACAGTTAGAGTTAATTAATAAAAATCAAGTTTATATTACTACTAGTTTAAGACATATTTTACGATGAAAACAAAATCTTATGGTTAATAGGTAATGTTAAAGATTATAAAATTCAAGTTCAACAATTAATGTAGATACTGAACAATATAGAAACATCTTTAACGTTTTGAAATATACATCAATTACATTCCTCTCAAATTTCAACGGATAATCTTCAAATAGTAACCAATAAAATTCGTGAAATCATAATCATTAAATTCAATAATTTCTGGGAATATGCATCACTTATAATCACAAATTGCAAAATTAATGATGATAATAAAATTTTATTTTTGATGATTGTACCGATGTATGTTGATGAACAATATATTACTAAACAAATAATTCCAATACTATTTATTTTTAAAGAAAAAATATACATGTTAAATAACGGGAAAATAATATATATTGTAAAAGGCAATAAACAGAAATGTAACGAAATAAACAACGTTAACTATTGTAAAACTAATTATAAAATAAAAGATAACTGCTAGACTAATATAATAGAAGATAGTAACAATAAGAATTGTGATTCTAATGAATTCAAAACCACAAAATGGATTGAACAATTACCTCATTCAAACATAATCTATATTTATAATAAATTAAAAAATGTTCATTTGGACTGTACAAACATAAATAAAGAATAAAAATTTGGAATAATATATAAAATTATAAGCAACTGTATTATAGATAACGAAAAATTCAATAATAAAATCATGGCTAAAGAATATAATTTACAAATTAATAAATTTTTAAATCCCGAAGAGAAAATATTCCTGCTCAGTAATAGTATAATTCAACATTTTCAAAAATATATTATTCCAAATATTACTTTAAAACAAGCGACACATGAACAAATGAATAATCATTATAATCATGTTAAAAGTATATTAATAAGTATAATTATTGTAATCATATTAGTAATTAGTTCGTATAAAATATTAAAATGTTATAACAATAAGAAATTACAAAGGGACAATGATATAACAGATATAGAAATGGTAGATTTGTAAATATAAAATAATATCTTCACGGGGAGTAATTATGATTTATGACACAAGGAACTATATTTCTTAGAAATCTCAAGATATTATTTTATATATCACCAGTAAACTGAGGATATGATAAATTGTCTTGTATCATCTCAGATGTATAAATATCAAATATTAATTGAAATTTAGCATTATATTTCTTGTACTCAACTGTAAAACACGTGTGGTTTGATAAAATAAATATATCAAATAATTTACTTCGTTTATATATTTTTTCAAAACAATAAACCACGATAACGTAATTTATATATATATATATATATATTTATATATATATATATATATATATATATATATATATATATATATATGTATACATATATATATATATATATATATATATATATATATATATTTATATATATATATATATGTAGCAGCGGGACTATTATCTAAATATCTGGTGTGGACAACGTAGCTATGATAATTGTAAATTGTTACTTGTTGTTGATTACTATAAATATTAATGTATTTTCTTGGGAGTAATTCAAAACACATTGTCAACCGCTGTAAGGTTAATTGTTAATTGTACTTTCCGATTTTGGATATTATTGTCAAACAAAAAGTGAAGGGATAAAAGATTATAAAAGAGACTGAGGACGAAGATCGAGGGACAGTGGTGAGCGGATCAAGCAGTCAGTTTCGTTTCTCTGGAATTTAATTTTATATAAACATGTAAGTTGAGTTTTGATATAAATAATTATATATTTGTTTGTTTAGAAGAATTTTACTTGTTTTACCAGTCCTAGTCCTGTGTGTATAATAACAGCAAGAATCAACCAATAAATGGTGAACGTATAAGCGTGTAAGTTTTGCTCGCCTAATTATTGCAGCGTACCGTTGAATTAAATTAAGTACAACTGATATTGATTGCATGCTTAAATCGGTTTCTTAACTTAAATATCGTGAGTAAACAAAAAAAAATAGTAACAGTAAAAAGAGTTATTATAACTGGTGAACAGCGGTGGGATAGAAATAATTTAAATCAGTGCCCTTCTTACTTACGAATTTGAATCCGATTTCCATCTTAGAAATAATATTATCATTATATATATATATATATATATATATATATATAAAAAAAATTTTTTTCTCTTCTTAAATAACAATTAATGCACACTTAATTTTTTTTTATCTCTCATTCTTTTAGTTTCGTAATATATATAAATAAATTTCACAATGTCTTTCCACGATGATGATGTACTCTCTACTACTACTGAGTGGACTCATAAATAAAGTTCCATTATTCACCCGATCATCTAAGATATCAGTTAAAGAATTTGTAAGCCAGTTAGAGCATATTAGTGCTCTAGGACACTGGACAGTTCCGAGTAAAATTTCAGTGGCGAAAATTTGTATGTCCGGCGAAGCACGTTTTTTTGTTGATTCTCACCCTGATATGAGAGACACGGACGACTGGAATTTTTTTCGTCAAACATTAATAGAAAGATTTGCACCTAAAGAATCATCCGCGGTGATAGCTCGTTCGTTTCAAAGATGTATACAACGCACGGGTGAAAGCATTGATTCATATGTAGGTCGGCTAAGAGCCATTGGAAATAATCTATACGATCATAACGAAGGTACGACCCCTGCGGAAATCATTTTAGTAAAAAAAGGCTACTAGAGGCTACTAGAGCAATTTTTAGCTTGATACCTCTACTTCATCGACCTGTTTTGTTCGACGACCCACGTACATTTGACGCAGCAATAAAAATCGCAAAAAAAATTGAATTAATTGAAAAACAGTTAGGGACTTTCGACTCGGCTTTTGAGCCAGAGCGCCAAAATGAAATTGAGCACGTTGTAGCTATTGCCGAGCAATTACAAAAAAATAAAATAAATGTCCACAGTAATCAAAATCAAGGAAATAATTATAGAAGCAACCATGCTCATAGTCGTAATAATCAAAATTTCGGTAATCCAAGTAACCAATTCGATTACAATCAAAGTAATAATTTCAATCCTCAAAACCAGTCAAATTATAGCCGTGATCGTTATAATAATCAAAATCCAGGAAATAATTATCGTGGTAATAATTTTACTCGTAATCCTGGACATAACTATTACACGCAACCGCGTGAAAATAATTCACTAATTAATCCAAATCGTGTAACTTATCACCATAACAATCAAATTCGCAGAAATCATAATGCTGGTAATTTTCACAGTCAGAATAATTTTTATAGTGGTACAAATAACAGAAGTAATTTTCAACAAAAAAACTCCTTCAGGTATCCGAATGATAGAATGATAGATTTCTCGGGAAACATGTGCTTCACATGTGAGGAAATGGAGCATATTTCTAAATATTGCCCGAAGCGTTCTAGCATGTCGAATAATAATAATGAAATTTGTGAACGTTGTAAGAATGTCGGACATATTAGGGCAAACTGCACTGTTACTTTGAAAACGCAGCATTTAAACTGCAAGCAGCCGTCGATTCACGTCCAGGATACGGCTTAAATAATTTCAATATTGCAAAAGAGGTAGTACCTGTTATCCCAGATGATAAACGTTATAATAGAGTTAACTTGAATATTGGAAATAAAATTATGAGTTTTTTATTGGATACAGGTGCCAGTGTAAGTGTAATTAAGAAATCAGTTTTAAACGGACCAAATTTAGCATTATTAAATACAAATAGATTAATAATTGGAATATCAGAGCAACCGTTACCGGTTATTGGTACGGCCGACGTAGAAATTAGACTTATAAATAGAATCATAAACCACAATTTTATCGTGTGTACAAACAACTTACCGCTACCAACTGATGGAATATTAGGAATAGATTTTTTGAAAAAGTATAGCGCCGAGATTAGTTACGTTCATGATGAGCTCACTTTGGGAAAAGAAAAATTACAGATTGCAACAGCTGAAGAAGAAGTAAGAGTTAATGAAAAAGAAGATGTAGGATTAAAGATTTCAGATAGAGTACCCGTACAAGCTGAAGGCAAGGGTCATTTGGAAAATACATGGGCGCCCAGGGCACTGAAGGCCGTGCGTACCAAAGAAGAACTGGAAATATCTCCACGGAGCGAGGTCATCTGTCTTGGTATTAGAGAAAATGCGCAGATAAGTACAGGAGTTATAGTGATAGAGCCAGCCGAGATAAAAGTACATGGGATCATAGCAGCAAGAATACTTACGAGTGATAGGAGTAAAGAAATACAAATAAGATTAATGAATGTAAGTCAGGAAGTATTGATATTACCAGGTAGAACCATAATTGGTTATGAAGAAGCCGTGTTAATGAATGAAATTAAAAGTGAAATGAACGTAATAGAAGAATCAAATGAGATTAATTTTAATGTGAAGCATCTTAAACCAACAGATATAATCAAATTAAAAGATTTACTATCCGAATATAACGATATATTTATGTTCCCAGGCACGAAATTAGGCTGTACTTCTAAAATAGAGCACCGAATCATCACGGAGGATGTGCACCCAATTGCAAAAGCACTTTACCGCGTACCATACGCGCAGAAGAATATCCTCAACGAAAAAATTAATGACTTATTGAACGAAGGAATAAATGAGGAGTCAGAATCACCATGGTCAGCGCCAGTTATCCTTGTCAATCGAGTTATGTCAGATGGCAGCACGAAGGTCAGACTTTGCATTGATTACCGTGCACTGAACAATATTACGAAGCGTGACTTTATGCCATTGCCAAACCTTCAAGAAACGATTGAGCAATTGGGGGAAGCCGCTTTATTCACTACCTTGGATCTAGCTAGCGGATATCATCAAGTACGTGTAGCCGAAGAAGACCAAGAGAAAACGGGGTTCAGCACTCCATGGGGCCACTATCAGTACACTCGAATGCCATTCGGGCTAGCCAACGCACCGAGCACCTTCCAACGATTGATGTACTGCGTCCTCAGCGGACTGAGAGGTGAGAAATGTTACGTGTATCTAGACGATATAATCATTTTCAGTCGAGATGATATGAATGAACATCTTCTAAGTATTCGAAAAGTATTTGATCGACTGAAGAAACACAATCTTAAATTATACCCTGACAAATGTCAGTTTGTTGCAAGAGAGACAGTGTATCTGGGTCACATTATATCGAGCCAAGGTATCAAACCCGACCCATCGAAGATAGCTGCAGTCGTAAAATATCCAATTCCGAAGTCAGTGAAGGATATTCGTGCCTTCATAGGACTAGTTGGCTTCTATAGAAGATTCATTCGACAATTTTCAAAGATCGCTAAACCACTAACAGTACTTACTCAAAAAGATACGCCATTCGAATGGAGCGATGTGCAACAAACTGCGTTCAACCAGTTGCGAGATACGCTCAGCAAGAGTCCGGTTCTAAAGTATCCAGATTTCAGAGAGCCATTTATCTTAGCAACTGATGCTTCCGAATTAGCGCTTGGGGCTCTTTTAAGTCAGAAGATAGAAGGATACGAGCACCCTATCGCCTATGCAAGCCGAACGTTGAATCAAGCCGAAACAAAGTACAGTCCAACTGAACGAGAATGTTTGGGAATCATATGGGCAGTGAAACACTTTCGATGCTACTTATATGGTAAGCGATTAAGCATCATTATAGATCACCGAGCTCTGATTTGGCTCATGAATATTAAAGACCCAAGCAGTATACTATCCAGATGGGCTATGACAATAGCTGAACATGATTTCAATATAATTCATCGTCCAGGCAAGAAAAATGGTAATGCTGATGCTCTTTCAAGAATAAAGGTTGGGCTAATTGACGAATTCGATCCAATCTGGGATCGTGAACGTATAAAAGAGGAGCAACAAAATGATCCAACAATTATTGAAATTACTCAGAAATTAGAGATACTCGGAGGCCATTCCCCTCCCAGATCAAAAAGCGGAAACAGTGGCGCGAGCGTTTGTTACGTGCATAATAACCAGACATGGCGCTCCAAGACAATTATTGACCGACAAGGGCAGCAACTTCTTGTCGGAAATGTTTATTAATGTATTTAAATTATTGCACATTAGGAAATTGCAGACAACCGCCTACCATCCAATGTGCAATGGTCGCATAGAACGATTCCATAGAACACTAAAAGACTGTCTCTCCCACTATGTGTAAAAGGACCAAAAAGACTGGGACCTGTGGATACCATTCGTGCTCATGGAATTAAGGAGTTCAGTGCATTCTGCTACGGGAGAAACACCATTTTTCCTAATGCACGGTCGCAATTTTGAAATGCCATTCGATGATATTCTCTCACCTCAACGTGTAAGGTACGACAACGAAGAAAACTACAGCACTGGAATGATGTCACGTTTGCACGACGCCTACAGACTGTACGTGAAAAACTCAAGAAGACGATGGAAACCAATGAGGCGTTTTATAACAAGAAAACAGCGTCGGTTAAATTAAAGGTAAGGGATTCCGTCTATTTACATGACGCGACGACTAAGCCAGGGTTATCCTGGAAGCTTGGAAAGTCATGGATTGGACCCTTTCGAATAATTAAACAGACGAGCCCGGTTAACTTTGTTATTAAAGATCCAACTACTTCGAAGGAACAAGTAGTACAGGTAAATCGATTGAAGCTCTGCCCAAACGAAATAATTGAAAAGGAATCATCAATCATACTTCCAGATAAAGAAAAGAATTATAAAAACCTCTTTGATTTAATAGAGATACCGCCCGCACCAAATATTCCAAAAGCAGCTCCACCAGTTATCACGGTTGAGGCGGAGGCTGAAGATGACGAACAACCTGCCGTCTTGAACAGTACCGATAGTGATAGTGAGACAGTTAGTGCAGACGAAACTAGTGCAAGTAATATGGATGATGAAAGTGACAATAGTGATGAGGGTGGAGGCTCATATGGATATCAAACGCGTAGTGCTGGACCTGCACCCGAAATGCCTTGGACATCTAACAGCAGAATTTAAATTATAAAACACATATTCTTTTAGGACATAGATGTAAAATTATATTTAAATATTAGTAATAACTATGATACATCCTCTTACGTTAAAGGTTTCACTACGCACTGATACCAATACGTAATCATTTAATCGTTCAATCAAATGCGAGGGAGTTAGACAAGGGAATTGTGAGCATGAAGGAAGAAGAAATCCTTCTCACTGGAGACAAGTGGATCTTGACTACGGACATCGATCTGGATGACTACACAAGAGCACTGGGAAGGTTCAGACAAGCAGTGGATAACATCACCAAGATAGATACACAGTTGAAAACGGATCAAGACCAAGAACTGACCCACAATACACATGTAATTGTAAGTAGAGAAATCGATATTCTAAAAAATGATGCTACTTAATTAAACTCCAAATTAATGAACCTCGTAAAAACGGTATCGCCCTATGAGAGATCGCGAAGAAAGAGAGGATTGATAAACGTTGGCGGCCGCGTATTAAACTTTTTATTTGGTACTCTAAATAGTACAGATTTAGATGATATAAATAATAAAATTAACGAAATTTCAGAACAATCTGATGGAATTTTAAATGTTGTTTCTGAGCAAGTCACAATTGTTAGGAACGTGCAAGATAATAAAAATAAACTAAATGATAACTTTGAAAAATTGAAAATAGTAGTTGCAAGTATAAACCCCAAATTAAGTAATATCCTTCATATGCACGAGCATTCCGAACTCAATCTAGAGATTAAATTAGTAAATTCGATAAACTTGAGTTCAGCCCTATGTTAAATGATTTAAAAGAATCTATGCCAGATTTGGGAAATGCTCTAGAAGCAACTACATTAAATAAATTGAGCCCAGTATTTATCAACCCTCTGGTATTACAAAAAGTCCAAGATGAATTACCTGTAGGTCTCTCTTTGTTGACCAACTTTTATGATAAAGATATTTATCTATATTATGATATTGCATACGTTAGAGCAAAACACTTTGGGAATACACTTAGAATTTTTGCAGAAATACCTCTTAAAGCTCCCGGTCGTTATTTTACACTATACAGAGTACTCCCTCTACCATATAGTAATAATGAAACTGATAACACTAAAGTATACATAGAACCCACATACTCATATTTAGCTGTATCCGGAGATGGTCAATTCTATCTAGAATTAAATACCGAAGATTTGTTAGAGTGTCGCGAAGGTATAATCAGAGTTTGCCCTCCATCAAAACCAGTACGTAAAATTACGGACCTTTCATGTCTATCTGCTCTATACTCCGGAAATAAAGAACGAACGAGCACTCTTTGTAAACATATGGTCACTAGAGAAAATAAATCGGTGTTATACCGCGCGCAAAATACGAACTCCTGGATTTATAGCGTGGATCAGGATTTGCTTACAGTTAATTGTCCTAGTTATCCGAATAAACATAAACTCAACTCAACTAGTCGTGTCATATCGGGAACCGGTATTTTAGATGTACCAGCTTCATGTATCGTCTACGGACCAAACTACTTACTTATGCCATATGCAACAATTGAATCTAAAGTAACGTCATCTAGTTCTGACATAATAATACCCCCAATTCAAGGAAATATTCAAGACATTTCTCATTTTAATAAAGAACCCGTGGTTAACGACGAAATTGATGAACTATTACAAACCATTGATACCAATTCTTTAAAGGAAGGGTTATCAATAGAGAAATGGAAACAACATGTTGATGCTTTACGCCAACACAAATTCAAAAATACAATTAAATATTATAGCATTGCCAGCTCTATCATTATTATAGTAATCACAGTCATTTCAATTGCAATTTATAAATATATTTTCAAACGAAAAACCAATTTAGTGGTACGTTATACACCTCAACCAAACGAAGAGAAAATTGAACTGCCAGTATATGTAGAAAAAGAAGAGTCCGCACCAACTGCATATCTGAATAAAAATAAACAGACAAAAATATACTCTCAACTGTTTTAAAATAATAGTTTTTCGGATGCCAGAATCGAATGTTGAAAGATATAGGAAGTTGGCGCTCCTATCCTACTGGTAGCCAACCGTTGTTTTAGATTATTAAGCCACGATAATTTTTCGAAAAAGATTATCTAAAACCACGGTGTACTTTTTATTAATCATTAGATATAAATATGAAAAAAAACAAATAAAACGAACGGTTATGGTTAATAAAATTTTTAGAAACTCGTAGTTGTTATCTTATATATAAATATTTTCTTAGGTAAGTTTAAAATAATTTTCTAATTTTTTATAAAACTTATAAAATCATATATTTTATTAGAAAAGGCTGACGTGTCTGTCACTGATCTTTCTTATACGCATTTTAATTAGTTAGAGAGAATTAAAAATTTTTTGAAGAATTTAAATGTTTTATAAATTCTAATGATCTATCCAAAATGAGTGTACGAAATTATATTAGCGTATACGAAAGTATATTAACACACTCATGCTCAGATATCTTATATTAATTTTAAGGAAATTTTAAATTTTGATAAACATAACAAAATTATCGTCCGCTAAATATATCCGCAATTGTATACAAATGAAACAATCAGCAACAATACACCAACCATTCAATATAAGATCAGATTTCTTATCAAGATAAAACGGAAACTGAAATTTTAGTTAGTCACCTTACTGCGGAAGTAGCACTAAAATATTAAGCGCTGCTTTACGTTATACGACAGTATATACTTGTCTGTAGATTAGCGACAGACATGCCGTGGCGAGTAGATCAAGGAACAGCAGGAAAGGTCACTTAGGGATATTTGTGGGCCAGGGGGTGTCAGTAATATAACTGAAAATGATACCGACAACTTGGGCTTATGGGTGTACGGGTTGGGTTTGGAAGTTTAAGAAGACGTATAGAAAGAGATAGACATAGTCGACAGAGATAGATATATGAGAGAGAGATAGGTATATGCATTAGAAAGAGAAAGATGTATAGGTAAAAAATGAAAAGACAATTTTATCCTCAGCATTCCGACATACTTCAAGGTATAAATAATTTTACTGATTCGACCGGTAATTTATTGCCGGTCGGTAAAATTATTTCTACACTGAAATATATTGGAACGCTGTGGAAAAAAATCGTCTTGCTCAATTTCGCCCTATAAATCTACTGCAATCTAATGAACGATGTAAATCATAGAATAAAAAAAAACAATATTAGGAAATAAAATCAATATATTTCCATAAGGTATTTAAAATAAATATGTTCAAGCTTAGACTGAGCTGTTAATTAAACAAAACTATTCACAAACATAATATTGGCCTAGAAAATGTTTAATTCATTTACATAATGTTTGGAATCAATAACAGTTACTTGAAGGCAAGGTTTTAAGCTGTGCCATAAAATCAAAATTGCCTCTATTTTGCTATAACAAAATTAATTTTTACTTTCTTATACGCAGTATAAGTATTGTAATCATGAAAGATTTATATCTCGATGTTTTAACAGAAATATACCTGCTGACCTTCCCTGAATCGATTCCGATTATTTTTGAAATGACGTGTGTGAGTGTAGTAATGGTTTTACGTCTAGCAATAAACATCCTGTTACCAAGAAGCATATAATATGAATCTTGCTGTTAGCAGCATTAGCACATTGGATTACGAGAACTGTGTTTTCCTTTTCTGCTACTTTGCGGTGAATTCGTCGTACCTGAATTAAATGTAAATGTTAATTATAATTGAAAAATAATTTGATGACTTACTATTCGATTTTCTGGTTTGACGATGATTACCCTTGCTCGATACCTCTGAAAACAATATTTTATTAGCTCAAGTTAAACCAAGCAAAAATATTTTATACCTTCCGGTCGCACTGAAACACAATAATCGTGCTCCCTCAACGAAGATGTAAAAGAAAATGCACTTGTTACATCGGGTATAGGGACATCTAAATATATTACTGTATTAATAAAAACATTAATTCAATTAAAATGGTTTTCCTACCTTCTTGCACAGCGTGCCGCTAATCCAAGTACAAAGTTGGATAAGCACCATGTAATACGGTAGTTCTGCCTTTGCCATTTATATAAATCTACCTAGGACTAAAATGTTTAAGGCAGACCCGATACGAATGATAAATTTGCTTTTCTGGCATATTAAATAATTTGGGATTGTTTACCAGCCCAATCCATTTTTTAAACATCGTGTTATAATCTTTCGGAAACATTACCCACTTGATTTGCAACTTGGCACAGCGCAACTCATGTTGGACGACGTAATCTAATATATTTTAAATCAAGTAAAATACATAAAATTCAAGTAAAACGTAAGACTTACGGACTTTGTTACAAAGTAACGCACTATTCAAACGCCATTAAAAAAAACTAAATGTTACAATAAGAACTAAAAAAGTTGCCGCGCTTTTTAAAGAATTTTTAAATGTTTTTTTGTAATAAAAAATTATATTTCGTTCGTTAAGAAAAATTATTATAAAATAAATACGCTTTTCTTTATATTTCTTATTAAAAAATAAATACGCTTATTATATAAGAAAATTATACAGTATATAGTAAAAATTAATACGAATAACTTAATTAGCATTAAAATTTAATTTGAATTTAACATCCAAATATAGAACTAAATATTTATTAATTTATATACCTAGTTCTTATAGAAAAATATGTTATTTAAATACAGAAAAATTTTAGTTCCAATAATTGGCCGAAACAATTACTCAGTCTATATTGTAGGAAACGTTAGTGCGGTTAGTACCCTGAAAAACGACGGTCACGCTCACGGCGGCCATTCTGGTGGAGTATAAAACTCGAACTAATTCGAAGCCCTCCCCCCAACAAAATGGCCGCCTGTGAACCACCGTTGGAGTAGATCAACTACTTGCGGAAGTCAAGTATATAGACTTAACCTCCGCTACTAGACGTGAGAGGTATTGAATGTAATATTGAAAATAACCTGATTTTTGTTGTAACCGGTATGTTTTCTGAAAATGCTTTTAAAATAAAAGTTATGCGTAATATTAATATCTTTTATTTTTATCCTTACTAATTTTTCTGTAAGTACTACCGTTTTTGAGTTAAAGCAGAATATTGCAAAAATACTCATTTTTTTGTAACCAGTACCATTTTTGAAAAATATTTTCAAAAAAAAATTATGCGAAATAACAATATCTTTTATTTTTATTCTTTAAAATTTTGCTGTAAAAACTATCGTTTTGGAGTTATAGCAGAAAAGGAAAAAAATGAATAAATTAAACATGCACTTCCTGTTGGAATATTCTTTTCAAAATAGAAGGTTTTCTTGCCAGGAACATACATATCTTAAGTTTGTAGTTTCATAACTAATTTTTTTTACCGTTTAGGCTGTAGAGCGCACACTTTCCCACAGACAGACTCACACACATACACACACACACGCGCGCACGCACACACACACACACACACACACGCACACACAAACACACACACACACACACACGTCATCTCAAAAATAGACTCAATTTAGGAAAGGTCAAAAGATATATTTTCGTTAAAATCTCGAGATCAAAATTTTTCATGATTACAATACTAACTTATACTGCGTATAAGAAAGTAAAAATGGATTTCCAAAAACTAAATGATGTTGGACAAATTAAGTCAAAGCCCATTCAAAAATTATATAAACAAGATGAAACAAAAACATATAAAATTGATGGTGCTAAAATAGTTACTACACTACATGGAAAATCAATTTTATTACAAATAGAAGATTTTGTTGTTTTTTTACAAATACGCTTTAATGTTTTAACTGAAGTTGAAGTATCACAATCATGTGGTACTTCTCTTCAAGTTAAAAGTAACGAAATCCAAATGATATCAATAAAATTTATATAATCTTAATCAGAGATGGCACCAAATTTCACCTATATATTTAGAAACATCCCAGAAGTTTGGGATGTATCTAATGACCTGCCACTGTTCGTTAATAATGAGGGTGAGGATTCTTACGATGAAGAAGCCTCATCCGAAATTTTAGAATTGAATTATGTCGATATAAATATTGTGAATATTAACAATACAACGGAAGAAGCTCTATTGTCATATTGTTTTAATAACGCCAATCACATGGTTCTTACATTTCGGAAATGGTATATATTTTACTCGTTTCAGAAACGAGAATGTTTACAACAAATTGCAGTTTGTTTCGTGACGATATAAATTTAACTGGAGAAATTTATTATTTTTATAGATATATTGTTCATTCAATTCTTATAACTAATTTAGATTTTCATTGTTTCTTTTGATTGAAACAATTGCATCAATGGTATTCATCTACAACTTGCACTTCATGCAATGTTTAAATTTCTATTAAAATCTTTTCTCTTAAAAATTTTCAAATCTGATATTCGCTAGATATTCTTGTTGTTGAGCCGCTCGTGGTATTGCTAACTATATTTAAAATTATGTTTTCTATTTTATAAATTTTTAATTTTCCAGTTGTATTGTTAATTTTTTTCAATTTTGTATAAGTTTTCTATTATAATAATTGTTTTATTATTAACATTCTTATGTATGTAAATTTGGGGTAAAAATAATATACATATATAAAATTATATTTTTAAATTTATTTTACTCATTAATTTTTTTAACAATAATATTAAGGTAATTTGCTAAAGATATTCTTGTTTTTGTTGAGCCGACTCACGATCTGCTCAACAACAAGAATATCTACAACAAATTACATTAGGTATTATAGTTAAAATTTTTAGAGAGAAAAAAAAGAAAATCTTGTGCAGGACCAAAGAGGACATCCATACGCACCCTTACATAAGTAAAATATTGAGAAAAATGCGATTGAAAGTAAAATAAATTTTATTTTTAAAGTTATTTTTCAGTAGGCTATGAAACAAAATTGAGCTTAAATACATTAAATTATTTGTTATTTACTTTATAAATAGTGTTATAAAGTAAATAACAAATAATTTAATGTATTTAATTTATGTTTCGTTGCATTTAAGCTCAATTTTGTTTCATAGCCTACTGAAAAGTAACTATAAAAATAAAATTTATTTAACTTTCAATCGCATTTTTCTCAATATTTTACTTATGTAAGAGTATAAAACGAATACATAACGGAATTCAGAAGAAAATACTCTATCGAATGGGCTTAAAAAATATATAGCATCTTATTTGAAAAAAACATAACTTTGTGTTGTTGCTTGAGAACCACTGGTTTAAAAAAATATTTTCTTTTATAGTTGGATGTCCCCTTTGGTCCTGCATAAGATTGTTTTATACGGTTTTATTGTATCTTTAATAACATAGAAGTTATTCGAGGTAGCTCGTTTCGCTATTACAGCCTGTATATATATATATATATATATATATATATATATATATATATATATATATATACACATATATACATATATATATATATATATATATATATATATATATATATATATATATATTCATTCCAAGAATGCATCTTTTGTACAATGTGGTAAGGTCGGTACTGTCGATGATATTTCAGCTGCTACATACATTAGAATTTTTTTAACTATTAAACAATTATTATTATTATTATTTTTATTAACATTACCTTATAAAAAATGGAAAAAATTAATATATATATATATATATATATATATATATATATATATATATATATATATATATATATATATATATATATATATATATATATATATATATATATATATATAATAGCAGTAGAAGTAAAACGCTTAAGTGGGAGATGCTCTCAGGGAGGAAAAAACCCTAAGAAAATAGAATTGTGAAAAGGGTCTTTCCTGGGAGCAGAGGGGCAGTTGAGTCAGCGTAAGCAACAGTGGTAGATCGTGGTAGTCAAAGTAACAAGTTATATAATTGTCAGTTAGAGTCAGTATGTGTTGTATTATGTAAGTACATTTATTAGTATGTAAACGATTGTGCCATTAAGAGATTCAAGTTAATAAAACTATCAAAATTTACCGTGTGATTTCTTTACTAGCCCTGGGCTACCGTCAAGGGTTTGTTCAGTTACCTCAAACTGAACTGGTGACCGCGAAATGTTAAAGTTTATTCTCAGATATTTATTATTATTACAGTTCCTCTTTTAATTTCAAACCTTACGCTCGATCTTACAATATGACCTGGTAAGAATCACGCTACTACATGTATATAAATTTGGAGTACATATATAAAATTATATTTTTAAATTTGTTTTTCTCCCTAAATTTTTACATTCTTATGTAAAATTTTGATCTCGATATTTTAACGGAAATATATCTTTTGGCCTTCCCTGCATTGGGTCTGACTATTTTTGAGATGTCGTGTGTGTGTGTGTGTTTGGGTGTGTGGGTGTGTGGGTGTGTGGGTGTGTGGGTGTGTGGGTGTGTTGGTGTG
The DNA here is from genome assembly GCA_944039245.1 of Nebria salina. Classification (NCBI taxonomy): domain Eukaryota; kingdom Metazoa; phylum Arthropoda; class Insecta; order Coleoptera; family Carabidae; genus Nebria; species Nebria salina. The sequence goes on from OX063288.1 coordinate 11,105,996, forward strand.
TGGGTGTGTGGGTGTGTGGGTGTGTGGGTGTGTGGGTGTGTGAGTGTGTGAGTGTGTGGGTGTGTGAGTGTGTGGGTGTGTGAGGGTGTGAGGGTGTGAGGGTGCGAGGGTGTGTGTGTGTGTGTGTTTGGGTGTGTGTGTGTGTGTTTGTGTGTGTGTGTGTGTGTGTGTGCGCGCGCGTGTGTATGTGTGTGAGCCTTAATAGTAAAAGATACAGTTATGAAACTTCAAACTTAAGATTTGTAAGAATATTGAAAAGAATATTCTATCAGGAAGAGTATGTTTACTCTATTAATTTTTTGCATTTTCTGCTATAACCCAAAAACGGTAGTTTTAACAGCAACATTTTGAGAATAAAAATAAAAGATGTTAACATAATGCATAACTTTTATTGGAAAATATTTTTCAAAAAAGGTACTGGTTATAAAAAATAGAGTGTTTTTTCAATGTTCTGCTTTAAGGGGGGAAATACAAGTAACTACCTGAAAACTCGACGTTTTTTAGGAATTTTTTTCGGGAATATGAAACAACATACACTTTTCGGGTATCTTTTATTGCATTTAATAAACATTCAGCTTCACTCACGATTTTTTTCAAATATGCCCGACCTCTGTGTGACCTTAAAGCTACGCCGAAAGGAGGTTGCGTTAGGCATGCGGACCCAACTGGCGGGAACTCTGGGGACCCGAAACATAAATATTTTTTACTTTTATTAGATAAACCTTATTCTCAGATGCATTTTGTTCTATATGAATTTCCTAAATTAGAAAAAAAAAACCGATATTTCATAAAAAAAACTTAATCTGAAAAAAGATGAACTTTTCATCTTTTTTTTCGTATTTAAGCACCCCTAAATAGTATTTATTGCTTATTTTTTCATGATTTTAGTGGTTAATATAGAATAAAATTTAATGACCTTTCAATCGCGTTAAATTACAAGTCATTTAAATGAAAACTTTCTGAGTTATTTTTCCCGCCAGTTTGAAAAATATCGTTTCGAGAAAAACGCGTTTAAAGTTTATGTTAGGTAGAAGTGTAATTTTTGGAAACTTTCGGTTGTTTTAAGTCAATCGGCGATTCCGAGGCCAAACAAGGTTCCTTCCTCTTGCGCATAGAAATCGTTGAGTTCAGCTTGAGCCTGTTTTCTAGCAGTTCTGCCCTCTTTGCAGCAACTCCACGATCGGCGTTCCTGGCGAGTGTAGCGGTCCTCGTCGGATTTAGTGCGGAAGACATTTTTTTAATTTTTCTAATTAATAATAATTTGCTAAACTTTGGCACCCTTTGTCACTAATTATATTTCTTAGAATAAATATTAAATGTCAAATTTCAAATTATTTAAGTTTTTTTGTTTTTCAGTAATTTTCAACAATTGACAGGCATAGTTGATCCAATTTATGTGAAAAACATTTTAATAAGAATCAATTTTAGGTTATTCAAAATGCTTATATCTATAAATTTAATTTCATCAATTTTTCTGTAAGTGCAATCATTTTTGAGTAATTGCAGAAACCGCAAAAAAATAACTAGAGTTAACATGCACTTCCGGTTTGAATATTGTTTTCAAAAATGAAAGGTTTTCTCTCTAGAAATATACAAATCTTATGTTTGAAGTTACATAATTTTACCAGCAACCGTATAGGCTGTAGAACGCTCAAACACACGCACGCATACAGACAGACAGACAGACACACACTCACACACAGACACACACAGACGGATGTCATTCCAAAAATAGTCAGAATCAATACATTGAAGGTCAAAACGTATATTTCCGTTAAAATCTCGAGATTGAAATTTTTCATGATTACTTGTACTGCGTATAAGAAAGTAAAAATGGTTATATCTCGGTAACTACATTTCCAATCGCCTAGATATTTAACAGGATAAATGTATAGGCAATTGATGTATGTAATAAAAAAAAAATCGAAAAATTTTTTATTTTACTTGTATTTCCCCCCTTAACTCAAAAATGGTAGTTCTTACAGCAGAATTAGTAAGAATGGAAATAAAAGATATTAATTTTACACATATCTTTTATTTGAAAAGTATTTTCAAAAAATTTACCGGTTACAACAAATATCAGGTTATTTTCAATATAACATTCAATACTTCTCACGTTTAGTGGTGGAGATAAAGTCAATACACTTGACCTCCGCTAGTATTTGATCTACTCTCCGCGGCATGTCTGTCGCTGATCCAAAGCCAAGTATATAGTGACGTTTACGCTTAATATTGTAGAGCTACCTACGCACGAAAGGTTGCTTATATAAAGATGTCGTACGCTATGCCACGACTGAATCATACATGTTCGACAGTTTCCGTTTCATCTCGATAAAAAATCTGATCTTATATTGAATGGTTCGTGTATTGTTGCTGATTGTTTCATTTGTATACAATGGCGGATATATTTAGCTGACGATATTTTTGCTATGTTTATCAAATTTCAAATTTCCTTAAAATTAATATAAGATAACTGTGCATAAGTTTGTTAATATACTTTCGTATACGCCAAAATAATTTCGTATACTCACTTTGGATAGGTCGTTAGATTTTATAAAACATTTAAATATTTCAAAGTTTTTTTAATTTTAACGAACTAATTAAAATGCGTATAAGAAAGTGACCGACACGTCTATAATATTTAACATCCTCCTAATCCTAATCTACAAATGATTTTTATATATTTCGGCAACGGATAAACAGATAATAAATTGCGTGAAAGAAAAGTTGCCAGGAAACGGAATACAAGAGCGTGTATGAAGAATTTAATGAATTGGAGTGAAGGGGAAGTAGTTAGTAAAGGCAGAGTTAAATGGTGAAAAATTGTAAAGATGTAAAGAAATTTAATAGGTTTTTTGCGACCCTATTTAATGGGAATAGGCATGCATAAATACTATTCAGTTACATATGATTTTAAATCAGCATCATTTGTGTCTGTTCAGGTCTCGAACCTTCAAGGTTTTAAAGTTACTTAAGTTGTAAAATTTTCTTAGAATGCCGTTGTTACAAAGTTGCCTGGTGACCATCTGGTATTTTCATATCTGACAAGAGATCTTGGTGGGGGTTGTCCCTTCTGAGTGTTACACTATTTTCAAAGCCAGTCTGGTATAGATTCGCAAGAGTTCAAGTCAACTTAAATACACAGTTCTTGAGCCCAAACCAAAAATTAACATAAACAATGTAATATGTCTCATGCATATTAAACAAATTTAACTTTATTCATAGTTTTAGTGTTGTGTAACGCATTTGGTGTTTTTTCTTGTAAATAAATGTTTATGGTTAAAGTGCTGTATGTTATTTAAAAAAATCTTAAAGAGAAAAGGTACAACACTCGAAACATTGGTCCTTCGAGCCGGATGTCACAGCAATTACATCCACAAACAACACAACAAACAAATTTGGACTAACTAAGCAAGGTAACTCTCCAATTATTATTTGCATATCCGTAAAATCAATCCTACATCTATCGCCCGTCTCTCCTCTATTTGTACAAATTACAAAATGGCAGAAGAGATCAAGAAACTTAAAATCAAACGAAGTAAAATCAAAGCATCGGTGACTCGTTTCAACACTTATTTAAAATCATCGTCACCTACAAATAAACTCGATACAAACGAAATAATTGCGCGTTAAATAAAATTTGAAGAAACTTGGAATCAATTTGATTACATTAAATCTGAATTTGAATTGTTGGACGAAAATGAGTTAACATCAAGCGAACGCGAAGAATTCGAATCAAATTATTTTGCGATAATAGCCTTGGCCGACCAACATTTAGCTGATAATAAACTAAATACTGCGCCTAGTATAAATCATAATAGTGCTATCGCTCAATTTAATAACGAAAATTGTCATCCAAAAATACGATTGCCAAAAATTGACTTACCAACGTTCACTGGTTCATATGAAGAGTGGTATGATTTCCACGACACATTTAATTCGCTAATTCATTCAAATTCGTCTATATTACCAATTGAAAAGTTCCACTACTTAAAAGCTGCTCTGAAGTTTGACGCCGCTGATATATTACAGTCATTAGAAATAAGTGCAGATAACTAAAATTCCGCTTGGGAAATGCTACAAGATCGATATGATAATAAACGCATTATTGTTCAAAAACATATCAAAGCTATGCATGATCTGCCTGTGCTTCATAAAGAAAATCTTTCTGGCTTGCGTCAAATCTTAGATGGTATTATAAAACATGTTCGCGCTCTAAAATCTATAAAACGCCCGGCTGATCAATGGGATGATATGCTAATTTATCTAATTACCACAAAATTGGATCCTATTACTAATAAGGCGTGGGAAACCGATTTACCTAGAAACAACATCCCAACATTTAAAAACATGACAGATTTTTTATCACAAAGATGTCAAATCTTAGATGCTATATCCAGAACTGACAAATTAAATATTACTATGCACAATAACAAACCTCAAATAAAAAGGTTCACTTCTGCAAATGTGTCAACTTATAATACTGAATGTCCTTTATGCACTGAATCTCATTCGATTTATCAATGCGGTAAATTCATAAGTCTGTCCGCTGATCAACGATTCAATGAAGCAAAATCTAAGAAACTATGCATAAATTGCCTGCGATGCAATCATAGCACGAATCTCTGCAAATCTCGTGGTTGTAAAAAATGCGGTAAGCATCACAATACTTTGCTGCATAAAGAAAACGCTAATTCAGATTCATCCATATCACACGTTTCACCTATTACCTCAGCTACAACCACAAGTCAATCATATCAAGCGCAAGCGTATATGCAACACATATTACTATCTACTGCCGTAATTAATGTCTATGATAACAAGGGAAATCCTCTTGAATGTCGAGCACTTCTTGACTCTGGCTCTCAATCATGTTTTATAACAGAAGAGTTAGTAACAAAACTTGGTCTCAACAAAAAGGCAGTGCAAATTCCAGTTGTTGGTATAAATAAATCCATTTCCAGTGTAAACAGCACAGTTAACGCTACAATCAAATCTAGATTAAATGCATTTTCTGCTAGCATTCAATGTCTTGTTCTGCATCGAATCACTGAAAATTTACCCTCCAATTCCATCGCTAAAACTCATATCACCATTCCAAAAAATATTAAGCTAGCAGATCCAAAATTTAATGTAATAGACAAAATTGATATGCTCATCGGTTCAGAGCTATTCTGGGCGCTCATGTGTGTGGGTCAAATTAAGACAGGGAAGAGCCAACCCTATTTTCAAAAAACGCATTTTGGATGGATTGTTTCTGGTCTTATTATTTGCAGTAATCAAATATCAAAAATCACTAGCTGTAATCTATCAATAAATGAGCGACAATTAAATTCAAAACTAACTCGTTTTTGGCAGGTTGAGGAGTATGCTCCTACTAAACCTAATTATACACCCGAAGAATTAGAATAAGAAAATCATTTTTTATCTACTTATAAAAGAAATGAGCAAGGTCGCTTTGTAGTTAAATTACCCACTAAACCACTAATGATCGAAAGGCTGAGTGACACAAAAACACAAGCATTAAAAAGATTTTATGCACTTGTAAGAAAATTGGACAAAAATTCTGACCTTAAAACACAATATTCGAGCTTTATTAATGAATACCAGGCATTAGGACACCTAAAGGTTGCTTCTGATAATAAAAGCTTGCCAAACTTCTACCTACCTCACCACGCTGTCCTAAAGCAGACCAGTCTAACAACAAAACTGCGTGTTGTCTTTGACGGTTCTGCCAAGTCAACAACTGGATTATCTTTAAATGACGCATTAATGGTCGGACCTGTAATCCAACAAGATCTAATATCAATCATACTAAGATTTCGAACGCATCTATTTGTACTAACCGCTGATATCGCGAAAATGTACCGCCAAGTCTTACTGCATGAATCTCAAACCAGCTTACAACGTATCTTATGGCGAGGCCATAAAAATGAAGAAATCAAGGAATATGACCTATTGACGGTCACGTACGGAACCGCACCAGCATCATTTTTGGCTATCAGATCGCTTCATAAATTAGCACAAGAAGAAGAAAACAACTATCCAATTGGTTCCGCAATCACAATTAGAGATTTTTATGTTGACGATCTGTTAACTGGTGCTAGCACTATACAAGAAGCTGAAAGAATACGCGATGAAATAAGTGCCATGCTTGAAAAGGGTGGTTTTGAACTACGGAAATGGGTATCCAATTGTCCTCAATTAATCCAAGCCCTAACGACGGATGCAACGGAATATTCTGTAATTAGGCTAGACAAAACCGAAACCGTGAAAACATTGGGTCTACAATGGAATTCCTTCAAAGACGTTCTCAGCTTCTCCATTCCAGAAGTCACAAAACCTCAGCGAACAACGAAAAGAACTATATTATCAAATATAGCGCAAATATTTGATCCTCTTGGTTTAGTTGGACCAATAATCGTGGTGGCCAAAATCATTATGCAAGATTTATGGCAATTAAATTTAAACTGGGACGAATCAGTTCCTCTTAAAATCGAATCAGCTTGGTTTCACTATAAAAACAAATTGTCACTATTAAACCAATTAATGATACCTCGTTGGGTAAGCTCAACTAATCAATCATGTTTAATTGATATTCATGGATTTTGCGACGCCAGCGAAGTTGCCTATGGAGCATGCATTTACATTAGAACAACTCATAAAACCATCCATACGAGCCAATTAATGTGCTCAAAATCGCGAATCGCTCCGCTAAAAAGCCTATCGATGCCAAAATTAGAACTTTGTGGTGCATTATTATTATGTCGGCTAAAGAAAAAAGTCCTGGACTCGATAATTTTTTCGCCAAATCAAATTTTTTATTGGACTGATTCAACCATTGTTTTATCTTGGATCAAGGCCACAGCAAGGACTTGGAAGACTTTTGTTGCCAATCGTGTCAGCGAAATACAGGAACACACGGATACTAATAGATGGTTTCATGTAAGCACTTCGGATAATCCCGCGGATATTATATCGCGTGGTGAATCACCTGAAGAGTTACTGAATAATAATTTGTGGTGGCAAGGGCCTCAATGGTTGCAAACGTCTGATTTTTTGGCTAAAGAAATGCCTACATACATTCAACCAGAAGACCTTCCCGAGCAACGCGTAATTGTTGCAACCTCAACCATTAATGAAAATGATATTGATTTGTGCAAGTACTCAGATTTGAACAAACTCATTCGAATCATAGCATATTGCTTCCGGTTTACGAGTAATCTTATGCTAAGAAGAAATAAATCATGCGAAAAGATTAAAATCAAAAGAAGTCAAGCAGAGTGTTTCTCGCGAGAAATACAACAACTAGAAATTTCCAATAAGGTTCACGAAAAAAGTGTTCTTCTTTCACTCCATCCATTTCTAGATAACCAGGGTGTTATAAGAGTAGGCGGTAGGCTACGGAATTCATCATTATCGTATGCGCATAAACATCCTATTGTTCTTCCTAAAGCTCATAACATTACAATACTAATTATACGGCGTGAGCATATCAGGCAACTGCATTCCGGATGTCAAGGTACATTGGCTGCCATAAGAATCAAATACTGGCCAATAGGCACTCGTAATACTATCAAGCAGATCATTCGTCAGTGTGTTACCTGCTTTAGGGCGGCACCTAAAGCTACCGAAAACATTATGGGTGATCTGCCAGAAACTAGGCTCACACCTGCGCGTCCATTTACAAATTGCGGAGTAGATTATTTTGGACCAATCTATGTGCGCGATGGCAGAAGAAGGAACAGCAAGACAATAAAAACGTACGGTGCTATTTTTGTTTGCTTCGCGATCAAAGCCGTGCACATAGAGCTCGTGAGCGATCTAACCGCAGAAACTTTCATAAATGCCCTTAAACGATTTATGGCTCGTCGGGGTAAACCAATGAATATTTACTCCGACAATGGTACCAACTTTGTCGGAGCAAATACCGAGCTTCAAAAGTTGCGTGAACTATTCACAACTGATTACGTAAAGAATCAAATAATTACTGCCATGGCTAATGACGGAATCAACTGGCACTTTATTCCGCCCCGGACACCGCACTTCGGGGGAATATGGGAGGCAGCTGTCAAATCCTGCAAGCACCACATGAAAAGAGTCATAGCAAACGCCTCTTTATCTTTTGAAGAAATGTATACGTTACTAGTACAAATAGAGGGTATATTAAATTCTAGACCTCTCACGCCCTTATCAACTGATCCTAATGATCTATCCTATTTAACTCCTGCACATTTCCTGATTGGAGACTTATTCGACGATAATCGCAATCCCGACTTAATTCCGGTGGTTGTCAATCGACTATCTCGTTGGCAACATGTCGAACAACTTCGCCAACATTTTTGGAAAAGGTGGACGAAAGAATACCTTCATCAACTACAGGAGAGGACCAAATGGAAGCTATCCAATTCCGCTCCTCTGCAACTGGACCAGCTGCTTGTGGTCCAAGACGACAATCTTTACCCTTTGCGCTGGTTATTAGGTCGCATCGAAAGCGTCCATCCAGGAAAAGATGGAGTAATACGCACGGCTACCGTCCGCAGTGCTACTGGTACCATCAAGAGGGCATCCACCAAATTGTGCCCCCTTCCCTCAGTTGAGTGATCAGTGTTCATGTGAAAGGTGTTTGTGTTGTGCTATAAACCTTTGCATTGTTATATAGTAACTTGACTTTAATTTAAACAATTTTAAAATATGTTCTATTGTATTATTATTTCTAGTATTACTTTGAAAGCACGTTCTTTCAAGGCGGCCGGTATGTTCAGGTCTCGAACCTTCAAGGTTTTAAAGTTATATATTTTTATAATTACATAGATTTCTGTTAATTGCCTTCAACGGCCAAAACGTGACAGTCTGCATGGTTTGGGACTTAAGTTGTAAAATTTTCTTAGAATGCCGTTGTTACAAAGTTGCCTGGTGACCATCTGGTATTTTCATATCTGACAAGAGATCTTGGTGGGGGTTGTCCCTTCTGAGTGTTACACTATTTTCAAAGCCAGTCTGGTATAGATTCGCAAGAGTTCAAGTCAACTTAAATACACAGTTCTTGAGCCCAAACCAAAAATTAACATAAACAATGTAATATGTCTCATGCATATTAAGCAAATTTAACTTTATTCATAGTTTTAGTGTTGTGTAACGCATTTGGTGTTTTTTCTTGTAAATAAATGTTTATAGTTAAAGTGCTGTGTGTTATTTAAAAAAATCTTAAAGAGAAAAGGTACAACACTCGAAACAGTGTCTTATTTGTGCTTATTGTCAATTCATATTAATTCTTGTTAAGACTTATTAATTAAATGGACAGGCTCATTAGTTAAAATAATATCAACAAATTGACCATAATAACGAATACTTTTCTCTTTACACTTTTTAAGTGTTCTACGTTAAAATTTTCGGTTCATTTCCCCTGTTTATTTTAAATATTTGATAACAGAGACCAACCAAATACGTTTTATCGGCAAACACCATGGTACATTTTTTAAATACTCGAGTGTTATTAATTACGAAGCAGTCGCATTTTGTATTAAAATACCACATGCAAAAATTTTCGAGAATTTGAAATGTTAATGAAGCAGGATGCAGATAAAAGCTGCGACATCGATAATATAAGCATGACGTTTAATTCGTTGAATTTGTGCACGGTTATAAAGCCATTCTAATTTAGATTAGTTACATTAATATCTAATACTCAAATATAAACTTTTATTAAAACTGCAAATAATGCATGACTTAATGATTATTATTAAGATGCTTTATGAATTTGGAGATTTAAGACTATATAACAAAATAAATAACTTATTCCCGGTATTATAAACGTAAATATCTAAAATACTCGGTAGATATTGCTTACTAACTAAAAGCTTAATACTAAAGTAATATAATTTCCTGAATGGATCTCCAGATTATAAACGATAAATAGATTTAGTTCGCTATATAAAAAACAGACGTGTAATAGCTGCCGAAGCAAACACACGTTTTTTGTGTGAGCTCCGAGACTATAAAATATTGTAAACAAACATTGAAATATATCATGTATGATAAAGATATTTTGTTTCCTCAAGGGGTTAAGCTATCCTAGAAATTTAAACTGTAGCAAAAGTACTCTTTGATTCAGGTCAATGTGTTGTTCGTTTTCTTGTTTATTATTGTTATATTACACTCATGTATATAGTTATCTACAACACATAAAGTAATATTGTTTTCATTGAAATGAAGCTGCTACTGGCCTGTGTTGTCTCGTGCTGAACAAATGTTGGACGGAACTGACTGTAACGCTATCGAAGGAGCTTCAAAAATAGATAAGATTAAAGAAGTGGGGTACCAATGGTTGGATGTTTACTCAGTGAGTAACTAAATGTTTGATTACGGGAGCATTCCGGAAATTATGCGATAACGCAATCAACTGAGTAAAACTAGGAACTGACATTGCCTCTCGGCCATATATGATTTACTGCTTGGTAAATATACGCGAACAATTAATATGTCTTATGGTATCGTAAATATAATATGCCAAACTTTTATGTAATGAAAAAATCAACAAGTGCCCGAATTTCAAATGTAGCGCGACCCCTCTCACTGATTAATGCGAACGCAATTCAGGCGTTGCTTCTGTAACCAATTCGACTAGTTGCATGCTGACCTAGTTCATATTCCGCTAAGCTAGGGAATTCGCGGTTAACAAATGCAGCTACCAACATAATAGCTAGCAACTGTTGCAAAACATTGATCTTTCCACATGCAGCGGAATGTTGCTAGGTCGGGGTTCGCTTACATTATCGGCCATTTAATTAAGGTCCGAACAGAAAATATAATGGTCATGTCGCTTCACATCGGGGTCTTAGTTAAGCGGCCCGTCTACGATCGGACCAACTCAACCACACGCTGCTTTGATGAGAAGTGTAGTGTTGCGCGGGGGTCATAAGCACTGCCCACTTACAGTGGATCAGTTCATTGCTGGGAAGCTATTGTCCACACTCTTATATATCTACTCACTCTACTGCTACACAGCTATTCTCACTACTGCCCCCACCACAACCGCCCGCTACCCGTACCCTGCCGCATCTTAGCTACGGCATGTCATTTATGAGATTGAAAAATACTGTAAAAGTGTTTTGTTGCGAGTAAACTGTGAGTTTATTACTGACTTAAAACACATGTTTTTAACATCAGTTTATAGATGAAAGACGATTCTACTGATGTGCCTTTTTAATTTTTTTAAAATAAATTTCTGTCATGTGATATAGCCATCTAAAGTTTGCATAAATTGGGCATTTTTAAGAATTTATTATAATTTAATACAATTTTTTTTTTTAAAAGAAAAAGGCACAATAGTATATTGATCCTTTAAGTATATAATCCATGTTGGAATAAAATGTTCCCACTCATGTATTGCCTGTAAAATACTCGCAACGTAAGTACATTTTTCACTGAATTTTAATAAGTAGACGAGCCCCTTAAGTATATAATCCATGTTGGAATAAAATGTTCCCACTCATGTATTGCCTGTAAAATATTCGCAACGTAAGTACATTTTTCACTGAATTTTAATAAGTAGACGAGCCCCTTAAGATTGCGATTAATAAGTAGTATTTGGTCAGTAAGTCACCTTAGCATCAAACAAACATATTGCCTGTGTTAGCGAATTTTGTTATATTGTCGTAGTTTAATTAAATTGTTATTTATTTGTTTGAATCAATTTAATCATTTGCGAACTAATCCTAATCTTGACATTATAGTGTGTACTGAAGATCTCACCCATTAGCAACATCCAGGTGAGTATCAGGAGCAATATCGCTCTACGCCACATAGTTGAGAGAGAGCCAAGCGCGAGCACGTTCACATAAGACGCGTGATTGTTACATTGCTGCAAACAGAAGAAAAGTAACTCTGTGTAAACTTCAAGCACTGGTACTTCATTTTGAAACGACTTGACTTTTTGTGGTGAAGCGATATCAAAATGGAAGACGTCCTATGCGCCACCACCCACCTATAAAGACGTACAAATCACTGCAGCAACCTGAATGCCTTTTTCCTATCATTTACCTCTTCTTTCACGAGAAGTTAAAATCTCAAAAGCAGATACACATAAGGCAACTATACGGGCCGTGACGAACATAAAACTGCCTTGGGATCTAGGAAACGGAGCCTCGGTACAATGGGGTCGGTGCAAACGAAAAAAGAGCACCAAACCGCGATAAGTCGGTGCAAATATCAGGTATCAAACGCAGACACCAGAGTGTTTTTTAAACGAAAAGACTGTCTCGGGAGGCGACCCAACGCCGGGTGGTCTAACGGATGCCTTTCCAAAATAAATTCTTCGGGTTGCGGATTCAAACGACCATTGCAGCATACGATTAAACGTTGAAGGTAAGTCAGATATCTGAGTTAGAAATCTGGAGGGAGAATGATTTGCAAAGAGATGCGAGCCACGAGACGGAAAAAAACGTGACATAAAGCGAGCTATTCGCGCGGATCTGTGTGAGGGGACCGCTTGTTACTCAGATCACAAACGTCTGAAAAGGGTTCCAGGTATGATTCGTACGGATTTCATCGAATAGTTCAGATTCTAGATGAATTAAAATTTGCCAGAAAATTAACCATTCGTGGATTTGTACACCACTCAATTTGATTAGACGTTGCTATGCGAACCTACTGTACTTTTCACGGATTTAGTAGAAGTGGGCACCTTTCAGTCAAAGATAAAAACGAAGAATTTGCGACAGAAAGTTAAAATTTTTGTTTGGTCACGAGAAACTTCAATGATTCTCGCTTGTCCTATGGTACACTCTATAGTTGATCAGGATAAACGCGCAACGAATAACAAACTGGAGGCGATCGAGTCCGAAAAGCATGGTCTTGTAGTGCTGCGAAGATCGGTTTAAAACGTGAGCTCAGTTTGCTGCATACCAATCGCATCAGCAGCAACTGAATCCGCGGTAAACAAACAAGACTAGCCCATAGTCAACCACACCAAAAACTATTCGTAGTCTCAGAAATTAAACATAGATCAATTACATGCGGATGACCGACATTTGTAGTCCGGGTTTTTCAATAAAACTTCTGTTCTATTGAAACGAAAATGTAAACCTTTAAGTAATGTCGGTACCGTGCAATATCAGTTAGGCACAGGAGACGCGGCACCACAAAAGATTCAGCTACATTGGACCGGAAACTAGAACCCTTGAGCCAATTTCGTGGCAAGCGGCTCTAAATTACTATTTCTAGAAATAGCAGTCAAGAATCAAGTGAGGGATTGGGTTTTCTGTGCCATTCTATAGCGATGCCGCCTGCGAACGACGAACACTAGAATCAGTTTGGTTCTTGCCCCAGAATCCCCTGATGTCATTAGCGACTTGGTCTTAGAGACGGCTGGCCATTTAAGTGAATGGTCGTGGATTGCCACTGTGGACTTCTGTTACCAGGAGCTGCCCGCGAAAGAAAATGGCTAGAGATTAAGACCCGTCGTTGATTTGGCACCTCTTAGCATGCCGCCTCAAACCCCAACTTAGTGCCAGTGGTCGAGTAGTCATGTGAAGTGTAATTCGGGTGTAACGTCCAGAGTTGGTCGCCAGTCTTAAACATTTGTTTTGAAGGCGTTGCAGTGGTAGTGTGGTGGTGCATACATGATGATGGGGCGAATGATTGATTTATATATGAGTAATTTGTTTTTTAATGTGAGGGAGCTTGACAAGTAAAGGGTAGAGGTTGCGAATGACGGCGCGTGCTTTTGATAGTGTGTGTTTGATTTGTTGATGGTGTCTTAGTGTTTTGTTTATACCAAGGTATTTTACGCAGTTAGTGGGTGTAATTTTTTGTTTGTGTATTTCTAGTGGTGTGATTATTTTGTTGTGTGTAAATTTACGTGTAAAGACTATGGTTTCGGTTTTGTTAGTGTTTATGTATATTTTCCATTTGTTCCAGTAGCGCTCCAGTATGTTTATATGTATTTGTGTTTGTTTTGTGGCTACTTGGGCGCTAAAGGAGTGTGTATATATGGCTGTGTCGTCTGCGTATTGTGCAGTGTGTGTGTTCGGGAATGTAGGGATGTCACTGGTGAATAGGTTAAAAAGTTTAGGACCAAGGACGCTGCCTTGCGGAATTCCTGCTACTATAGGTTTAGGGGTTGAATGTGAACAATTAATTTTGGTTGTGAAGGATTGGTTTGTAAGGTAGGAATAAATAAGTTTGGTTAGTGTGGGAGGGAATCGGAAGGAAATAAGGCTTTTTCTATGTCCAGTAGGGTCATGACCGTGACCTTATTTTTATTGAATTGGGTCGCGATATCGGTTGCAATCCTGCACATCTGCTGCACCGTGCAATGTCTGGCTCGGAAGCCAAACTGGTGATCAGGGGTGAGTTTTTGTTCTGTGTCGATATCGTTGGTTAGCTTGGATAGGGTATTTATTTATTTTATTTAGGCTTATGGGGCGGTAACTTGTGGGTGAGTGCGTATCTTTATTTGGTTTAAGGCCAGCCATCCACTGCGCTACGCCACCGCTCTGAAAAAGTATCATTTTTTTTTCTAGAAAACAAGATGTGAAAACTTTGAATGCGATTTTCTCGAGTTTTCTTGAGAAGTGCATAAAACGGCAAAATTTGTATCATTTTTATTGCGTCGCCTACCATCTGGCAAAATTTCAGCCAAATCGGTGACCCACACTACGTGGTTTCCCCTTGTTAGTAATTTCAACCCTCAAAAGATCTAATACGGTCTAAACATATCTTTCTACTTGACCATTGCCACGAGGAGCACTTTAGGCAATAAGGTATTGCACAATGTTAAAACTAGATAATAATTCTTTTACAGACTGATCGGTAAAATTAGTGCCTCTATCACAAACAAATCTTGTTGTAGTTCCAAATAGATTTAGGTAAGTTTGTTATTTCTTGCAAGTTTCTGATCCAGACAATGTTTTCAAGGGGATTAAGAATAAAAATTTTGTAAAAGCGTCTAAAACATGGTCCTTAAAACTCTCCTCACTAAACCACTATGACAATTTCCTTTGGAAGCTCACCAAAAACCTTAAAAAACAATCCACTACAATACCCGTGAGTAACAAACGCAACCACAGCGGCTTCTGACCCTGAAAAGGCAGAAGCCATTGCTAACGAACTAGCGAACGTACACGTAATTGACACACCGCACACACATACGAATAAGCAAATCCTACAAGAGTCAAAACACTATTTTAGCACAACACACAAAAGAAGACACACAATCCTAGAAAAACCCTTTACGAACTTCACAGAACTTACCAAATGAATCCGCACCCTGCCCAATCGCAGGGCTCCCGGACCAGAGCGCATAGAAAACCTAATCCTAAAAAACCTATCCAGAAAATACATCATACAATTAGCGTAAATCATAAATTCCATCATTAGTCCTCACCATTTCCCCGCTGCATGGAAGAATGTCAGAATCCACCCCATCAAACCAAATAAAGATTCCCACCACCCAGGCAATTATAGACCAATTATCCTCCTTA
>OX063288.1:11128884-11153884 GCA_944039245.1 Nebria salina
AAATCCGAAATATTGTAACCGGGTACACTACCACTACCCGTCTCAATAGTATTATTAATCAGACATTTTTTCATTTTATTGTTCGATATATATAATTAACTTTAAAACCACACTAGACACTACGACTCTGATAATAAAAAGTACCTATAAATACATATACTTTTACAAAGAGCTGACAGATACTGCACAATGTCAAATATCATTGTTGAGTCCTACATTAACTTTACTTTGCTTTGTATCCATTATTATATCTTAAATGATTAATACATAGTTATCATTAAAACTTATACATTATATTATTTTATATGAGTATTCCTTTGTTAAGTGCTATGAAACGTATGCAAACGCAAATTAGTACGAACAGAACCATAGCCAATCACGTGCTATATATTCAAGGTCAAATAATCGAGATTCTCGTCGAGACCGAGACTCTCTTCGTCGAGACCGAGACGAGACTATATATTTTTAGAAAATTTCGAGACGAGACGAGACTGGCTAAAGTCTCGTCGAGACAGGTCTCGGCGGCAACACTAGTGAGGTAAATTTGAATACAGCTTTATTCAGTCCAGTCTGGTAATCGTTATTTAATTTAATTTAGCAGTATGCAATGAGGACCCCCCAGAACGACCGGTCACTCAATCCATCTCATATGCTAGTGCTCACAAAATCATAGATATGTCGTTGACAAAAATATATGAAAGTTACTTGTATTAAATTTGGGATAAAAGACCTTCTTCCTGTTGCTTAGTAACCCTCTGATAGACGGTCGGTCGGTTGGTAGCTAGATCGACTGGTCGGATTGATGGGTAGATCGATCGACTGGTCGGATTGGTTGGCAATTGGTTTTGATCGGTTCGTCACTACTCGTACGTAATCCACGGAACTCACAAAACCCACAAACTCTCACCCCGAATCTCGATCGCGATTAAAACGTTCGTAAACTCGTTAGTTACTTAATATCCGTCAATCTTTATCTTGGAAGAATTTACTGGAATATTACGCTATCAACTCAAAATACGTTTGTAATTTTAAACAGACTATTGCCGTAGTAATAATTAAAATGCAAAGTTCAAAGAATTTAGTGCCGTAACTTTTACAGTCGATTAAAATACAGAACAAACAGACTCATTAAATACTTTAAACTGTTTTATCTGATTTTAATATAAAAGATTCTAAGTTTTATTATTTCTCACGAAATTTAAAAACGTTCGAACGGTTTGACAGAGAAAATCTGACTATCTTCCTATATCTAACAGTGAGTTCCTCATCAGTTCGGAATTGTTGTTCCCGCCCCCAAAAGTCACCCCCTCAACGAATATTCTTTTCTATAACACAGAAACCCAAATATAAATCCAAAACTATGTGCAATTATATTTCCTTATTCGTTCGAATATTAATAGGCCTGCCCCATAAGTACGGTCCTGGTTACTGGTTGGATGGCTCAGCGTCTTCGGGGATGAGGCACTTGCGAAATCCATTGGTAAGAGAGAGAGAACACTATCACTACCCCCACACACCAACGCATCCGTGCGTCTCACTTGACACTGTTACACATTTCTTCCTTCAATGTTTAAATAATTTTACGAAATTGTTTAAGCAGCCCGATATAAATAAATGGTCATTATTGCTGTACTCAAAATTCCATCATACTCAAGATGTGGAGAAGTCACGGCAATATTTCGTTTTAATTAAAAGATGGTTTTGTAAGAAGTGCAACAAATCGTTTGGTTTAAATAATTATACCAAATTCTTTGTGTCTTCCCCGATTCTGTGTAATTTGATCTTTATTACGACCAAAATTATCCTCTGGTCGCGTTTGATCAAAGAACTTGTTAGTTCTTGCGAACTGACAATACGTTTTGAATTTATGGTAAAAAGGCGTTTACTTAATGCAGTCGAGGCAAGTAACGATGGTGTTAAGTTACAGTTATTTATTGTATTATTTAACACTTATATTCAAAAAAAAACGCTATCACTAACATTTTTCAACATCTGGTTAGTTTCAAGAAAAAGCCTAAGTTGACCGCCCGAGGGTCAAATATCCCTTAAATATTTGTTATATAATTTATGGTACTTGAAGTAAATAGAGACATGGGGTTTGAGTATTACCAGATGATTTTAAGGGTTGCACGTGTACGAGTAATAATTCTTATTTTGGCATTTAGTTTGTGTGACCAATTTTTGTAACAACGTTAAAAACACTTGACTTTCGAAAGTACAGTCTGCGTAAAAATTCTCTATATTATTTAAAAATATATTATTATTTACTTTTATAACCGCGATAAATATTACTAATATGCGACGCGTTTCAATATATTATTGTCTATAAAAATTAAAACTCCATCAATAATACTATAATTACATTAGATATATCTTAAAATTAATTTATAAAAAAACAATGAGCATATATTTATATTAGCAAACTAGACTATCGGTTTTGAGCTCTGCTCATATTATAATTAATTTTTCAAAAATATTATTTTTACTAAATTATGTTACAAACCAAAAAAAAATAGCTGATGTACTAACAACTGATTATTATTAAGATAGGTATTGATAAGATTTTATTCATTTCTTAAAATATTGTTTTATATATTTATTTATTTAACGTTTATCACATCTGCACAAACGAATTTTCGCTTTTCAACGTTATAATCGTGTTTCTGCAGATCCGCTAAACGATAAATATTTAAATTAAATTCGAAATATTGTAGCCGGCAACACTACCACTACCCGTCTCAATAGTATTATTAATCAAAAAAATTTTTACATTGCTTTGTAACCATTATTATATCTTAAATGATTAATACATAGTTATCATTAAAAGTTATACATTATATTATTTTATATGAGTATTCCTCTGTTAAGTGCTAAGAAACGTATGCAAACGCAAATTAGTACGAACAGAACCATATTTAATCACGTGCTATATATTCAAGGTCAAATAATCGAGAGTCGCGTCGAGAGTCTCGTCGGGTGTCGAGACTTTCTTCGTCGAGACCGAGACGAGACTATATATTTTTAGAAAATATCGAGACGAGACGAGACTGGCGAAAATCTCGTCGAGACTGGTCTCGGCGGCAACACTACTTATAATTAATCATTCAAAATACGCACGTTGTATTCTATAAATACTAAGGACATTATTTTTAACTGTGCTTTAAAATTAAGCAACAATTATGATCCATAAGTAATAATTAGCTTTTTTGCAATGCATGTTTTAGGGTTATTAGAAAACCATTCCTTATCCCCTGTAAATACAGATACATTTTATAGTTTAAAGGATTATTATTTTGTTTATTTAATAATTTGAATCATAAGTAAATTATCAATTTGTATTTCCATCACTTGTACAGAAAAAATTGCTAGTTGAATATTATGCTGCAGCTAATAAGGCCTACAAGTTTTGAACATTTTTATACATTTTCAAAAAGAATTTATTTCATAAATCTCAATAAATGTTTTCTATATTTATTCAACAACTCATATAGAATAAATCTGAGATATTCAGTGCTTTCCTACATTTTACAGTAATATATTATAAAATGTAGATATAAATCAGACACGCCAGTTAAATTTGAATTTCTTCTATTGTTCTCCAATGAGCAGTCAATTTTATATTGTTTACTTTAGTAGTTTTTTGCTGTTCATGCAATATCATCGAATTGGCTGCAGTTTAATTCGTCTCTCTAGTTTTTTGGATTCAATTTTCTTATAATATTGATTCCACATCTATCTAGAATACACTGGTGAAGGTTTTTTGAAAAATATTATTTATAGTCCGAGATATTTATATAAATGTGTATAATAGTATTGCGAAACTTTTTCTCCGCCATTTTCTTCTAGTATTTTGTTTAAGTTTTTTCGCGACCATCAACAATAAAATGTGCAAGTGCACGTTTTCATATGCGTAGATGCATGTAAATTGGAAAATAAACAAAATAATACATAACGATATTGAATTTATCGATATTGTTAACAAAACTTAAAACGCGTTTTTCTCAAAATAAGATTTCTTGGGCTGGTGCCCAAGATTTAAAAAAAAGTATTTGACTGATCACGCTAATTTTTTTTTAATTTGTTTGCATATTGAATACCTACTGCTACTATTGAATAAATTCTTGAAAATCTATAGATTTCTTTACCGACGCTTTAAATAGTGGCAAATTAGCGGTTTATTTTTAATACTTTTTCGAACAACTGTAATTCTTTAATTTTTGGATTCAAAACTTTTCCGAAGACATAACTATATATTTTCAAATACCATTTGGTTTTTTGTTTTAAGTGAACCATAGAGCAGCAATAGTGGGTACGGCAGAGCGCTTTTTTTATTTTGATAAGGACGTACTAGGGGCTCAAGGACTTTGGAAATAAAGATGAAAATTTTTTTCTTATATTCCTAAATGTATATATTAATGTATGAAAAAAACTGCTATTCAATAAATGCTTTTGATTTAAAAATTAAAAATAATTTATAAGCTAATATTTTAATCTCAAAAAACCAGAAAGATCCCTTAATAAATAAATACATTTAGTGAAAAAGTATTTCAAAGGTTAGTGAAATATAAAAATAAACATCTGCAGTGTCATGCACGCATTTGGATTAAACCACATCGTAGTTTCATCATTTTTCTAATTTTTTATATTTTTTCTAACCTTTAGATCGCTTTTACACTAAATATATTTCGTAGAATAAATATAAAATGTCAAACTTCAAATTGCTTAAGTTATTTGTTTTTCTGTTAAGGCGATGTTTAGATTTTTTGGTCAAATAAATGACTATTTTTAATCATTTTTTTCTCTCTTATTTTATTAGATAGAAATTATAATTTTGGTCTATTTTGTTAAGCAATTGACAGGCGCAGATGAGAAGATTTATGTAATAAATATAATAAGGAAAAATTTGAATAGCCATTATTTTGAAACCAGTACTATTTTTGGAAAAAAATTTCAAATCAAAGTTGTGCTTAATATCAATACCGTCAATTTTTATCCATGCAATTTTTCTGTAACTGTAGCCATTTTTGAGTAATTGCAGAAACTGCAAAAAATGAGTAGAGTAAACAGGCACTTCCGCATTGAATTTTTTTTTCAAAAATAAGAGTTGCACACTCCATGCATATGCAAGTCTTAAGGTTCATAATATTAGCTTCAATCGTTTAGGCTGTAGAGAGCACACACAGACACACACACACACACACAGAGACAGACAGACGTCATTCCAAAAATAGTAGGAATCGATTCAGGGAAGGTCAAAACATATATTTCCGTTAAAATCTCGAGATCGAAATTTTTCATGATTACAATACTTACTTATACTTCGTATAAGAAAGTAATAGTCGGAATCGATTCAGGGAAGGTCAAAACGTATATTTCCGTTAAAATCTCGAGTTCGAAATTTTTCATGATTACAATACTTACTTATAAGAAAGTAATAAAGACAGAAGTGGACCGGTCACCAGAGTCAGTTGCCTTTATCGTCGGAAAATTGTAAGGAAAATTAAAGAAATTTTAATAAATTATTGCACCGAAATTTACTGAAGTACTGTAAATTACCACTGCAATATCTTTGTGTCCATGTACTATCCGAAATGTACTACGATAGACTGGGTATTGTGGTCGATCTGCTCAAATAAAATATTGAGATTACGAAGTTAATTGAAAGAAGCGATTGACGTTTTGACAATCGAGCTCTAGAATAAAGTTATATATCCTGATGACTCAAAAAACAATAATTTTGGTTCGGACCTAGGGAGAAAAACACAAACAGAATTTGGCAAAATAAGCTTACTTCGTCTAGTAAAACACGGTGGCGGAAATGTACTTGTCTGGGGATGTATGAGTGCTGCTGGTATTGGAAAACTACACTCAATTGATGGACTTATGGATCATCTAGTCTATATCATCATATAGGCAAAAAAAGTAAGCACGTGACAAAAGACGCGGGGATCGAATTCGTTCGCATTCAACGCTGAGAGACATGTTATCCTTATGGCCAGAATCGGAGGCTCATTTATTTTGAGACATTACACTTGCATTTGTCGATGAATCAATGAAAAAAATGAATGTGTTAGGGGCAATAGAATAACCTTTATGTTATAGTGTTTATGCAATGGCGAACATCTTTAATAAAGCTATATTTTCAAATTGAAAATGCATTTTATGTTAAATGCGCCTCTGCACATGCGCGACCATGCTCAATATGCTGCGTTTGTTTGGATTTTTACATTTTCTACAACGAAGTCAAACAACGCAGCATATTGCGCATGGTCGCGCATGTGCAGAGGCGCATTTAACATAAAATGCATTTTCAATTTGAAAATATAGCTTTATTAAAGATGTTCGCAATTTCATAAACACTATAGCATAAAGGTTATTCTATTGCCCCTAACACATTCATTTTTTCATTGATTCATCGACAAATGCAAGTGTAATGTCTCAAAATAAATGAGCCGCCAATCCTGGCCATAAGGTTAACATGTCTCTCAGCGTTGAATGCGAACGAATTCGATCCCCGCGTCTATTGTCACGTGCTTACTTTTTTTGCCTATTAAAAGAATATTCCATTCTAAGCGTGGAGAAAATGGGAGCCAAGAAAAATGTCATATTCATGCAAGCCATAGCGCTTGGTACTCCAGATTGTATATTCTTTTTATTACTCCAAGCTATCAAAAATGCCTTCCGAATCATGAGACATTAACCCATTTGAACCCACAACTTTTTTTTTCCGAATCGTTTAGTAAAACTTGATGTTTTTAGTTAGACATATAAAATGAAACAAAATGTTACAGAATGACTATTTTTAATAAATATCCCTATATATCACTTCGTTACATTCTAGGAAGACCAAATTTACAAATGAAATATGTATGACATTAATAATATAAATTTTTACAGTGCTTTAAATTGCGTGTACCCATACGAGTACAACGGGGTGAAATGTGTTAATACAAATGAGCATTTATGGACTTAAGATGAAAATGAAATATGAAAACGGCTAATTTCTAATAAAAACTATTTGAAAATTGAGCACCGTGAAGAACGGGATAGCATTTCAATATTTGTTACGGTATATTTGGTAAATTTAATACCAAAAAGACTCCTAACTATTATTAGAGCCAATAGATATCCAAAAAAATTTAGATTATTAGTGTAAAATCGAAAAGATTATAACAATTTGTTACATGTACGAATAATTTTTGCGCGTTAATTTGGATAGTGATATTGGTTTGTAATTTTTATTTCCACATTAATATTATTTTTGATGAATCGTTTTGGTAAATTAAATAAACATATGACTCCATATAACTCCACATATTTTTATTTTTGATCTATCTTCAATAGTTTTTCTTTAAATGTAGTTTTATTCTGAAAACTTGACATGTACGGATATGTACATACCTAAATAACATCATGCCTATTTCTATCAAAGGTTTTTCTAAACCCCGTTACATACAATAACATCTTGACTAATATAATAAATAATATTGTAAATGTATCTGTCGAAATACCTCCTGAGGATAAAGAGAGGTAATACACAAGCAAAATATGTTTTTTACTTTCATTTATGAATGTATACAAAGAAGTATAAAAATCATGAACATTTTCGAACTCTTTATTTTAACCGAAATACCCCTTTTAACATTCCTTGAGCTGACTGACAATTTTCGGAATTTCGTCTGCTTCTGGGTATATTCATAATTTAGTATTTGTTTATCAAGTCTACCTATTCAATTCTCAAATTTGCAATATTTGTACTTTTAAGTATAAAAAAGTTCAGTACAAAACAATACAATTGTATAAATATAATAATTATTTAAGAGATAACAATTCTTTTTAAATATGTCTCATTATTACTTCTCAATTCATTAATTTAAATAAAATAATGTTGCAATGTAAATTAGAACGGAGTTAATCGTTTTAATATATTTTTACCGGAAATAAATACAATGTTACGAATAAAGAGGTCATTGCAATTGACCTTGTCTTCGTACCGATTAAAGGTCAACTACATTTGCTAGGACCTGACCTACATTAGAACCTCAACGTGAACTGTGTTTTGTATCTATGCGGCAAGCATAACATAAAATACCTTATACCATAACAACCAAGCACGGATACAAATAGTTAAATAAAATATATCATTCGTAAAGAGATATTAGTTAATCAATGTCTATTGTGTAGTTAGAACTTTATATCAGAATAAAAATAATTATTATTTTTATTTTTTAGTTCAATGAATACATATTCCGAAAATTTATTTGCGAAATTTTATTTTTTTTTTCAGATAATAATTGTATAGGATTGTATATATGGGCTCATTTTGTGTCCTTTGTTTTAAATGTGTTTTTTTTCTCACAAAAAGCACAACATTTGAATCCAATTTTGAAAAATAAAAATTGTGTGCTGTTTTATGCCCATTTAGTACGTGCAGTATTTATGACCAAAACATAATCAACAGAAGTTAACTTTTTTTAAATCTTATGTAATAAACTATAATGGCTAATAAATATTTAAATTCAGAAATATTTTAATTAAACTTATAAAACTGTTAAAATTATAATAACTGTTACACGCATTGCTAATAATTAAACGGTACCTGGATTAGGATATGTATTTATTACCAAAATAGCAAAGATAAATATTAAATATATAATCAGTATAACCACGTTAAAACATCTGCAGTGTCATGCACGGAACTTTCTTATACGCTTTTGGGTTAGATCATATCACATTTTTATTATTTCTCTAATTAATAATATTTTACTAACCTTTAGAACACTTTTTCACTAAGCATATTTCTTAGAATAAATATTAAATGTCAACCTCCAAATATTTAAGTTATTTGTTTTTCTGTTAAGGCGATGTTTAGATTTTTTGGTCAAATAAATGACTATTTTTAATCATTTTTCTCTCTCTTATTTTATTAGATAGAAATTATAATTTTGGTTTAAAGTGTTAAATAACTCATGCAGTATACAAAAAAAAAAATTATTTTTATGCATAGTTACTTATATAGACAAAGTAGAGGCCGCGGAGGTGAGGTCTTTTGCGGTGTGCACGATAACTCCAGTCCAGGATGTCTGAAACAAAAAAAAATCTGACGGGGTTTTGTTAAGAACAAAATAACCTGGACCGTAAACCAATAAAAAGTAAAAAACTAAAAAAAACCTAGAAAATAATGTGAGTTTAAGGAAAGTCCTATTTTTTGTACACAAAATTGGACCTTTGGGATTGAATAGAAATGGAACAAATGTATATTTATGTAAATATGTCGGTTAGTTAATAAAATAAAAGAAGATTTGAGCCAATAGCTTAATTATGCATTTGAGCTAGAGTGCACATCGTTTTTAAAAATGTAGTTTCGAGAAAACCGTGTTTAAAGTTTAATTTTAGTGTTAAATAACACGTATTCATAATCCGGTTATTACTTATAGAAATGTAAATATCTGTGAAACGGTTTGGAAATTTACCTTAAAATTTTCTTTACATATTTTTAAAATGTTTTTGAATAAAATTATTGAAAAAAAAAACGATTTTTTTTAATTGGCAGGCACAGTTGATACGATTTATGTGAAAATAACTATAATAAGAACCAATTTCGGAAGGGTGTTTGACGGAGGGGACAACCCCTCCGTGTCTCAGAATCCTGCTAAAAAGCAGAAAATTACGAACCAGCTGACTTTTTCAAGGTAAGTCCATTCTTAATCAAATGTATAGTATTGTTGGTGAGGTACAATCATTAAAAAAAATTAAGGACGGTTTGTTGGTGGAGACGAAATCAGCAAAACAAGCAACTCGTTTGCTGCAAGTATCAAAGTTTTCTGATATTCCTGTAGAAGTTTCTTCTCATTCAACCTTAAACACTGTAAAGGGTGTAATAACGAGTCGCGACTTGTTGAATTGTAGTACCGATGAACTCTGTTCTGAACTCAAGTCACAATGTGTTTTCGAAGTTAGGCGAATTACTCGTAAAATCAATGGCGTAGTGGAAGACACGCATCCATTATAGTTTCTGTCTTCATAAATTATCAGAAAAAAATCGTGTGGCTATGTACAGTTTACCTGTCAGGCCATAAATTCCGAATCCCATGCGGTGTTTTAATTGCAAAATTTCGGGCACACCTCTAAATCCTGTAAAGAGTGTAAAATATGTATTTGCGGCAAAGCATCTCATGAAGAAGAACGTTGTACGGAACCACTAAAATTCACCAGTTCATGCGCAAAGCTATGCTAAAGTTACTGTAGCTAAACCTGCATCACCCATCGCCCCATCTGTGAATTCCGGAAATCAAAAAAATGATAACAGAAGCTATCTCCACAAATTTAGGCACCATCTTAAGCGCTGTTTTGTCTTCCACTACTAATTCCACATGTATCTCTGTGAAACCGTCACAACTCACTGTACCAGTACCTCTTTTGCCAGATTCATCCACATCTTCAATTAACATGCCCATCGTTAAAGTCATGCCATCATCTGCTCCTGTTCTATCGGGACAGGATCCACTACTTTCGCATTCCGACTCAGAGTCAAGCGCTATGTCGATTGACAATGAGGCGGTAAAAAATGCTCGAAAACCCAAAGATAAACTTGGGTGAGTTAAGGGCAGACCGAGAAACCCGAAAAAATAAATGCAAAATAAATGCAACAAAAACAAAATAAGAAATAAATTAATTGCAGAGCTAGCACCAAAAAAATAATTTGAAAAAATAAGAAATATAGTATCAAATTAAATGTAATAGATCATATGATAACGAATTAAAATTCTTAATAAACAATGCGCAAGACGAGTCAAGCGAACCTACCTCGTCGAGCTGAGTTGAAATAGTTAACTCAGAGTTAAAAACCAAACATTTTGGAACGCTTCCACATAATGATACTATCATTTTCGAACGTAGTGCGAGTTAACCAGGGTTAACTAGAGTTAATTTTCGAACGCATCCCAACGCGACCCATCAAGTTGGTCTCGCGCAGACGTCTTTTCACAGTAGTGAGCGAGACTACCTTTTGCCGTGTTCTATTTATTTGAGAACGAATTTTAGGTGCTGTAAGTCGGCGATTCCTTTTACTGGTAATAACAATAAAGTTATCCTCTGCTTTTGACGTAACTTTGGGTCTTCCAGTTCTAGGTCTATCATGATGAGTGTTAGTTGCCCTCATTCGTTCGATGGTACGATGAACTCCATTTTTTGTGTAAAGTAATGATAGCACTTCATATTTCAACACTAAACTGTGGAACTTTACCCATTTTTCAAACACTAGTAGTACTAGAATGTTTTCGCAACACTAAAGCTGATTAACTAACAGAAATTTTAAAGTTGCTCATATTTTATACAATGTTCATACCCAAAATAAGAATTATATCATTAAATAAGTATTTAGTAATCCACCTTTTCTTGATTGTTGTACCTAGAAAACATGGATTTAAATATAATGCCCGCTATAAGTTTACTTAAGCAGTGCTTTAGTATAAGTATTTTTGTAAAAATCTCATAAGAGGATAAAATTATTTCGGAAAAGCAACAACAACGGATTATATTTATAAATTATAAAACAATTACGAAATACAAGTTAAAATGTTACAAGATTCATAATAGATATATATTTTACAGCTTATTACTTTACAATGTGCTTTAACCCATTAACGCCGACGCGACCAAATCTTTAAAGGACTTTGCTTTGGCGAGGTTTTCCAGCCAATTCGAATACAAAGCCTGTTTTCTTATAGAAAATTTTCTCAATTTTACGATTTTAGGATAATATTCCACCTACTCAGTGACCAAAACGTTCCACTACTTTTTGATAGATTGCGTTTCTGACAAATTTGAGTTTGGGAATGTTTGTCACATATCAAAAGAACATGTTTCCAGGGATTTTTATAATTTTCCTTCTTCACCACTTTGTCGGGGGTATATAGGGGGTAAAATGGATAATCGGCTACATGGAATGAAAACTTTCTTTGTAGGTGAAATATTATCCTAAAATCGTAAAATTGAGAAAATTTTCTATAAGAAAACAGGTTTTGTATTCGAATTGGCTGGAAAACCTCGCCAAAGCAAAGTCGTGGAAAGATTTGTTCGCGTCGGCGTTAATGGGTTAAGATATTGATTTTATTTGGTATTTTCGTGACCGCCTTGTAAAACCCAATTTACAATAACTTATATCAAACGATACCTTATCGCTTACAATCAGCCTTATTCACGTGTCCCTTGTTTTCGAAACAATATTGTATACGATACGATTATTGTATAGTACACAAGATATTTTAAAAATTGTATTCTTGTGACAATCGTTTACGAAACAAGTCTTGTATGAGTTACAATATTGTGTATGAAACAAGAAATTCTAATATTTGGTATTCTTGTGACAAAATTTAGATTGAATACAATACAATATTTGCTTTCAATTATTGTATACTGAACAACACCTCCTTAGCTGTTGTTACGGAGTATTGTATTGAATGTAGACATGATTATTATATTTATTCCATGTAAAATGGCCCAAAATATTTCATATTATTAATTGACGCTTTAAAATTTGTCTAAATTCATATAATATAATATTGTTATTTTTAAAATAATTGTTAAATTGTTTAAATATAAATTTGCTTAGGAGCACTTTATTTTTTTTCATAATTATTTTTGTTTCGTTTAGAGTCGGTGGCTGTGTACATAAGAATTCAACATGTAAAAATAGCTTTTCATTGCGAATTGCCCCACTAATTATTATAAGCAAAAATGACTCAAAAAAGATTTGTAGAGCTTAATTTTCTGCACTCAGATCAATAAACAAAATTAATTTTGCATGCTTTAATAATTGCAGAAATTGGATTTGAAAATATTCAAAATTACAATTAAATAGTACTATAATATTAAAACAAAAGACTAATGAATTTGTGCCGTTTGAAACACGTCATTTATTTATTTTGTGATTCCTTTATTAAAATTAATTAAATTTTTTCTAACTAAGAAAATCTTGTTATAAAAACGTTTAATATTATAAAAATTGTTTACGCAAAGTTCTAGATTTATTCGCTATAATATTTCCAAATAGGCCAATGCCAAGCGTTACAACAATACGCACTAATTTTAATAAATTGGAATTCAAGGAAATGTTGCGGCCAATTTAATTTTGAATAAGAAGTTTACAAATAATTCAAATCTTTATTATAAGAAATAAAAATAATCGCACTAATTTGGATGGCGAAGAAAGAGTTCTGGAACTTGTAATTATTAATCCCATATTAAAATAAAGCCATCAAGAAATTTTCCCTACATTAATTTTAATTAAATTAATATGTTGAATGTTTATTTATATCACTTTTATGAGCAACTATGTGGTTATGTTTAACGCGGTTAACTTCACAATAAACCATATACCAACTTAAAAAATATTGTTGGTAGCAATGCACGCTACCTTCATTCTTGTAAGCGATAAGATATCGTTTGATATAAGCTATTGTAAATTGGGATTTACAAGGTGGTCACGAGAATACCAAATAAAAACAATATCTTAAAGCACATTGTAAAGTCACTTGTAATCAATACAATATTGTTTCGCAAACAAGGGACACGTGAATTAGGCTGAATAATGAAGGTAGCGTGCTTTGTTACCAACAAAATTTATTAAGTTGGTTTATTGTGAAGTTAATCGCGTTAAACATAGTTGCTCATATAAATGATATAAATAAACATTAATCATATTAATTTAATTATAATTTCTTGATGGCTTAATTTTAATATGGGATTAATAATTACAAGTTCCAGAACTCTATCTTCGCCATCCAAATTAGTGCGATTATTTTTATTTCTTATAATAGAGATATGAATTATTTGTAAACATCTTATTCAAAATTAATTAGGCCGCAACATTTTCGTGAGTTCCAATTTATTAACATTAGTGCGTATTGTTGTAACGCTTGGCATTGGCCTATTTGGAAAAAATTATGGCGAATAAATCTAGAAATTTGCGTAAACAATTATTATAATATTAAAAGTCTTTCTTAGTTAGAAAAAATTGAATTAATTTCAATAAGGGAATCACAAAATAAAGAAATAAAATGTTTCAAACGGCACAAATTAATTTGTCTGTATTTTAATATTATAGCACTATTTAATTATAATTTTGAACATTTTCAAATCTAATTTCTGCAATTATTAAAGCATGCAAAATTAATTTTGTATATTGATCTGAGTGCAGAATATTAAGCTCTACAAATTTTATTTGAATCATTTTTGTTTTAAATAATTTATGGGGCAATTCGCAATGAAAAACTATATTTACATGTTGAATCCTTATATACACAGCCACCAACTCTAAACGGAACAAACATAATTATGAAAAAAAAGAAGTGCTCGAAAGTAAATTTATATTTAAACAATTTAACAATTTTTTTAAAAATAACAATATTATATTAGATTAATTTAGACAAATTCTAGAGCGTCAATGAATAATATGAAGTAGGTTTGAGCCATTTTAAATGGAATAAATATAATAATATTGTCTACATTCAATACAATACTCCGTGACAATAGCTAAGGAGGTGTTGTTCAGTATACAATAATTGAGAGCAAATATTGTATTGTATTCAATCTAAATTTTGTCATAAGAATACCAAATATTGGAATTTCTTGTTTCATACACAATATTGTAACTCATACAAAACTTGTTTCGTAAACGATTGTCACAAGAATACCATTTTTAAAATATCTTGTGTACTATAGAATAATCGTATCATATACAATATTGTTTCGGAAACAAGGGACACAAGAATAAGGCTGAATATATGCATTATTGTGCGGTAAACCGAATATTAGTTTAAAATTATATTGGCCACCACATAAATTCTGAGTATATTGTTCATCATACGCCCTCTCTGTAAATTGTTATTTCGATCATCCTCGCGCAAAGCGTGGCGTCATAAGCACCCGATCCAGAGAGTAGGGGGAGTAATAAGAAACATAGCCACCATTGGACAGAGTTTTGTTAGGTTAGAAAATTGCATATTCGCCGCTGTTCTAGATGTCGCGATCGTAGTGATAATAAAAAATTATAAAAATTTGAACGAATTAAATGAATATAAATTTTAAATATTTACTTGATATTTTACTAATCAAATAAAAATTTAGGATGATTTTATACTGCATTTTTTGGAAAAATAAATTATTTATTTATAAGTACGTTTATTGGAATCCATTTTGTAAATAATGTAACATTTTTATTGTGCAATACGTCATACATGCAATTTTGTTATTGTTCTTTATTGAGTTGTCCTCTGTTATTTATCGGGAAGTTCTTTTGTATTTTATATTATTTAACTCTAGCAAGTGTTTGTTTTTGAGCAATCTCTTTTTTTTTGTGGCATGTAAGTATTAAATCACAAATAAATAGTAAACATTTGATAAGAATTCTATAATAGTTTGTTCCTAGTATGCATTTAAATAATCGATTCTGTTGTGTTCCCGGATGCTTTGATTACAGAAAACGGTTCGCCTGTTTTCCGAAGGACAGAGCACTTTTCCAAATTTGGTTGGAAAAAATCAACAATCTGCGACTGTACGTTATTCCTCCTGCACATGTTTATAGAACATATCGTGTATGTTCAAAACATTTCGAGTGCAGGTGGATTAGACTTTGCGCTTATCCTGGCGCGATCCTATTCAACGACATGCGACAGAAAGGCATCGTAAGACGTTGCATTTAGTGGTCTACTGTACCACGAAAAGAAAAATACATCTATCCTTTCATTAAAAAAAAAAAAAAAAAAACGCGCGCCCTCGGTGGCTGCGGCGACAACTAAACCTCCAGTGTAGGCTCCATAATTAACCATAAGAAAAATATAAATTTTAAAGATTGCAGTGCAAATTGTACGCCAGGTACTTTTTAGCTAGGATTTTTGTCTAGCATTTGCTTCAATAAATTAACTTAGCAAATTGTAATAAAGATTGTATGAGTAGGAAAATAAAATAAATATTCCAATATATCCAGTGTAATATGTTTTCCGTGTACTTTTCTGAGTAGAATATACTTGCACAAACTATCTCTGTATTAATATATCCGTTTTTTAGACACTGTTTCTATTGACCATGGTGCATACCTTTATAATTTGTTTCTATAATATTCTTTTCCTGTATTATGGCAGATTCATATCTTTAAAACTCGAAAAAAATTAGATTGTTTGTGTTTTTTGTCTGAAGTAATATGTACTACAGTTTTTATGTTAGAAGAGAATTCAGCTTAGGTTGCAGTTTAATATTCAGCATAATTTTTTCCATCCGTCTACAACAAATTTTATTACATTTTGGGAACTATTCCTTTGATCGGGCAACTGCTATCAATTTTACTGTCAGCACAGATAAATCGCACTAGTTGTTGTGTATATTACAAGTACAATAGTCAAAATATATCAGTATTTTGCACTAATTTTTTGTATGAGGTAGGTATATGTGCTTCGATAGCAAGAATAATTAAATACAAATTTTGAAATATCCAAGAAAATATAATTATTCGTTAAACTATATTTGTAATGATTAGGACCGAAAATGGCGTATAGGCAAACGGCCCGGCGGTAAGTTTTCAACTTTTTTTGACCCATGTTTTTTCCCGAACCGCCGGATAAAGAAAAAAGTTCACTAAGCCTCTTAAATTGCCTATTTTTACGAGAAGTAAGTAATAAACAGAAAAAGATTTGGAAATGGTATTTTTCTGCGAAATATTCATTATTATTCCAAAATAAGTATTACAGGTAATAATGTAGCAATACGTGAAATGTAATTTAGTTTAAAGTTGATCACGATGGAAAAAGTGTCGTTTTGTGATGATGCAATCGATTTCCATTATATAATTGTTGATACTGTAAAATCTATATCTTTATATAATCGTTTTTTATTTGTGTTTTATTTTATATATTCATCCAGTAATGCTTGTATACATTTTTGATCGTCCTTATTTTTTGCCTTTGTGAATCTACCTTCTAAAATGCAGATTTCTTAAAATTTCCATTCGGGCAGAATCACGATGCAATTTGACAGTCCAATGATTTGTAACACCAACCACCGGGCAGTTAGCTTATGCGCTTTCCAAATAAATAAAATACCTTACAGAATTAAAAATAATAATATTTCGAACATTTTACTAATCTTTGAAGCAGCTTCTAAAACAATGTCTTTGCGAACAAGTCGACACTTATTAAAGAGTTTATCATGAAAATACAGAAATATGCCTATTGACCATCTTTGATTCTAGCTTGATTATTTTTGGAATGAAGTCTGTGTGTATGAGCGCTGTACAGCCTAAACGGTTGAAGGTAAAATTATGAAACTTTAAACTTAAGTTATGTACATAGGGTAAGGTTGCTCAAGTCGTACCCTTTAAGAGAAAAAGCGTATAAAACCTAGGATTTATCAAATAAATAAAAATAAAATGTGTTGTTCACTACCTGCACTAATATTGTAGTTATTTATTATAAAGAAAATTAAAAATCTATATTCTTTCACGTAAAATAAACTAAATCTTTAAAAAGTTACATCGGTACGACTAAAGAAACCGGTTTCCTAAGTCGTATCACCTATAGCCTAAGTCGTACCTAAGGATTAAATTAAGCAACAAATGAATGAAAATGTATTTTTTATTAATTAATTTATTAGATACATAATCAAACATCACATATATATTTGCTTTGTTCTTTTATCAACTCCAGCGCATAAATCGTGAGCACATAATTTTCATTTCAAGCAATTTATCATGTTTCCTCTCGATCTACTCCACAAATAATTTTTTTAATTTTTAATACCATTCCTTTTTATTGATTACTGCATTTCTTTTATTTGTCGCATTTTTTACATTTTCATTACAGTACGATATAGGATTCTCATATGGGTACGACTTAAGACACGGCACAAGTTAACATTAAAAATAAACATAATCAAATATTGAATAAAATCAATACAATCTCGTTTCGACCAAACGATTATATATATTCTTCTGAATTTATACTTAATAAGTAACATAATTTTATCAATAATTAACTTGCAATATTAACTTCCAAACATATGCAAAAAATTATAAAAAAATTGAAATAAACTAACTTGATGAGAGGCTTTATAACAAACCACTTTTATAGCAGAAAATGACACTTAAAACATTTGGTTGACTCAGATATATATTTCTTTTTGGTTGTATGCGCGGTTGACTGCGCATTTCGTTCAGAACTCGAGTGGTACGATTTAAGCACTGGTACGACTTGAGCAACCTTACCCTACATGGGAAAAAAATCTTCTATTTTTGAAAGAAAATATTCAAACCGGAAGTGCTTGTTTACTATAGTCAATTTTTGCAATTTCTGCAATAACTAAATAATGGTTGCACTTACAGGAAAAATTTGTTAGAATTAAAATTAGATATATTAATATTTGGCACAATTTTTGTTTGAAATTTGTTTTCAAAAAGATTATTAGTTACAAAAAATGGCTATTAAAATTTCTTCTTATTTTATTTGTTTTTACATAAGTCGTATCTTAGCACCTGTCAATTG
Organism: Nebria salina; assembly: GCA_944039245.1. NCBI lineage: Eukaryota > Metazoa > Arthropoda > Insecta > Coleoptera > Carabidae > Nebria > Nebria salina. The sequence continues at coordinate 11,147,418 of OX063288.1, forward strand.
TTTAACGGAAAATCAAACTAAACTAAAATAACTTAGAATTTGATGTTTAATAATTATTGTAAGCAATATATTTAGTGATATATCTAAATAAAATACTTATAAGAAAGTTCAGTGTAAGACATTGCATATATTTTATATACATTTTATACACACTGAGATATTCCTGATCTATAATTACAAGTAATATTCTTAACCTCTTCAGCCTTGCTATTGATCCATACGTTTCTTTATTATCAAAACCCTTTCTTCGAAAGCAGTTTTTAGCAAATAGGTGTTCATTATACCTTTCTTACATGTCTCCGTTTCTTTTTACTTTCTTATACGCAGTATAAGTAAGTATTGTAATCATGAAAAATTTCGATCTCGAGATTTCAACGGATATATACGTTTTGACCTTCCCTGAATCGATTCCAACTATTTTTGGAATGACGTCTGTATGTGTGTGTGTGTGTATGTCTGTGTGTGTGTGTGTGTGTGTGTGTATGTTCTCTACAGCCTAAGCGGTTGAAGCTAAAATTATGAAACTTTAAACTTAAGATTTGCATATGCCTGGGGTGTGCACCTCCTATTTTTGAAAAAAATATTCAAACCGGAAGTGCCTGTTTACTCTAGTCATTTTTGGCAGTTTCTGCAATTACTCAAAACTGGTTAAAGTTACAGAAAAATTTTATGAACAAAAATTAAAGGTATTCATATTTAGCACAACTTTTGTTTGAATATTTTTTCCAAAAAATGTACTGGTTTCAAAATAAATTTCTGCTTTTTATATATATTTTTACATAAATGGTATCATCTGCGCCTGTCAATTGTTTAACAAAATAGACGTAAATAATTTGAAGTTTGACATTTAATATATATTCTAAGAAATGTATTTAGTGTAAAAGCGATCTAAAGGTTAGAACAAATATTATAAATTAGAAAAATAATGTAACTACGAAGTGGTTTAACCCATATGCGTATAAGAAAGTTCGGTGCATGACACTGCAGATGTTTAGCTTTGTTTTTTAAATTTACTTGCAGTTAGTAGTTATTTTTTCACTTAGAAGTTTGACAAAATATATAAATGAGCAGAAATTTATTTTAAAGCCAGTACTCTTTTTGGTAAAAAATTCAAAAAAAAGTTGTGCCAGTTGACTAGAGGATACAGGCATTTCCGGTCTAAATATTTTATTCAAAAATAGGAGGTGCACATGCGAGGCATATACGAATCTTAAGTTTAAACTTTTAAAATTTTACCTTTAGTCGTTTAGGCTGTAGAACGCATACACACACACACACACACACACACATAGACAGACGTCATTCCAAAAATAGTTTCAATCGATTCAGGAAAGGTCAAAACGTATATTTCCGTTGATATCTCGAGATTAGAAGTATAAGAAAGTAAAAATTCCCATATATACGAGAAAAAAAGAGAAATTTTGATTTTTTTTAATTCTCCCCGAGGGAAAAGGTCTTAAAATTATAACCCATCAAGAATTTTCACTTTATCTTTTCCAGGAAGTTTCAAAAATATACGACAGTCTAAAAAACAACTTTTAGAAGACGTCATCTGCCGCCGCCTGGATGAATCAGAATTGGCTAAAAATATTTTTTTTAAGTCTTCAATATGTTGTATAAAAATGTGCAAAAAATTTTTTTTTAATAACTGCAATAGGTTTCTCAAAATTAATTTTAAAACGTGAATTATTTTTCGATTTAGTACGTAAAGATCCTCATAAACGATTATCTTGTAAAATAAACCTCGTATCCATGTTTGCGGCACGAAAAGGCAGGTAATCTTTACGATAATAGTTAAAGAATACTCCAAGCTATATTATTATTACTTTCATATCACAGGATCTCAGGGGATCACAACTTTTTTTTAAATTAAGTAAACAACTGTTTTGTTTACATTTGTCTTCACTACCATTTTTAACGTTATTGTTTATATATGGCAGATATAAATATTGGGCAATGTTATGTATGTAAATGATCTACATACCACCAGGAATGTCCATCACGAAACCGAATTGCAAATTAAAAACAAGATAAAAAGTTATGAACACTTGACGATATGTCAATAAACGATGCAACTAGTGCGTATAAAATTTCTAGTGTAACCGGTTACTTTGCGATGACGTATAGCTAATGTATTAAGATTTTTAGCGATTTTTTTTTCTCTATTGTATACAATAGCTCCTACCTAACGACATCCCATAGTACTACATTTAAAATAACGACTTACATTTTTCGACTTTTGTCACACTTTTTGTAGTTTCGGACCACTGTGCGACAGTACAATTGCTATTGCACTCTTTTTCCCAAAATATATTGCTTATAATAATTATTAAATGTCAAATTCCAAATTATTCGAGCCTATATTGTTTTGTTTGTTACAAAATTGACGGGCGTAGAATGTAAAAATAAATATAGTAAGAAGAAATATCAATAGCCATTTTTTTGAAACTAATACTGTTTTTGAAAGACATTTTCAAATAAAAGTTATGAGAAATATTAATATTTTTATCTTAACAATTGAGGGTCTAGAAACGATAATGGGACATGCGTTTCAACACACCGCAGCGTAGCGAGATTATTAACAAATACTCGTAATTCTGGTAATTATCAATATTTTGATCTATTAACTGTGCCAAAATCTTTCTTATACATCAAGAAACAACTTTCTATTTAAAAAGTTTATTTTGTATTGTTTATTCTTGTAAATTTATTTTAATATAGTAAATAAAAAAATGGGTTTTCAAAACAGTTGCTCAAACAAATAACCTGTAAGCCGTAGTGGTCGTTCAGCAATTAGTTTGTTGGTCTGTTGTATGTGCGCATGGACCAATATATTGCGACTTTTCAGTAAACAGGCACTTCCGGTTTGAATATTTTAAAAAAAAAAAAAAAAAATATATATATATATATAATATATATATATATATATATATATATATATATATATATATATATATATATATATATATATATATATATATATATATATATATATATATAATATCATGATACTATTTTTTAATAAATTCTAGAGTCATACCAAATTTTGCCTCACTCTCTTAATTCTCGAAGAACATACCGTGCATTTTTACTGTCAGCTCCTATTACTGTTTGATTAATTCAGTTAAACTAAATGTTAAATGTTGATTTGTTGAACTTGACATTGAACTCGACTATTTGAAAGTCTTTCTAGCCTAGAGTTGAATATAGTTGAGATAGCATAACTTTTATTGCCACTACTTTCCTGACAGGCTACAAATTGCAATATATGTTATATACTATACCAGAACAGCAAACAAGAAAAATTTCTTGAAAAGAGATAATGCGCAGATTTACAAAATAAATAATAGTTCTTAAGTAGTGCATCAGTGATTTCGTAATTTTTTGACGATTTTATGCTAGCTACTTCTAGACGAAGTAAAGTTTTGTTGTGTACCGCTTTTCTAAGTCGCTAGCATAAGTTTATTTGTGTAGATATAATCAAATTACTTATCTATAACTACACATTGAGAAATTTACAAATCATTACACTTTCGAAAAATTTAGACCTTTGTTTACAACGAATTCTGATTTAAAAAATAGATTATTATTAGAAATATAATTATATATTTGATTGTATATGCATACATTCGAGATTTTAACAGAAATATACATTTTGACTTTGCCTGAATCGATTACAACTATATTTGGAATGACGTCCGTTTGTGTGTGTGTGTGTGTGTGTGTATGTGTCTGTGTGTCTGTCTGTGTGTGTCTGGCTGTGTGTTTCTGTCTGTGTGTTTCTGTCTATGTGTGTCTGTCTGTGTGTGTATGTGTGTGTGTGTGTCTCTGTGTGTGTCTGTCTGTGTGTGTCTGTCTGTGTGTTTCTGTCGATGTGTGTCTGTCTGTGTGTGTATGTCTGTGTGTGTATGTCTGTGTGTGTCTGTGTGTGTGTGTGTGTGTGTGTGTCTGTCTGTGTGTGTGTGGGTGTGTGAGTGTGTGTGTGTGTGTGTGTGTATGTGTATGCGTGTGTGAACACTCTACAGCCTAAACGGTTAAAAGTAAAATTATGAATCTTTAAACTTAAGTTTTGTATAAGCCTGGCTAGAAGACATTTTTGAAAAGAAAAATTCGAACCAGAAGTGCCTGTTTACTCTGGTCATATTTTGGGGTTTCTGCAATTACTCAAACATGGTTTCACTTACAGAAAAATTATTGCGATACAAATTATAGATATTAACATTTTGTGCAACCTTTATTTGAAACTTTTTTTCAAAAAAGGTACTGGAAACAAGAAAATGGCGATTGAAATATGAAATTCTAATTATAATTATTTTCACATAAATCGTGACAACTTGCCTGTCAAATCTTTAACAGAAGACCAAAACAACTTAAATAATTTCAAGTTTGACATTTAGTATTTATTCTGAGAACTATATTTAGTGAAAAAGGATTCCAAAGGTTAGTAAAATATTATTAATTAGAAATTTAATAAAAATATGATGTGATCCAACCAAAGTGTGTATAAAAAAGTTCAGTGCAAGACACGGCAGATGTTTATATTCAAAATAAATAGTATCTAGTGGTACTAAAAATGTTCTCCTTAAGTAAACTATTCTATCAGAACGTTTAATAATATATGCAACTACAATATATATCTGAAGTAATGCATGTACTTCAGTTTAAATTTTAATTATTTTTTATTTAAACTTAAGATTTGTTATAGCAAAATGAGTTAGATTGAAAATAAAAGATATTAATATTTCGCATAAGTTTTGTTTGAAAATATATTTTCTATTTCATATAAATTTATTTTACTCTTGCTTAATAAAAAAAATGTTACCTGCTCAATAACGTCAGAGGTTGGCAATTTCATAATTTGTATGTATATTGTAAACAAAATTGACTGGATTTAATTTCGATTATCAGAAGTAGATTCAGTTAATATAGCATAAATAATAATTATATTTCTTTGAATTTTCCATAATTTACATTTTATTATTCTATCTAAACAGATATGCTTACTTAAGAAAGTCCAGTGCGGGACACTGCAGCATTTTCTCTAAATATAATGCTTACAATAATTATTAAATGTCAAATTCTAAATTATTTGTTTTTTACTAAACAATTTGCTGGCGCAGATGATAGGGTTTATGTAAAAATAAATAAATTAAGAAGAAATGTCAATAGCCATTATTTTGAAGTGAGTACTATTTTTAAAAAACTATTTCAAATAAAGGTCACTCAAAAACCTAATGGTCCGTGGCACAGATAAGCTACTAAGCCTGTATTAGCAAAAATTTCACACAAATAATACAGGCTTAGTAGCTTGTCCGTGCTACGCACCAATGTCTTTAATTTCTATTTTAATAATTTTTCTATAAGTTCAACCATTTTTAAGTAATAGCGGAAACCGCAAAATACGACTGAGTAATCAAGCACTTTCGGTTTGAATATTGTTTTCGAAAATAAGATGTTTTCTTGCCAGGCATATACAAATATAAAGTTTAAAGTTTCATAACTTCACCTTTAACCGTTTTGACTGTAGAGCGCTCACATACACAATCACACAGGCATACATATTAATTAGATTCATTATTTTTCTGATCTTTTATATCTTCTCGAGTTTTGGTATTTTCTATATCTCGCATTTTACATAAACTATTTGTAAATTTTTTAAATAGTGTGATAACTAGGACTAAATCTTTAAATAATCTATCTATAAAAGTTAACATCTGCAGTTTCAAACCTAGGAACCCTTTTTCAATAAATATATTTCTTAGAAGAAATATTAATTGTCAACCTTCAAATATTAGGGAGGTTTTGTATTTCTGTTAAACAATGGACAGGCACAGTAGATGTGATTTATGTGAAAATAATAATAATAAGAATTTCAATAGCCATTTTCTTGTTTCCGGTACCTTTTTTGTAAAAAAGTTTCAAATAAAGGTTGTTTAAAATGCTAATATCTATAATTTTTTCCAGTACTTGCAGAAAATGACAAGAGTAAACATGCACTTACGGTTTGAATATTATTATCAAAAATAGGTTTTCTTGCCAGGCGTATACAAATCTAAAATTTGAAATTTCATTATTTTACCATAAGCCGCTTGGGCACACACACAAACACACACAGAGACACACCCACACACACAAACACACAAACACACACAGCCAGACACACACACACACACACCGACAAACATCATTCCAAAAATAGTCGGAATCAATTAAGAGAAGGTCATAACGTATATTTCCGTTAAAATCTCGCGATCGAAATTTTTTGTGATTACAATACTTATACAGCGTATAAGAAAGTAATTAATGATTAATTTTTACTTTCTTATACGCAGTATAAGTAAGTATTGTAATCATGAAAAATTTTGAAGCTAGGCTGGAAAACTAGTGTCGATTTTTTAGAATTTGAATGTTAGGAAGGTGCTGACTCCCCAATATTTGTTTTCTATATACATATATACATATATACA
>OX063288.1:11163884-11176384 GCA_944039245.1 Nebria salina
TTTTCCTCGAGCGCCCTCCAGAGCAAATCACCTAACAAAAGCACACCAACCACAAGTCATCTCATGCCCACACACTAAACACACAAACCCTACATAAACACAACCAGCTAATAAAAAATACAACATATTCCACATGCAGACCCCTCATGCATATACAACCACCACCACATATAGAGCATCAGCCCACCAAGCCGTACTACACTCAACAAACAAAACAACTGGACCAAACTCTAAACAAATCATGCACAACTAACATTATTATACCATCCATTACCACAACCTAATTGTTTTTAATTAATTAAGAGTAGATTTAAGCTTTACAAAAAATAATTTTCATTTGTAAATAAATGGGTTTTTTATTTCTTTTTTTTTCCCATATGCAATCCAAAATTCACAAAACAAAATCACAATTATTATAAAATCTACACCTTTCATACTATTGTTATTTCATACACATCTCATTGTTAAACTCCTTTGTGATAGGATCTATGACAAAACCCGCCATGCGTTCCAAATAGATTCATTAATAATCTGTATCAAAAATTAAAATAATAAAGAAATTTGAAATGAGTGGTTTCTAGAATCCTACAATCTCATCAAACAACACCAATGTGGATCTCGTCAGCACCACTCCACTACTGACCTGCATGTGTATCTGACGAACGCTATTCAATCTAGCATCATAAAACGCAACCATCTGGCTGCAATGTTTTTTGATTTAATGATAGCTTTTGACATAACCTGGAGATACGGAATTCTACGAAAACTGCAGAACTGGAGTCTACGAGGCCATCTGCCTCAATTCGTAGAGCACTTTCTTTCGAACCGTTCCTTTAGAGTTTGGGTTGGACAAACATTCTCTTCCTTACGACCGTTGCTAAATGGAATTCTCCAAGGCTCTTCCATTAGTGTAACACTATTCTTGATTGAAATCAATGACATTGTGTCCAACCTACCGAATACTGTTGATTATTGTCTGTATGTAGATGACCTCACGATCTTCACTTCATCCCAATCTCTTGCTCTCTGTCAGGAGAGATTACAGCAGGCTATTGACTTAGTTTCTTTGGCTGCATCCGACCGTGGTTTTCGTTTCTCTGTGGAGAAAACCTGTGCTATCGACTTCTGTCGACTACGTAAAGCCCACAACTGTCCTGTTGTATCGCTTTACGATAAACCAGTGCGGATAGTGGATAAGGTGAAGTTTTTGGGCATAATTTTCGACCGTCGTCTTTTATGGCTGCCACAAATCAACACTGTTTCTGCGCAGTGCCGAATATCATTGAATGTATTGCCTCCACAAAATGGAAAGCCGATAGAAACTCCTTGCTGCGACTTAACGTCAGTCTGGTTCTATCCAGGATAGACTTCTGTGCTATCATTCTGTACACTGCTAGTGCTTCTCACTTGCAGAAGCTAGAAAGCTTAAATAATTCTGGCATTAGAGCAGTCACCGGTGCGTTCAGGACTACACCAATTCCAAGCTATCACTGTGAAGCCGGTGTACCACCACTTTACATAAGGTATATCAAACTTGGTTTGAGGTACGTCTGCAAAGATCTTTCGCTCACGCAGCATATAAACCATTCCATATTTTTCAATAATCCGGTATTAAATCGTCTATATACCAAAATTGCAACTTCTCTTAATCCGCCTGCACTGAAACTTTCAAGGTTGTTAAATACCATCATTGACAACCAAGGGACTGTTCTATCGAGAATTTTTTCCAACAACCCTCCATGAGCATTTCTTTCTTTAACGACAAACCTAGAGCTTACCAACATGCCAAAAGATTCTACTTCTAGCGCCATATACTTGATTGAATTCTTCATTCAATTGCAACAGTACACAGAATTTCAACAAACATATACTGATGGCTCCAAGAGAGACTCCGGTACAAGCTGCGCTTTTTTGACTAATGGCGTATTCCAGTCGTTCACACTTTTACCCATATGCTCAGTATACACTGCTGAGCTATATGGTATTCTCTACTCTTTTCGGCACTCCCGGCAAGCTATCGATGAGCGACGTCACCTACTCATCTGCACCGATTCCCTGAGTTCTATCTTAGGCATCGGTAGCAGATTCTTTACAAATCCAACCGTTTTGGACATCCGCGGAGAAATCGATAGATTACGGGAGCTAGAGAGAGATGTCGTACTCAAGTGGATACTCGGACATGCTTGGATACCCGGTTATCACTGTGCCAACCGAGTTGCTCTTGGAGCAGCCAACGGCAACTACGTTGTCCGTTATCTCTTGTGCGCCGATGATGTGTTGAGGGCTGCGGCTGTGCATTGTCTTAAGTTATGGCAGGAGGAAAGAAACTCTTCTACGAGTAAAATGCGACATGTTATGGTGTCAGTAGAGCGGTGGTTAACACCGCTCCGCCTAACAAGGTGTGAGTCATCTCTCGTCGGAGAGTAGGCCATACTTGTCTCACTAACTTGCATCTGTCAGGAGAACAACCACCGCTTTGCCCCTTTTGTAACACTAGGCTCACTCTCGAACATATTTCCAAGCAGTGTCCTAGTTACAGTTTGCATCGTCGCAATGCTGGTATTGAGGGTCCCATGCGTAAAGCAATAATGCAACAAGTATCTGTAACGTGCTTTCCTTTCTCCGGGTAGCTGATTTGCTTACGCAAATCTGAAAGGGTTCTCTTCTTTTCGCTCCATAAATGTTAATTCTCCAACTATCATTTCTTTTCGTTTTTCTACAAACTTTATATCAGCCGGGGCTGTGGTTTTGGTGGTTTTTATAAAAGACCTCAGTTCTTGACTGGTGTCTGCACATTCCAACCGTGCAATGTTCTTACGCACATGTGAAAGTATAACGTTTTTTTAAGGCTTTATTTATGCTAAAGCTGTGGTTTTTTTTTCTCAATTGATACATTCTTTTAAATTTTGTTAGTTATTTATCATGTATTTATTTCCCCTTTTGTTTTCCGTCGTTATATAGAATCTGGTTTTCCTTTGCATATACTATTTTTCAATTTCACCTGCACAAACGTATTGTATTTCTTCTTCATCAGCAGCGAGTTCTTTCACTAGAAAATGGCTGTCATGACCACTCAAATTGTGAAAGAGCAGTGGGATATAGGTAGATTATTGTAAGATTATGTTGCAAGCGTTATAAGCTGCTCCACGGAAATTTAGTTTTCAAATTTAATTAATTTAGCTAAATAAAATCATAAATATATTTTCTTACCTGACTAGTGACAATGATCGTGAACTTTTGTCAATTTTTCATCCACCACAAACTATTTATTACAAATATGACATATGGTAGCCGTGGTAAAGTCATTAAGGTTCATTTCAGTCATTTCTAGTGGTTTGATATTCATATAAAAAGTCTGCACCGTCGACACAATCCTCTTTAATTCCGTCATTAACCATTCTGATGCTTTTGAACCGGATATGAACTGTTATACGATATTGAATCATCGTATGAGCATACCACTCTGTAACTAATGGCGCATGGTAAATGATTTTGATATGCATTTATATAAGATATTGTGGAATCGGTTTGACAAGTATCAATTGGGACTGTAAAACACTCAAAATCTGCATAAACAACAAATGGATGACGTTTTTTTCTCATAAGGTTCTTGAATTTAAGTCATTTCTCATCTTCACTAGGCATTTCAATCTTAACAGAATCTATATACGCACAATCTTCCTCATGACACTACAGCAAAGTTGCACTACCAAAATACTCTAGACATCGATCACAAATGAATTTTGATTGTTCATTCTTAGATATTTGACTGCTTAAGAGATGCAGGAGTGGCTTAATCCAGGCATAATGTGATATATCTCCCTGTTTATAATAAAAGAGGTTTACATGTTGAACTTTATTGTATTTTTTATACTGTTATGGTCCCACTACGCAATAGTCACGACTCTTTCCATAAAACTGGAGACCGTACACATTGATTGATACATCATTTTGTTTTTCGAATTTAGATATATCACTCAGTAGTATAGGAAAATGAGTATCATTTAAGTTGAAAACTTCAATTGGTTCTAAGAGATATGTTGAAGGTCTATGACGATTTAGAGATATGGGGTACAAGACCGAGAAAAGCGACCACAAAAAACATTTTTCATCATTGGTTTGAACATTTACCACAGCCTTTTTATATTTGATTGATTTGGGAAGATCGATATATGTTGAACCACCACTCACTGGATTAAATTTATTAATGTCGACCTAAATAATATTCAATTAATATTTGCCCAATGAAAATTCTTCAAGTCTACTTACTTGTAAGTATTTTATGCAATGTAGAGCTTTACCTGACTCCTTTTCTTGGATTTCATCCATTTTCTTGCGAATAGACCAAACTACGTGGTTAGAGAACCACACAGTGAAAACAATGCTGAGAGTAATCGAGTAATCTTTGATGTATGGAACGATGATTTCCTTCCCTTCTTTCTGCAACACATATTCACACTTCGAATCACATTTTATTTTTACTGGTGAATGGTATTCAAACATACAATGCCCGATTTTAGTCACCAACAATAACTCACATTGTTTTAAAAATTCTGTGGGATCAATTATATTTAAAGTATTGTTTATTCGCTCACAAAGCACTTGATTTTTAAATGTACTTTGAAAATCAAACCACTCAACACCATTAGAAGACATATTTACAAATAATAGTATAATCACTCCTTTCTAATATTAATATAATTTAAATTTTCAGTAGATTTATTCTGTAGACTGCGTTCATGAGAAAAGAATGAATATTTAACATCAATGTATTACAATGAATTAAGAGTAAATGAAATAATTTTTATATATTATAGTCAAATAAAATATATATAGAAATATATATATTTTTAAGTGTTATTTAAGATTTTACAAATATCATAATCGAATGGATCAACTACTTTATATATTAGTTCTTTACAATTAAAACATTTTTGTGTTCTATGAATTTCAGCCGCATAAAAATTTATATGATGTTTTTCTACTAATATCAATGTAAAATATGCAGATGGATTAAAATTAACTTGGAGTCCTCACTCATAAACATAATATAGTACAGCATTATTAGTATTTAGTCTTTCAAAGCATTTATATAGTAAACAAAAATCACGATATCGTAAAATACTTGATTGTACTGACTTTTTTTTTAAATATTAATCAAAATAAAGGATTTTCTTACATATTTTCTAAACATTTAAAAAAGAATTGGATTACAAGTTTCACAGCCAAATTGATCAACTACTTTATATATTAGTTTTTAACAATGAAAACCTTTTTGTGATATTTAAATTTCAATTGTATAAAAATTAATATCATGTTTTTCTTCTATTATTAAGTTTAAATTTAACCAGGCTGATTAATTTTAACTTGGAGTCCACACTCATAACAATAATATGTACATCACCATTAGTATTAACTCTTTCAAAACAATAATATATTAATCAAATATCACAATACCTTAAATTTTCTTTATTAAATGCTTTTATACAAGATGGCACAGACATTCTCTTTTTAATATAAAAATTAATCAAATAAATATTTCTGTTGGTATTACAATATTAATACCCGATCTTATAACCTTCGATTTGGTTGCTATGTATAAAACATATATATCTTTTTGTTGTTCGTTACAAGTAATATAGAAAATACATATGTCAATATAAAATTATATCCCTAAAATAATAAAAGATATCAATTTAAAAGTCATCACATGTGTTCCTTGTTTTCACTAAAACCAACAGGTTATGGGCCCAGGGTACGCGACACACGTAAAGTGAAAACGCAAATCAATAAAGCGCGACAGTTGATCGTTTCGTCAGTCATCGATAAATATGACGCACACGAACACAACGTATTCGGCACTACTCGAACTCTTAACGCGTGATAATTATGACACGTGAAAGATTAGGCTGAAGCTATCCTGATCAAAAATGACACGTGGGCTTTTATTACAGGTGAAAATTCTGCCGCAGTATTGACCGGTATAGGTGAAAAACTCGTCGCTGCAGAAGCCACACACAAGGCATGGCTTTCAAGCCATAGTAAGGCAAAGGCGGACCTGATTCTATCTTTTAGTCCATCAGAACAGCATTTTAGAAGAATTCCATGCAAGGAAACAATAGAGAGACGATAATACAGGTGCCATATTGTTCCCGAAAAATTGTCGTACATATACCAAAAAACCGTATTTTAGCGCAAATGATCGTACGAGAAATGAGAAAAATAAGTCAAAACCAAAATATACATGCAGTTACCGTAAAAAGAAAAGACACAAAGAATCTGAGTGTTATACTAAGAAAAACGCGAGACAAGCGGTAAACAAACAAACAAATTATTCAGCAAACTGATGTTTTCATCTAGATTAATTAGATTTAACACGGCACGCAGCGAATGGACTTTGGTGTATCGATAGCGAGTGTACATCACATTTGTGTAATGACAAGTGCATTCGCAGATGTGAGCGGAATAAATAGCAATTTAAAACTTGCGAACAATTCCGCAACTCAAGTCAATGCCAAAGGCGATGTGCGAATATCGGTCGCGAACAACGCGAGCAATACCATTACGCTGAAGAAAACTTTATAAGATCCAGATCTACGAACGAACTTTATATCTGTATTGAAGATCGTGGACAATGATCATGAAGTCATCTATAAAAAGGATCACGCGGTTATGAAAGACATGAACGGTGAAGTTAAAATTGTCGCGAATCGAATCGGTGACTTGTTTTATTTGCTCGAGAACCAATCAACGGCTTGTGCAGAACCGAAAAGTGCAATTGACTTATGGCAAGCACGTCATGGGCACCTCAACGAGAAGAAACTGTTGCACATGTTCCGTAACAGGACCGTGACTGGTATCGAATTAAACGAACCAATCAAAATGTCAAAATGTAAAGTATGTTTAGCAGGTAAAATAGCAAGTATACCATTTCCCAAGCGCGAAAGCGTTTCGAAAGAACCCTTAGAGTTGATTCACACGGACGTCTGTGGCTCAATGAGGACAGCATCTTAAGGTGGTGCACGTTATTTTATTGCTTTTACTGATGATTACAGAAGGTGGTGCGAGGTGTACTTCATGAGTCACAAAGCACAGACAGTTGAAAAATTCACTGAGTTCAAAAATTTGGACGAAAACCAGACAGGACACCGAATCAAAGCCGTGCAGTCTGATAATGGCATGGAATTTTGCAACAAAAGAATGAATGAAATCCTCAAAGATGCCGGAATCCATCATCGACTGACCGTACCCTACACACCTCAACAAAATGGCATCGCGGAACTGAAAAACTGGACCTTTGTAGAAGCTGCTCGTTGTATGCTGATCTAGTCCAAAATGCCAACTCAGTTTTGGGCAGATGCGATTACCGCAGCAAATCATATTCAAAATCGATGCACAACTTAAGGATTACCGGAAGGAACTCCATATGATCGACGGACACTACAGGCAGATCACCAAACAGTGGAAATAAAAAAATTGAAGAAAACAATAAGATTTATCTTGAAACCAGCATCGCGATGAACGCTTTGGAAATCAACATCGACGAAGCATTGAGCGGGCCAAATGGTTCGACGCGATATATTCAGAAATGAAATGCTTGATCGCAATTCACACATGGGACATTGTAGACAGATCAGCAGACGGTAAAGTTGTAGACTGTAGAACCATACTACGGAACAAGCAAAATCTCAATGGAACACTATCTCGTAGAAAAACAAGAATTGTCACTCGAGGTTTCACTCAGAGACCGGGAATTGACTTCGTTGAAACGTTCGCACCAGTTGCTAGAATAGAATCTTTTCGTTTGTTGATGGCGCTATCTGCGAAATATGGACTACAAGTTTCACAACTGGATGTCACAACAGCATTTCTCAATGGTGACATCGACACGTTAATATACATGGAACAACCAGATCAACTGGTGGAAGCCTTGCAGAGGATGGTTACAACCGAAAAAGATATCCCAATTGTTCGCGAAGCTCAAAACATGCTCAGAAGACTGAAAACTGGTGACAATGTGTACAGGCTACGAAAGGCCATCTACGGTCTTCGCCAGGCAAGTAGATTTTGGAATAGACTCTCCAGTCCATTGGATTAAAATGTTCTTATTGCGATCCATGCATTTACGTCGATAATAATACAAAAAGTCACACATTTGTACTTATTTATGTTGATGACATCTTAATCGCTTCTCGAGAACCAAAGCGAGTCAACGAGAATAAAGAAGCACTTTTGAAAGAATTCGATAAAAAAGATCTTGGGACAGCAGACTGCTGTCTAGGTATCGAAATACAGCAGTCTACTGATAAGATCTCCTTGTGTCAAAGCGGGTTTATCAGAGCCGTATTACAATCAAAATTTCAACATGAACAGACTGCAAAGCTGTACAAACATCATTGCAATTCGGAATCAAGTTGAATCACCCTGAAGTAGGAGACAAAGATAAGCACTATCTCTCTAAAGAGCTTATCGGTGCCATGATGTATATTGTAGTTGGCACGCGTCCTGACATCGCTTACGCAGTAAATTTCTAGAGCCAATTCAACAATGATCACAATGAAAGTCATTGGCAAGCTGCTTAACGTATCCTACGGTATCTTCAAGAAACCATTAACCGGAAGTTTACCTTCAAATGAGACGACAAAGACATTCAAGGCTGCGCCGATGCTGATTGGGCAAACGACGTATCTGACAGGAAATCATATACTGGATATACATTCATTTTATCTGGTGCTGCAATATCCTGGTGCTCGCGAAAGCAAAGTGTCTTCGCCCTCTCATCGACTGAAGCGGAATACGTGAGTCTCACTGAGGCTTCCAAAAAGGCAATTTATTTGTCAAACTTTGTGAAGGAGTTGAAATTCGAAAATAACTAAAATTCTTTTTAATAATAAAAGACCAAAACTAATGAACTATGTAGATAAAAGGTAAGTTACAATCATGTTAATTTTAACAAATTTATTTTTATTATATTATATTTCTTTTAAATATAATCGCCCGAATTCAGCACTCTTCGTTAAAGTTAAAGAAGCTTCTTAGGCGTTTTAAAGAAGCTTCTCTAAAAATGCGTATTCAACTGTCATCTTTAGTGTTAAAGAAGGTTATTTAACTGTTTATTTTATGACTTGTAACTAAACAAGGTAGGTCCGGTAGGTAAGCTTGTATTTAGCATCAAATATGGCCAGCTACGTCAGAGATATTGATTTATATGTAAATATTCGTGAAGGATTTGAGGTAAAAAAATGATTTAAAAAGAGGTTTTCGTCAAACGATACCGTTCGAAAACCACGGTGAAATATGTCATTTAAATGATAACTAACTAAATTAAGCCAATTTCGTCTCAAAAAATAAATATAATACCTTTCATACAAATACAGATAACATTGCGATATTTTCATTGGTAATAGCTTTTATTCATGTAGATAAAACACTTAATTACAACTATTAAAGGTAATTTACATGGTGTTAGCCAAGCCACTGTTTCTCGCATTATAAACAATATTTCCCGAGCAATATCCTCAGAACTGCCCAGAATTGTAAATTCCATCAAATTTGGCAGCAGTAAAACAGGAGTTTTGCTATATTGAGTTATCGGGTGTAGATTGTACGGACATAAGAGTGATGCGCACATAAGAGCAGCCGATGTAATATATTGTAATCGCAAAACATTTTATTCGCTTAATGTGGTATGCGATGCAAATACTAGGATCTTAGATATTGTTGAGAGGTGGCTAGGATGTACGCATGATATATATTTGGGCAAATTTCTCTTTGATATTTTGTTTTCCAGAATAACCGAATATTCTTTCACAAATTCAATATAAAACACTTTCAGCATGAAATTGTAGTTGTCTAACCTAAAAATATTATTTGACAATTGAATTATGAAGGAAGATGCGCTGTGGCCAGACCATATTTTATAAATGTTTATCTTTTGTTAAAGAACGCTTATAGAAGGGTGCTGAATACGGTTGTAGCTAAGACCTTCATTAAGTGCTGACACCTTCTTTAGCTAACGAAGGCTTAACGAAGACTTTAATGAAGAGTTCTGAATTCGGGCAAATATATTTATGTTTTTACTTGATTTATTAATGATGTAACGAGTTTTATGTTTATAATCATATAATTTTTGGTTCTAAATAACAGAAATGTACAATTATTGAATAAAATTTTTTTTCATTTGTAATACAGCGTCACGTCCTTTATAAGACCCTATAAATAAGAGAAAAATTAACAATAGCACATAGTACATGAATACTATACAAAGAGTACGTTGCTATAAATATTCAAGTATTCATGTTATTAGCAAACTTCCACACACACTATACAACCAGTAAGTTTCTTTACACATACATAAATTCTAACTCAATTCAAATTTACGCACGCATAACTTCATCACATATTGTTAAATTCAGTTGTATACAACCTGAATTATACCATTGTAAAGCTGGTCACATAACGTAGGCGTGACGTCATCCCATATTATTAATTTCAAATTTACGCGCATATGACGTCATCACGTATTGTAAGATTCAATTTTATGCAACCTGAACTACATCATTGTCAAGCTGGTCACATAACGTAAGCTTGACGTCACCCCATATTAATTTCAAATTTACGCGCGCATGACGACATCACGCATTGCAGCTGGTCAAGTGACATCATTCGACTAATCAGGGACGCGACTTTCAAGTGTTTCCCAACTACTACAGTTGATACGATGAATGTATCCGTATTTATAATCAGAACCAATTTCAATATTTGAACTTCTACAAGCAATCGATGCGCCTCAACTGCAGATTTCCTCAATCTGAAGAATTAAATCAAAAGTTCCCGCAAATGACGTTTATTCGACTCAAAACTCGACATTTTTGCACACTAAGGAATATATTATACTGATAAAAATTCATTAATATTTTATGGTGATGTTGTTGACAGATGTTCAACCTTATGATAATGACGTGTTACATTTGAATATTTTAACCATAATTTACTGGGGACGCCAACTTTTGTCTAATGATGCAATCTTATTCGTACACCAAATAACTCATAGCAGCTACACTGAAAAAAATATTGTGAAAGGTACATAAAAGGAAATAGTGGAAGTATAATTCACTCTTTATATTTTCTTGCTATCAAATCAACTTACAATAATTACATTGATTTTTGTTGGTTTCCATATCTTATTGGAATACTGATAACCCTTACTTTCGAGTTAATATAAAAACCAAACCAATAAGTAAAAATCTATTCGAATATTATCAAGAAATACTGCCAAATTAATATAATTATATGTTATAATAATAAATAAAATATATATTCATATATATTTATATATATATATATATATATATATATATATATATATATATATATATATATATATATATATATACATATGTAAATATAAATGAATAAGAATAAAACCCTCATATAATTTATTAAATATAGTCCTATTACTTATCACAAGTAACACTATAGCATTTAGGTTAACAAGAAAATGTTGTAGAAATTTCAAATTAATAAAACGGAGTTAACGATCAAACTTTGATTTCTATGCTGCATTGTTAATTTTGTGAATCGTTGAAATCGCTAAGTTATACATATTTTATTCCTAGTTGTTTTCGCATTGTCCGATTATCCAAATTTGTCTTCGCAGGCCTACGACCAAGTGCAATGAAAATGATACTCCATATTATCCTTATCTAATCGACAACTCCTGTCAACTTTTGCAGAACAAATTTGTTTTTTAATCTATGAAATTCATGTCAAACAGTTTTCATAGAAAATTCTGTTTTTAAGGAGTGAAGATACAAAACATTTAAGAAATATTCAGCTATACGATGCAAGTTGCACGAGCTACCCGGGAGGCGGAAACAATTTTGTGAATTTTTTTCCAGCAAATCTACATCATAGATACAAATTCTGAAAAAAGGACAGTATTGTTAGTATATTTTGCAATGCTTTTAATTTTTTTAACGAACTCTGAGAAACAAAATGGCGGCTTACCTGCTTTTAATATATATATATATATATATATATATATATATATATATATATATATATATATATATATATAAATATATATATATATATATATATATATATTTATATATTTATATATATATATATATATATATATATATATATATATATATATATATATATATATATATATATATATATATATATATATATATATATATATATACATTTATATATATATATATATATATATATATATATATATATATATATATATTTATATATATAAATTTATATATATATATATAAATATATATATATATATATATATATATATATATATATATATATATAATATATATATATATATATATATATATATATATATATATAATATATATATATATATATATATATATATATATATATATATTTATATTTATATTTATATATATATATATATATATATATATATATATATATATATATATATATATATATATATATATATATAT
>OX063288.1:11181384-11278856 GCA_944039245.1 Nebria salina
ATACGTATGTGCCTATAACGTTTCCCATATCAATATCCAATTTACACTGGGAAATAATGCACTCTATTCTAAAACAAGGAGTCTACAACACTTTTATACATCATCTTTTATTTAGCTATCACATGTACGCAGATGCGCCGTTTGATTTACAAATATAATTACTGAATGAAACTGGTTTGTTCCTACTCAGAAAATTTAATAATAATGTAAATTATAGCTTACTATTAAATTGTATGTACATTATGTTCAAAAGTAAGACACACCATAAACACCTCTCATATCTTGTCTAACGGTGACAAATAATTATTTACATTGCCATCGCCATTTTAATCTATATTTTATTTAAGAAAAGAAAGATAGAACCAATTGCATAATTATGTTTAAACTTGGCATCTCGATTGTGTTATAAAATTATTAGTCATATATATAATATTCGATAATCAATTCAATGTGAAGAAATAGTATTTGAAGGTAAAACAAATTCTATAGAATAATTTAATAGAGAATAAAAAATTTATATATTTTGTGTTTTGGGTTTTGCATGTGCTCTAAATGAAGACCTTTACAAAATTATACATGATATGAATCAAAACAATTGCGATTTCGAGTTAAATTTGTAATCGTAATACATGTAATAAAGTGCTATACATCATTTCACGTATTATGTATAATTATGTGCTTCTGGACAAGGAGATAGCATTGGAAATTCATATTGAATAAGATATTATCATACATTATAAAATGCAAATTATATTCGTCGGTTTTTTTTATGTTGGTATCAAATCAACGGAAAAAAACGAATATATTTGCGTTTTCTATTGTATAAGGATAATATAATAATCAAAATGATTATTCAATGGCATCTACTTATCCAAAAGCACATGATGATGTATTTGAAATAAAAAAATGTTCTTTGCACGCTTAAATCAAAATAACAATAACATATTTTCGAGATCATTGACGCAAATGTTTGAAATTCAATCAGAAACATGAAACATATTGGAAAGTTATTGGTAATATGGTTGAAAAATGTTTTAAAGTTTCTTGGCAAGCGTAAAAATGTTACTAAGAACGTCATGATTTGAAGGAATGCATCAGTTTATAATTAATAATGCTCAATTGGCTAAACTTTGGCTTGAATTTCAATCATATTTATAATGGCTTATGTTAATATGAATAAATATACATAATTTTAGTTTTTCTTTATACATTGATTTATTTTAATGATATGAAATAATTACCCTCGATTAAATTATATCTACTTTACTGAAAATGTGACAATTTATCCTTTATTATAAAGTTTTTTCCATATTGCTCATTTTCATTCACGATTTATTGCTTAGTTATGGTTTAGCTATAGTATTCTTGAGACGGGCAAAATGCATATTTTGCTATTGATCTCAGCAATAACCTAGCAATTCACCACGATAACCGCAATTTAAGTAAGATATTTATTAATCGTCATTTTGACTTGTAATTTATACATGCTCGTTATTTTTTAAAGATGGTGTTTGGTTAGAACAAAAATTCCACCTAATATTTTTTTAGAATTTTTTTGATTTGGTACGAATAATAATTGTTCGTTTTATGTGCCGACAAGAAACTTACAAAAGACTATATCTAAATGGTACAACCCCTTAACCGACGGCAGAATATTTATATTTTGCTTTTACCTTTGTATGTAGATTCTACGCTATTTATTGCATATAGCTTGTGTTGCGGGTAATAAACAACATGATTGGATCATATTTGAATATTGAAAATATAATGTTGATTGGCGTTCAAGGAAAGGAGGATTTTAGGCAATATTAACCTTTCATGATTATTTATAATTACAAGTTCAGTTCGCATTAGTAAAATAAGATGATTGACAGGACGGGGCACAATCGTAAAATAGTCTAATACATATTATTTACATACATACTGTACAAATTTTATCATTACTTAGTATATACACTCTTATTTATGGTAGCTTTAATTTAGTCGTTGTTTCGATACCAACTCTTTGTTTATGTAACTGTTAATATCTCATCTTCTTTGTTTTCTCTATCTTAATATATGATTCCGTATACTCGAACGGCCAGCCGATTCTTCTTTATATATAAAATCTTCGTAAGCACACGTTAAAAAAGTCTGTTCAAGAAGTGATTTTGTCTGATTAACACTATACAAAACACACACACATATGTAAATATATATATATATATATATATATATATATATATATATATATATATATATATATATATGTATATATATTGACTGATTTCAGGATTGTTGTTAATATTCACTTTTATATACATTTAGATAATGATCCATGATGTGCAGTGATTGTAGATAAAAGGAGAATTATTTAAATAACTAGATCTTAGTGCAAGTCCCGTAGTATCATACCGGATAAACGGGAATTTGTGCGCACACTATGCATCCATAATACCGCTACTATCGCTGTGATCGTTAACCATTGATAAGTCTTCGGCAACGTTATTTATGCAACTGCCAATTGGTATTCCATAAACGGATGATATAACTGCGTCCGTATGGCTTTGATCCATATCTTCGTAGTCTGTGCTGACGTGTTCTGGTAATTCACGCTTGATATCCGCTGATATATCCATATTTGGAACACTAGATTCACCGGGATTCAAACATTCTTGTTTTACATGGACACCGATACCATTGATTGGTAACCTAAACACATAAATATAAATGTCAATTATATTTAAAATATTCATGGCGTATTATAGCTATAATAATTAAGCGTCAAATTCTGAATACTGGCATCATTTGCAATCCTTCGTCATTCAATTTTATTCTTATACACTGTATAGCTTATTCAAACTCATTAAATTATTCCAATCATCTGGAGATACGCCAATTTCCAGACAAAAGTTATACATTTTACCCAACCAATCAAACAAACATCTTCAATAAGAATACGTTCATTTTATTTTTAATCAAACAAGCATATATATATATATATATATATATATATATATATATATATATATATATATATATATATATATATATATATATATACATACATATATATATATATATATATATACACATACATATATATATATATATATATATATATATATATATATATATATATATATATATATATACATATATATATATATATATATATATATATATATATATATATATATATATACATATATATATATATATATATATATATATATATATATATATATATGTATATATATATATAGAGATATATATATATATATATATATATATATATATATATATAAATATATATATATATATATATATATATATATAAATATATATATATATATATATATATATATATATATATATCTATATATATATATATATATATATATATATATATATATATATATATATATATATACATATATATATATATATAAATATATATATATATATATATATATATATATATATATATATATATATATATATAACCAGTCAACAGTAACAGCAATAGTATTACATAATATGTGACAAATATAATAAAACACTAATGGTGGGTTTATACAGAAAAAATTAACGCTACATTTAACATTAGCGCTACATTTAAGGCTGCATTTTACTAACAAGAAAAACTGGCGTTTATACAGCCTAAGCTAACAAAATTAACGCATGCGCATACTGGTTTCCGTGTTTGACATTTGCAAGTGTCAACTTGTTATAGCCTCAAAAAACAAGTTGACACTTTTATGATTTGCGAAAACAATTTTCCTTTTGCGATACATATAGTAGTTTCCATTTCTTTTAAATAAAAATGGATTCGGAACATGATTACAGAGAACATTTGGCTAGTTATTTTGGTTCAGTACCATGGCAAAAATCTCTTATCGAAAAAGGTTCTATGCCGAAAGACTATTAAATTAAAATGATTTTGTATTTTAGTTATATTATTTCGGTTCAATACATTATTATAGTTGATTTAGAAGTTATTTCAACTTATGTTAACCTCAGTACCTACCAAACTCGTATATAACAAATGTGAATTGTGTTTGCGGAAAATAGGAAATGAAACTGGAAGTATTTTTAAATAATACAATATAATAAAAAGTATTTAACTAATATATTTATATAATTTACTCGCTGTCCAACCCAAAAACTATATGCATATTCTTCTTTTGCCTACGTTTCTTCGCGGTTGGCGACACATTTTTCATTAATACGCCAACGCTTTTCCCAAATATGTCGGGGTCCTCTTCGGTCCTTTTGACACTATATATATTCTGCCAACGATAGACATGCACCTTCGATGCTTGCATCTGCAGATGACTCGAACAGTTTATTCCTCTCAGTCGCTTAGTGAGACCGCAAAGTCACCCACCGGGATTCACACTCTGGAACTAGAATATATTTAAAATTACAACATCGTCCTATTTTAACTTTTAACAAAAAAATATAGTTGCATATCACATACCTTTTAGCCCCATGACTTCGGAAACACTTCTCCATGTGTTTTCTTTACTAGTTTTATTGCGGAAGCCTACACTTCGCTTATCATACAATATAGCGTATTTTTCGACACTATCAATCAATTCACCGTCCATTATGTTAAAATAACAATAATAAACAACAATATAGCAGGTAAACAAATGCGAATGCAAAAAGAGCTACAAACTGTACTGTCATGTTGTACTTGTCAACACATGTGCACCCGGTCACGCTTGCGCAGATGCGTTTTTCAAACTGAACTGATCTTAGGCAAAGAAAGAACGAGGTTTTGTTCATCTCTCTTAGTAAGAAAGATAAAATTTGGCCAACTTGTTAGCTTAGCGTTAAAAAGAAATGTAGTCTTAAATTCTGTATAAATGGCAACATTGGTTAGCATGGTGTTTATCTTTTTCTTAGCCTTAAATGTAGCGCTAATGTTAAATGTAGCGTTAATTTTTTCTGTATAAACCCGGCATAAGTGAGTAAGTGTAAGATACAAGTAAGACAGAAAAACAGAAAGTGTAACATATTTGTAGAATCAAGTCGTATTTTAAACATTGCTTATATTTGAAATGCATATTAAAAAACTTAGCTCTTCTAGTTTACTTCGAATAACCTCAATATGCGAGATCTATTTCATTTAAAAGAAAAGATCGTCCCTTTTAGTTTTAAATACGGCATCAAATGAACATAGATTCCTCGAGTACAAGATATTTGAAGTCTCATGAAAACTCTTGATGTGCTTAATTCGTCGATGATTTCATATTGAAAATCGATGCAATAAGTTAAGACGTCATCAGTCAAAACAAATAATGCCTGTACAACACTCTGGCGAAGACAGGCAAAACAAATCGTCTTCAACCATCTGACGTCCGATCCGGTTCTGGAACTGCTACTCGAACAACGGTACATTAAAACATCAGTTGCATTGAAACTATACATCCGATTCAACCATTCAAGATATTGGCCATCACGAATCTCATATTAATAAAACTTTCAGTTATTATTTTACATATCTAGTACTGATTCTTATACGAATCACCACTACCTTAAATTTTAGCGCAAGAAGATGAATTACTGATATAAAATAATGTAGCTTGAACCAATTAATGTCTTACGATATTAAAGTAACAAAAATTCAATCTATGTTTAAAAAATATCAACAATCATAACCTATATATTCAAAACATTAATAAGGAACCCCATACAACAATGGTCACACCTACACAAATAATGCAAACACCCCAAATTCCAAAAATACTTATATTAATGAATTAATTATAATTATTCCCGAATATGATGGAAGTACGTTATTGTAAATAGTAAATCAACAGCATGTCTCCCAACTTACTAAAATAATAATAAACAAAAAACTCCGTTTTTTCACAAAGTTTTTGAGGTATAATATAAATGCACATTTCGACCACCAAGTGGTTATCGTCTTTATACAATTTATAGTTTCGTTACAATAATATTGTTTGTAACATAAAATAAATGCTATAATTGTCTAGAATGCTTGGTGGAAACGAATTTTCATTATTTAGGTCGATACATTGTACATCGCATTTGCATAGAGGATGCTGTCAGTCAATTAAAGATATATCTGGCTTTCTGTACACAGGTACCTCGTGTAGCGCACCTTTTATGTAGATTTTTTTTTGTGTAAAATGTCAACAAAACGACGAATTTCCGTTCTAACAGAGAGAATTATTGACAATCATCCAAAGATGAAAAATACCGCCACCAAATCAGTATGAAATAGAGAGTTAACTTGGATATGACAACTCGTCATCGACGCTTTTTTTCTCGAAATGTACCGTTTTCGTTGATAACTTGGTCGATTTTCAATAATTTTAGAAAATGGGTATTTCCAGCGACGGAAAATATGAATGCCTATCAACTCCCATGCCAAAATTTTAATCCGTTCAATTTAAACCTTTAACCAACATTTTTATGCTGATATTTATGAAGAAAAAATTTTTTTTCTAATCCCCATTATTTTTTTAATATTCAAAAATGAAAAAAAAATTTGTACTACAGTAGATAGTCACACTTTTATACTTCAAAAGTCTCGATGGGAAACACATTTTTTAACTTGACAGTCATCACGCTATCTAGCAGACCACCTTTTTTTTGAGGACCCTCAGGCGATGCCATCTTGCGGCCATCCCGTGCATCAAAAACATTATATCAATTTGCTTTTTGGTACTACAAATAAAATATAATAAAGTGCTTCTCATTCCATTTCAAAGTATTAGTTTCTGTTTAAGCTGAACGCGTTAGAAAATTACTGATTTTTAGCTCCGAAGAACTACGCTACCCCTTAAACTAGTGTTTTTGAGTAATAGAACTTTGGTTACTTTAATATGTTTGTAGGTCTGGGATTAACAAATTTTAAAAGAGAATTATCTAAGGTTTGGAAGTTGGTTACAATATTTTATATATCAATTGCTTCAAGCATGTTTGAAAATTTTTTCTTGGCTGGATAGGACATTAAAAGTTAATTAAGAGATTCCTAGATAAGCAAATAAATTTCTTTTTTTAATCTATTCTTTATTATTTTGAAAATAATATGCCAACGCTTTATGCTCTGGAAAATTTTAGTTTAGTCAGAATTTAGAATAAAGCCCGAGCCAACCCGCTGTTCAATGCGAGCGCAATAACGCTACGGCTTTACTACTTAAAACTTTGAACGCAGTTTTTTCGAATCAAATTTTTTCAAGTTGCCCGGACCGATAACTCGAACAAATCTTTACCGATTAATTTGAAAATTTAATGGTATACTCTAAACTAGTTTCCTCATTAAGTGCGGAGGATATTTTGTTTCAATTTTGCATGCTAGCTGTTAGTATATTTAATCGATATTTGTTTAGCTCATGATTTTTGTTTTAAAAATGCAGGAGATATTGGTCTGGCAGCAATTGACTGAATAAAAGAGTTGTCTCTGGGAAAATGTTGGGAAGCCGCCAATTTGTTTCTATGAACTTGTAAAAATTTAAAAGCATTACACTATATAAATACAATAAGGTCCTTTTTTCCAAATCATGATCTATTGTACAGTATTGCTGGAAAAACATTACAAAATTTGCCTATTTTTTCAGTCTCTAGGGTTGCCCCTAAAGTCGAAATGATGTCCAGTGTTATGACGATGAAATAATAGGGTGGATTTGACATACTTAATATGTTCTTACGGCAACAGTATTCCGTGGCCGCGGATTTATAGCTTGTGTTGGAGTCCTTTTTTTTTATTAATATCCAGTTTTTTGGAGGAATAATGATACATTCAATTGGTTAGAATCATTCAGATAACTTCAGTTGTTGACAATTAAAACGTTAGCTTCAAACCTAGATTCAATCGGTACAGATCAACCGATTTTATCAGAATATAACACTGATACATCTTTCCCTATGTTAAAGTAAATATCTACCAACGGAAACAGCCAAAAGCACATATGAATGGTCTGGAAACTGTAAGATAAATTTTGGTAAAGACATGTTTTACCTAAGAATTTTAATAATTATAATAAACTGCGGGCTTACTGACGATAGAGTATATTTGTTTGTAACCCGAGTCTTCACACCACAGATATAATCATAGCGAATTTACTTAAAGTTTTCCCAAGCATAACAATTAGGAGCTATTTATCACAGATATGACATGTGGTAGCGGTGGTAAAGTCATTAAGGTTCATTTCAGTCATTTCTAGTGTTTGATATTCATATAAAAAGTCTACACCATCGACACAATCCTCTTTAATTCCGTCATTAACCATTCTGATGCTTTTGAACCATGATATGAATCGTAATACGATGTTTAATCATCATATGAGCATACCACTTGGTAACCAATGGCGCATGGTATATGATTTTGTCGTGTACTTGAAGCCAGAGTGCACGGACATTTTTTACGTGAGCTCTGTGTGAATACATTTATTTGTAAACAAATAAATTTCTTGTCGAAACGTTGGTTTTTTCTCGTTCGGTTGTGTTTGTATTGTAGTTTATTGTGACGTTTCGGTCGATTTTCGTCTGAAATTATTCAGATTTCGAATTTTTCTCCGTAGTTTTGGCTACATTTTCGTAAATCAGGTGGGTTCTTCAATTTTCTTTTTTTGTTTTAACTGTCCGCGTTGGCGGACGGTGTGTTCGACGGAGGGGGTAAACCCTCCGTATCTTATCTGTATCTGCGGTAAAGAGCAACACGAGGAACAGCACTGTACCGATCCGGTAAAGTGTGTGAATTGTGGGGACAGTCATCTCGCTTTATCGAGAAACTGTCCAAAACTTAAAGAAGAGTATGCGATTGTAAAACACAAAAGGCTTAACAACTGCAGTTATCCTGAAGCACGAGCTTTTATACGTCAGAACTCTGCTGTTCCGAGGGTGAGCTTTGCCAAAGTAACTGCAGCTAAACCTGCAATCTCCACTTCATCTGTAAGTGACATCGCTGCTCTACGTATACCCGAAATGAAAAAAATGATTATCGAAGCTATCTCGTTGAACTTAGGCATCATTATGAGCGCAGCCTTATCGAACGCCAGCACAACAACCAGTGTCACTGCATGGCCGACACCACCAACTGTAGTCATACCTGCTCTGCCAGGCACTCCACAAACGCCACCCAAATTATCTACGTCATTTATTGTGCCATCTTCTGCTCCTGTTCTGTCAGGACAGGACATACAGATTTCTTGCTCTGACTCAGAGTCAAGCGCTATGTCGATTGACAACGACGCAGTTAAAAATGATCGAAAGCACAAAGATAGACGTGGGTGGCCTAAGGGAAATCGAGGAACCGAAAAACGTAACACATTTCTGGTTTTTCTCTAAAGTCAGCCTTTTCTGACTTTATTATTATTATTATTTTTTATTTTCTTTTTTTTTCTCATACTCTTCATTTCTTATGTCACATCCATTCATTATTCAATGGAACTGTAATGGAATCGTCAAACACCTAGCTGAGCTTAAACTTTTAATGGCTGAACATAACCCCAGAGTAGTCTGCATCCAAGAGAGTCACTTAAAACCTCTTGATTCTTTTAACTTGCGGGGATATAACATCTTCCGCAAAGACGTTGATTCTGTTGGTCGTGCCAATGGTGGCGTTGCAATTGTCCTTAAGCCTTCTGTCTCTTTTAAGGATTGCACTATCAGAACAAGATTACAGGAAGTAGCATGCCAGGTATTTTCACCCCGTAAAATTACAATCTGCAACATCTATTTTCCGGATGGTTACTGGAGTTTAAATGACCTCGAGGATTTATCACGCCAATTACCGACTCCTTTCATTCTTGTCGGTGATTTTAATGCGCACAATCTTCTCTAGGGTTCCGTAAGCACAGTTGCCCGTGGTCGAATTGTCGAAAGCTTTTTGGACAACAATGATGTCACCCTTCTCAATACTGTCTCAGCCACGCACATAAACATGAGATCAAGAAGTTTTTCGGCAATCGACTCATCTTTCTCTACATCTTCTTAAGCTGCATATCTTCAGTAGCAGGTAGTTGACGATGCCCATTTCAGTGACCATTTTCCCATTCTTGTGTCGTATCTGTCTAATGCTGTTTCTAATGCTCAAACATCAACAAGAAGATGGTTGTTTGATCTGGCAGATTGGAATGCATTTAGGAACAACCTAAAGCTAGCTGATCCATCACCAGATTTACTTGTAGAACTACAACATCTTTCTGATTATATTCTGTTTTCCGCTTCGGTTTCTATACCGAAATCTTCTGGTCGACCCAAGATGAGGTCAGTTCCTTGGTGGAATGCTCAAGTGACTGCCGATATTCGTGCAAAAAAGCTCGCGCTAAAAGTATACCGGAGAAATCCGACACTTGCACAACAAATCATGTTCAAGAAAGCACGTGCGCAAGCCCGACGCACAATTCGTATGTCTAAAACAGAGTCTTGGCGTTGTTTTGTTTCTTCAATCGGTACTGATTCCGACCAAACTGCACTTTGGAAGAAAATCGGATATATGAACGGCTACAATAAAAGTTCCCATATTCCAATGCTCCAGGTCAATGACACTACTAGAGATGAGATTTGTGAGATTTTAGCAGACCAGTTTGAGACTGTTAGCAATTTGGACAATTATTTGCTTCATTTATTGCGCGTAAAAGCGGCTGAGAAGGTTCCACTGGACTTTGACTCGGATAACACTGAGTTTTACAATTCTAGTTTATCTTTCGACGAATTTGAATTTGCACTCAGTCGTACCGCAAACACTTCTGTCGGGCATGACCACATCGCTTACGCAATGTTTCGACATCTACCTGACCATTTCAAGCAAAGAATAGTGGAATTAACCATCTTTGGGTTGAAAATATCTATCCAGACATCTGGCGTGAATCAATAATTGTACCGATTCTCGAAACAGGAAAAGAAGTGTCTCATGCTTCTAGTTATCGTCCTATATCTTTGACGTGCCATCTGTCAAAGATATATGAACGTATGAACAAATCCCGGATCAGCTGGTTTCTAGAATCTCGCAATCTCATCAACAAATATCAATGTGGATCTCGTCAGCACTATTCCACCACTGACCTTCATGTGTATTTGACAAACGCCATTCAGTCTAGTATCTTAAAACGCAACCAGCTGGTTGCTGTGTATTTGATCTAGAGAAAGCGTTCGACATGACCTGGAGTTATGGAATACTACGAAAATTACACAACTTGGGTTTACGGGGCCATTTGTCTCAATTCATAGAAAACTTTCTTTGTCGCCGTTCATTTAGGGTCCGAGTTGGAGAAACTCTCTCTTCTATACGACCGTTGCAAAATGGCATTCCTCAAGGCTCTTCCATAAGTGTAACTTTTTTCCTGGATGCAATTAATGACATCATTTCTACCATCCCCAATACCATTGATTATTGTCTCTATGTCGACGACCTCACCCTCTTTACTTCGTCTCAATCTCTCGCTCTCTGTGAGGAGAGATTACAGCAGGCTGTAGACATTGTTCCTCTGGCCGCATCCGACCGTGGTTTTCATTTTTCTGTGCTATCGATTTTTGTCGACTACGCAAAGCACACAACTGTCCTGTTGAGACGCTTTATAACAGATCAGTGCGGACTGTAGATGAGGTGAAGTTTCTGGGTTTAATTTTCGATAAACGTTTCTTACTGTTGAAACACATCAACACTGTTTCTGCGCAGTGCAGATTCACATTGAATGCAAGCAAGTGTATTGCCTCCACAAAATGGGGAGCCGAAAGGGACTCTTTGCTGCGCGTGTACACCAGTCTGGTTCTGTCCAGGATACGGTGCCATCATTGTGTGTACGGCTAAATCCCATCACTTGAAGAAGCTAGACAGTGTACACAATGCTGGTAT
Organism: Nebria salina; assembly: GCA_944039245.1. Lineage (NCBI taxonomy): Eukaryota > Metazoa > Arthropoda > Insecta > Coleoptera > Carabidae > Nebria > Nebria salina. Next base: position 11,193,200 of record OX063288.1, read on the forward strand.
TTGCACGGTCACCGGTGCGTTAAGGACTACGCCAATTCCAAGCCTTCACTGTGAAGCCCGTGTTCCGCCACTTCACATAAGGTACACGAAATTTGGAATGAGGTACGTGTGCAAAACTCAAATGCTCACACAGCACATAAACCACGCTATTTTCTTCAATAACGAGGAGTTAAATCGTTGTTATACGAATAATGTAACTGCCCTATACCCACTCGCATTAAAACTCCCAAGACTGTTGCATACCATCCTCAACAACCAAGGGCCTGTATTACCATGGTTATATGCCGCAGTACCACCATGGGTATCTGGAGCCTTAACAACAAATCCTTGCGCTGACCAGTAAACCAAAAGTTTCCACTTCTCATGCCATATACCTAGTCGAATTCTTTATTCAGCTGCAACAGTACACAGATTTTCAACACACATATACCGATGGCTCCAAGACAGACCCTGGGACTGGCTGTGATTTCGTGACTGACGGCGTATCCCACTTGTTCACACTGTCACCCATATGCTCGGTGTACACTGCAGAGTTATATGGGAACCTCTACTCTCTTCAACACTCCCGTCGATCTATCGATGAGCGACGTCACCTGCGCATCTGCACTGATTTGCTGAGTGCCATCTTGGGTATCAGTAGCAGATTTTCATCTGATGCTACTGAAGTAGACATTCGTAGGGAAATCGATAGATTGCGGGAGCTAGAGAGAGATGTCGTATTTATGTGGATACCCGGTCATGTTGGGATACCCGGCAATCACTATGCCGACCAGGCTGCTCTTGGGGTAGCCAACAGCGACTATCTAGTTCGTCATCCCTTGCGCGCCGATGATGTGTTGATATCTGTGCCTGTTCATTGTCTTAAGACATGGCAAGAGGAGTGGAATAATTCCACTAGCAAATTGCGACGTGTAAAGGTGTCAGTGGAGCGGTGGCCCCCCACCGCTTCGCCTAACAAGGTGTGAGCAAGTAGTTATTTCACGTCTGAGAATAGGGCACACTTATCTCACACACTTGTTCCTGTTACTTGGAGAACAACCACCGCTCTGCTCCACTTGTAACACTAGGCTCACTCTCGATCATATCTTCGAGCAATGTCCTAGTTACAATTTGCATCGTCGCAATGCTGGTATTGAGGTTCCCTTGGCGAGCTATTTACGCAATGATGCGATGCGCAGAAGTAAACCTGCAATTGATATGTTGCATCAAATCTTAAGCGTTACTTTCCTTTCGTTCTCTTTCCATCAATGTTAATAGACTGTTAACATTTCATTATTATTATTGTTACTACTTTTCTTTTCTCTCGAACCTAATTATTGACGGGGCTGTAGTATAAGGCAGTTCTTGACTGGTTTTTGCACATATCAACAGTGCAGAATATGCGTCACTTTTGTGAATGCATAATATATTTACGTTCTATTTTAGCTAAAACTCTCCTATTAGTAAATTCTCGATAGAGCTTTATTGTATGCTACTTGCTGCACATTGTAAGAGTGCAGTGTTCATTTGACAATTGTAAAAACATTACTTATTTTCTTACACTTTGATAACTTACCGAACTATGTTTGTTTTTTTTCATCGCCCCGTTTTTAATTTTTTGTTTTAAACTCAGATCATATATACGTATATGTACATATATATATATATATATATATATATATATATATATATATATATATATATATATATAAATATATATATATAAATATATATATATATATATATATATATATATATATTTTTTTGATATAGATTAAACATCTTCTACGCGATCGTCTAAATAAGCGGTAATGACCTAAGTAGTCGATCCGCTATAATAATAAATATATATATATATATATATATATATATATATATATATATATATTTATTTATTGATACAGTCAAATTTAATCATTATCGAACAGAAAACTAATTTTCTTTATAATAACGAAATATATTGCTAGTATAGTATGGATATAAGCATGAAATATCTATAAGTACAAGACATTTGTATCGTTGGTTAACTTTATGAGAAGGTGTTATAACCGAAAATAGTCGTCTCTATTAGAATATTTATTGTGAAACTTACACCGAGTGTTTTTATTTATCGTTATTAAAATGTTTCACCGAGTGGCATCTATTAATGTTATTAAAATGTTTTATTTTTATAATAATTTCATTTTTCATTTCTTCATAGAAACAAGTTCTGTCATCATTTACTTAATATCTATTTGGTCTAAAATTTCTTTTTCGATGGCTATAAGTACTAAATTACTTTCTCTATTTTGTATCATGGGACTTCTTAAATAATTTTTTATAAGTTTTAATTTTGTAAAAGTTCTCTCTTCAGATGCAACTGCGACTAGTAATGTTAATAATATTCTAGATGAAAAGGCAGTATTGGGATATGTGGACAATAATTCATTTCAGAATAGAAACTGTAGAATTTTTAAAGGAATATGTTGTAACGTTATCTGGGCCTGGTATTGCCCACGTAACAAAGTAACCCCTTATTAGCTTGCGTTGGTTGCCTGGTGCTCGGGCGCCTTCAGCGGTTACAGCTTTATTTTACCGCGGACGCACTTACTAGGGGGGTTTCCGGGACTAGCTGCAGCGGAAGGGTCAGGGTTTATTTTATAAATAACGATAGTATTGTTACCGGGGTTTTTATAATTTGTCTATTAAGTAACCAAACATAAATAACATACAGGTTAACGGTCGGCGGCGGATGAATGGTCGAAGTTATGGCAAAATACGGCCCTAGAATGAAATAAAAAGAAAATACGCGAACCGGTAAAATTACCGGTTGGTAAAACGGTCGGAAATTCTGTCTATCTACGGCCAGGAGTACCACGGCTGCCACTAAACACGCGAAAAGAAACGCGACGTTATCGAAACGAAAGAACGCGAACCGGTAAATAAAACGGGTGTCAGAAACCGTCAGAACTCACACTTAGCTACGGCCAGGAGAACCACAGCTGCCGCTAAGCACGAGAAAAGTAACGCGCAGATACAAAACGCGAAAGAACGCGAACCGGTAATCAGAACGGGTGAAAGAAACGGTCGGAACTCACACTTCGCTACGGCCAGGAGAACCACGGCTGCCGCTAAGCACGAGAAAGAAACGCGAAGATACAGAACGCTAAAGACCCGAACCGGTAATCGGAACCGGTGAAAGAAACGGTCGGAGTTCACACTTAGCTACGGCCAGGAGAACCACGGCTGCCGCTAAGCATGAGAAAGAAACGCGACGGTATAGAACGCGAAAATACGCGAACCGGTAAACGGAACGGGCGGAAGAAACGGTCGGAACTCACACTTAGCTACGGCCAGGAAAACCACGGCTGCCGCTAAGCACGAGAAAGAAAGAAACGGTGTGGATGACGTACGCTAACGTCTCGTACTCACCACGCAGGTTAGGAACCGCGGTGTCGACCAGGAAGACCACGGTCAAGACAATCTCGGAAGACGGTATGTTTTTAACGCTCGGAACACTAGGTGTCGACAAGGAAGACCACTGTCAAGCCACTTCGCATAGAGGCAAGTGCTTCTACGGCTCAACTGGGGCCCGTATATATACTAGAATGCTAATTGAACGAATCTAGGCTTGAATAAAAACCTGCCTAGATTCGCAAATAAATATAAAAATTGAATTGTCCGAAGCCAAGAATAGAACCGCGTACCTTTCGCACCGTAGCCAAGCACTCTAGCCACGCAGCCACAGTGCTTGTGTAAATATAAGCCATAACTTCGTCACAATCTATTATAACAGTCGGAACATGTATCTTAATAGCTTTTAATTCTTCAAATAATTCTAATCCAACGATGTCAGCTTCACCTCGTACATCATCTCTCAATTTCAAATGTGAATTTTTACAATTTATCAAATGATCTACATCAGATAATTCCAAAATATTGTTAAAATATCGAAAACATCAACATAAATTTTTAACTTTTCAAAACTGTTATAGAGACATATTAAAGTTTGATCAACAATTCTCAAATAAAAATCGATTTTAAAATTAAGTTTTGGAACAACAACAACTTTGTCCTTTTGTTTGTAGGTAAGTTGTTTGGGCATTCTTCTAGGGCACAAATTTTTAACTGGCAGAAAAAATTGGTTCTATATCAATTTCTACTGCAATTTTATTTGCTCTAATAAGTATACTTTGAAAATTTTCATCAGAGCGATATTTTGTATAATAAATTATCTAATCATTAAGGTAACTTAGACATAATTGTACATTTATAGCAGAGCTTCGCATCATTTTCCGCAAAGCATTAATTTTATTTAAAATGTCATTCCATACAACCAATCCGCAAATAAATTTACAATTTTGTCCACTTGCAGCTAAAGTATTTGCTATATGGATAGTAGTCAGTCATTAGTCTTCAGTTATTTCTAAAAGCGCATCTAATAAGTTACCTGTGTGAAGTCTGAAAAGTCTTATTGCATCAATTCTGCTTGACCACCTACTGTCACTTATGGGTTTCAAACTTAATTCTGACACATGTTTTTTAATGAATGGCCTTCGTTTAGTGGACGCCGAGAAGAAATTGTATATTTCTCGAATTATACTGAAAAAGTTCACTGTTTCATGCGAAATTTTTTCAGCATAATTTGCAGCTAAATTCAGGCTATGGGCTGAACACGGTGCAAAGAAAGCGCGATTATTAATGTCTAAACATTTTTTTGCAGACTGTTATGCTTCAAACGCATATTTGCTCCATTGTCATAACCTTGTCCCTTCATGTTGTAAATATCTAAATTTAAAAATAGCATAAACCTCCACCTGTTGAATCCATAACAGGACAAAATTCAGTAAAATTTTAGTTTATTACGACATTTTTAAGAATTTTATTGAAATAAACATACCTGATCACTATGGTAATCTGTTCTGTATGATTTATATCTGAAGTATAGTATTGAAAAATATTTTGATTCCTGTATATTATTCAAAATATTAATTTTTATTGCTACACCTAATAGATCTATAGTATCATTTTGAATTTGTGGTCTTAAATAATGAGACATCCGAATTGATGTAGCATTTGATTTTTCAAATTGAAAAATATTATCACGCATTACCGAATCAAAAGAGGAAATCATTTCAATCGCTTTCAGAAAATTCCCATTATCATGAGCAAATAATTTAGATGATGTACCGAAACTTCTGAATCAAGTGGAATTGAATTCGATTCCGAACACTCATTTTCAAGAAATGTATCTGCCATCATCTTTTTTACGTGTCCGATAACCTCTTAGGGTGTTTCAGTTGTTAGAGAGGTTGATGCGACATCGGAAGTATCATCCTCTTTTTTTACTCAAAAATTTTAACATAGACCCAGTTAAGTTTTACTTGGTCTTTTCCCGTTCTTTTTTTTTCTCTTTTCGATATTGTGCCCCAGAGAACAATTTCTTTTTGTGAGTGCTAACAAAAGTATAGAAATTTTGTACTACTACAAGAAAACTAAGAATTTCATTTATTTGTATCTAATAAGAAACTATTATTAAAGAAAACCCTAAATCAAAACAACGAAGTACAAGAGTGTCTATCCTTAATTTATTTTCTATGTTCCAAGCAATGGTTCAGGTTCAGACTCAAGTTCAGGTTCAGTTTATGCAAGTTTTAAAACACGTTATATCTTCTTATTTAATTTCTATTTTACGATCATGCAAGTGAGACTATATAAAATTAAATTGATTTATAAACCGTATTAGATAACAAATTACATACCTTGCATTTCTTTTGTTTATTTAACTTTAGTACAGAATTACGCTTCAACTTTCATTACTATGTACTGAAATTACGAGAGTAAGACTGCTTTGTCAAGTCTTTCATGTAACAACTTTCTTTCGATGCCGCCAAGTTGGCGCTTCCGCCCAAGCGCGGTGCACGCGTTGCACGCCCTGCTAATGACGGCCCTGTATATATATATATATATATATATATATATATATATATATATATATATATATATATATATATATATATATTTATGAATTCCCGTAGAAATTGTCAATTTAGCAGTATCTAGCTTCGATTTGTTTTGCTTGAGCACATTCTTCAGCAACAATCAAAATTCAATGGGAGACATATATATTAAAGAATTAAGAGTTAGAGAAGTATGTAATTTTTGAAATATATTTGGTTTATGCGTCATAAATATCAAACCAATAAGATTAAAGAAACCCTGGATGCTAGTATTTTGTTCCATGAAAAATAAAAATAAAGTAAATGAGTCCGGGCAAAGGTGAAATAGAACCGGAGCAAAATAGAGACTGTTTATATTGATATTATTTTCATTATCGTGAAATTTTAAAAGGCTATATTTTGTATTTTCATTTTGGCAGATGAATTAATGAAAGAATAAGATCAAGTGTGTAAACGATATTAAGATAAATTGTGATTATGCAATAGTTATATTATAATATTTAATTCATCATTTATAAATAAAAAAATTAAAATTCTTTTTTTATACTTAGGATAATAATTATTTGTTAATAAGCAATAAAGATATCAATTAATTAAATTATGTGCTCAAATAAGTTCCCGCTGTTTTTCAATAGATGGTTCCAGCAGTAAGTACTGGTCGATTTTGACATATCCCAAGCCTAGCTATATCGTAAAAAAAATGTTTTTACACATTTTGTGATTTTGCTATGGCGCCATATTCTTATGGTTGTATTAAAATATCTTATTTTGTGCCACATAATCGTCATTTGTGGGAGGTGTTGATTCTTCTTTCGTTCGAAGAGAACGGCGGGTGAAGCAAATCAAGTGCTCTAAAAAGTTTCTTTTAAGTGAAACAACATGCCGAGATTGGTTCCGTCGCTTCCCAGACGGTGATTTCAATGTTGACGATCTTCCGCGTGATGGAAGGCCAAAACCCTTCGAAGACGCTGAATTAAAGGTATTCCTCTAAGAAGATCCATGCCAAACGCAAGACGAGCTTGCTTCAGCATTTGAAGATTCCCGCTAGCCATTTTCAAGCGATTGCATGCGTTGAGAATGATTCAAAAGCAAGGAACTTGGGTTCCTTATGATTTGTAGCAGAAAGACGTTGAGTGTTCTCTTTGCGCCTGTGAAAAACTGCTCCAGCGGCAAAAAAGGAAGGGTTTTCTAGATCGCATCATGACGGGTGATGACAAATGGATTCATTATAGCAATTCAGAGAGAAGAAAGTAATGGGGACTGCCCGGTCATGCTTCTACATCGTCGGCTCGGCCGAATTTTCACGCTGGGAAAGCTATGCTGAGTATTTCGTGGGACCTTTTACTGTGTTATTTATTATGACCTGTTGAAGCTGAACAAAACCATCACTGGGGAACGGTATCGACATCAATTGATGCGATTGAGCCGAGCACTGCGCGAAAAACGGCCACAATACGAGCAGAAGTACGAAAATTTGATTCTACAGCATGACAACGCTCGGCCTCACGTTTACAAACCCGCTAAAACCTTCCTGAAAACGCTCAAATGGGAAGTCCTACCTCCCTCCGCCATATTTCATAGGTATTGCGTTGTCCAATAATTATCTGGCAGATCAGCAGTTCCGCACAATTGAAGACATCAAAACATGGCTCGATTCATGGAGAGCCTCAAATTCTGAACACTATTACCGTAACGGTATGCGAGCTCTGCCAGAAAGATAGGAAAATGTAGTGGCAAGCAATGTACAATACTTCGAATAATACAGTAGGTTCCGTTCTTTCATAATCGATGCCCAACTTTTGATAACAAACGGCGGGAATTTTTTGTACACCTAATACCATAATAATTAATATATGTAATACTGTATTTAAATATCTGATTAATGAACTGATTTTGAACACATATCCTTGTTATATATATTTTTTAGGGATGTATATTATAAAATATTAAAGTTTTAGATATTAGGCAAATATTCTCATAAATTAGAAATTTATTTTGTTTATCTAAAAATTCCAAAAAAAATATGCGAATTTTACTAAATTAGGGAAATTTTAATTTGCTCATCAAAAAGTTCGTAAAGTTTTATTTTGCTCAATTATGCTTTGTGTTGATTTGAAACCAATCAAACAAACCAATTTTAATTATATTTCTTTAAGGGGATCCGCCAGTCGAGAGCTAGAAAAAAGGGTCTTCTATCTTAATTTTTTTTACGTATGTATACATGCTGTCTAAAAATTTTTTGCAGGGCTTTATTAAACATGTATTTGCCTACATTATCAATTTCTTCCATTATTTAATTTGGGAAATTGTTAGCGCTAGTGTCATCCATACTATGAAGGTTTGTAGAAGTAGCGCCAAACGGACTAAAGGATAGAGCCACCGGTAATTGACTTGGGACCAAAATGACGTCAGCTTTGAATTTACTTGAATAAAATTGATTGATATTTGTTGAAATGACGAATTTTATCTAAAACATCTGCAGTGTCATGCACCGAACTTTCTTATACGCTTTTGGGTTAAATCACATCCTATTTTCATTATTTTTCTAATTTATAATATTTTTTTCTAACCTTTGGAACACTTTTACGCTAAATATATTTCTTTGAATAAATATAATATAACTATAACTTTAAATTATTTAAATCTGTTTTTCTTTTTTGACAAACAATTGACAGGCCCAGATGATACGATTTATGTCAAATTTAATGTAACATGAAGAATTTTCAAGAGCAATTTTCTTGATTCCGGAACCGTTTGGTAAAAAGAGTTTCAAACAAAAGTTGTACCAAATGCTGATATCTATAATTTTTATGATAATAATTTTTCTGTTACTGCAACCCTTTTTCGGTTATTGCAGAAACTGCAAAAAATGTAAAACATATACATCCGATCGGCATATTGTTTTCAAAAATTGGAGGTTTTCTAGCCAGGCACATACAAATGTTTAGTTAAAAATTTCATAATTTTCTTAAGCCATTTGGGCTGTAGATAGCTCACACATACACATAAACACACACACACACACTGTCACACACACACACACACACACACACTGTCACATAAACACACACAGTCACACACACACACACTGGCACACACACTCACACACACTGTCACACACACTGTCACACATACACACACACTATCACACACACATACATACACTTTCTCTCGCACACACACACTGTCGCACACACTCACACTCACACACACTGTCACACACACACTCACTGTCACACATACAAATTCACATTCACACACTCATACACTCACACACTCTCACACACACACACACACACACACACACACAAACACGCACGCAGGCACGCACGCACGCACGCAAACACGCAAACACGCAAACACACAAACACACAAACACACAAACACACAAACACACAAACACACAAACACACACACACACACACACACACACACAGAAACGGCATTCCAAAAATAGTCGACTCAGGGAAGGTCAAAACGTATATTTCCGTTAAAATCTCAAGATCGAAATTTTTCATGATTACATTACTTACTTATACTGCGTATAAGAAAGTTAAACTGCATATGAATTTGTTCAACAATAGTAAAACATTCATGTCTATTGATTAACTTGCCTTGGGGAACTGATTTCACTATGTTTCAAAGTCATGGTTACGGGAAAAACTCAATTAAAGATAATGTTGAAGATTTGGATAAAATGAACATAAAAGAGCATGCTGACAGGTGCCTAATGTACGCCTCAAAATACAACGTAAAAATCATTTCCTTTAGAAAAATTTTAATTGTCCCGTATGCTTTACAACTTTTAATATTACTTAAGACGAAAAATAAATTTCTAATATTTTGATTCCTATTGTAAGCGAACAATAAAAAAAATTACTTTGGAAAATAAAAATTGTACTTCTAGTGATAATAAGTTAAAAATGGGAGAAGTAGTACAGTTACAAAGAAAAGTGTTCAACATATCCTAAAAATAGCACTAAGTATAATATAGTTTGAGCTAGCAGCTAATGCTCACTTATCTAACACTTTAATAGATTCGCTAAGCAATAATAAAACTGGCATGTCAAACGTTGTTTAATATCTTAGAAATACGATTTTTTTCACTGAAACATAAATTACCGATATCTTTCAAAACTAAGACGGATGAGGCGGTTAAAATCTAAAATACTGCAATAGTTAATTTGCGATTTTGTATATCACGACATATATATGAGCTACTTCTACCCTTTTCAAGTTTTCATCAAACAAAAGAATAAAGCGGTTATGACCATAGCAGCCAACTTGCTGCTCTAAAAAAGTAGAGAAAACTTTGTGACAAAGTTATAGCCGTTAATACAGCAAGCACCATGGCTACGGGGCTAGAGTGCTTGGCTTCCGTTCTACTGCATCACTTTCCAGCTGCCTGGAAAACTGCTATAGTCCATCCAATCCTTAAACCAAGTAAAGTACCATCTGCACCCACAAGCAAGCGCCCTATAAGCCCTTTAAACACCCTTTCCCAGCTTACCGCAAAGATCATCCTCTCCCAAGTCGACGATATCGACACAAGACAAAAGCTCACGCCTGATCACCAGTTTGGCTTCCGAGCCAGACATCGGACGGTGCAGCAGGTGTGCAGGATTGTAACCGATATCGCCACCCAATTCAATAAAAATAAGGTCACAGTCATGACCCTACTGGGCATAGAAAAAGCCTTCGGTACTGTCTGGATAGTAGGGCTCGTGGCAAAACTTATTTCCTTCCAATTCTTTCACACTCTTACCAAACTTATCTATTCATACCTTACAAGCCGATCCTTCACAACCAAAATTAATTGCACACTTTCAACCCCTAAACCTATCGCAGCAAGAATCCCACAAAGCAGCGTCCTTGGTTTTTAACCGCTACATCAGCGACATACCCACATTCCCGAACACACACACTACACAATACGCAGACTACATAGCAATTTACAAACACTCTTCTAATGCCCAAGTAACCACAAAACTAACACAAATACACATAAACATACTTGAGTGCTTGTTTTTTCGGCACTGGTGTTATTTGGTTTTGAAGTTGTTGTAAATTAAACACTGTTATTAGTTATGACACGTTTAATGCGCTTAGGTTTAATAAACAGGCGTTATGTTAAGTTCGATGATTGGACTGTAATCATGTTTAGGCTCTGCGAGGTCCGAGAGCTGAATTGTATCTGAAATGCCACTTGAGTATTACCTTGCAGTAAGCTCGGTACAGCAGTGTAGGTTACCAGTCTAGTTAGTTTGTTGATAAGTGACTGAATACAAACAGTAACCAAAAACATCAACAATGTTGCATATACATTGTTAGCATTCAGCCAAGTATTTGTCTAACAAGGGAAGCCACGTAGTGTGGGTCACCGATTTGGCTGAAATTTTGCCAGATGGTAGGTGACGCAATAAAAAGAATACAATTTTTGCCGTTTTGTGCACTTCTCAAGAAAATTTGAGAAAATTGTGTTCAAAGTTTGCAAATCTTGTTTTGTAGAAAAAAAATTGGTATCTAAGGTGCAGTGGCGTAGCGTAGTGGATAGCAAGCTGGCGTACAGCTACTAACCCAGTGGTCAGGAGTTCTAGTCCGTACTCCGTCGTATTTTTTTTGCAGTATAAAAATTTTTTTTACATTTTTTTATTGCAAATAACAAATATTTTGATAAATTTTATAATATTTCTTAAAAAATTTGTAAAATTTATATAATAGAAAATATTTTAAATTTAATTATTCCCGATGTTTTAATACTCTTTAATTAAAATTTTGGAGTCTGAAACGCTATTATAAACAAAGTAATACAAAGTAAAACGCCACTTGCTGGCAATACCTACATTTTAAAATAATAATTACCAGTGAATGCTGCGATAGTCAAAAATTCTATACTTTATTTACAATAAAAAAAAAAAAGTCATACAGAGAAAAAAGCCAACGGAATACGGGCTCGAACTCCTGACCACTGGGTCTGTAAGCCAGCTCGCTATCCACTTCGCTACGCAGCTACACAGTTAAGTATCAATTTTTTTTTCTACAAAACAAGATGTGTAAACTTTGAACCCGATTTGGTTTGAAAGGCTTATGGGGCGATAACTTGTGGTTGCGGATGAGTCTTTACTTGGTTTAAAGATTGGGTGGACGGTAGCAGTTTTCCAGGCAGCAGGGAAGTGATGCAGTTTGATTATGGAATTTATTATGTTGTGGAGTTGGATGGTGGATTTTCTTGATAGGACTTTCAGGATACGGTTTTCTGTTTGGTCGGGGCCAGGAGCCTTGCGGTTGGGCAGGGTTTTAATTATTTTGGTTAACTCGTATGGGGTAGTAAGGAGTCTGGCCAGCGTTTTGGTGTCAGTGTGATGTAGTGTATTTAAATATTATAGTGTGTCTTGTGTGATATCTTGTGTGGGGATGTTTGGCGCGTGTATTACGTGTTTTTTTCAAAAGTGTTAGCATTCATCTCTGACTTGTCTTAGTCGGTGATAGCTGTTATGTTGTTGTGTTTGAGAGTGGGTTTTCTGGTGTAAGGTTTTTTGAGTGTTTTTGTCAGCCGCCAGAGGGAGTTGTCATTGGGGTTAATGGCGGAAAGTTTAAGGGACCATATGTTATTTTTGTGTATATTTATTTGGGTTTTAATTTATGAGTTTAGTGTGTTGAGGTGTATTATGTGTAGGGGTGTGCGTGTCCTCTACCATAGGCTTCTGATGTGATTGCGTTGTTTAATTAATTGTGTTATGTGTGGTGGCACGTTAAGATTGTGTGGGTTCACTTTAATGTCGGTTGTGTGTTTCCGTTTTGCTATGTGTATAGCGTTTGTGAAGTGTACTATTTGTGTATCGATGTCACTTCTGACCACTGGGTCTGTAAGCCTGCTCGCTATCCACTGCGCTACGCCACCGTTCATTTAAGTATAATTTTTTTTCTACAAAACAAGATGTGAAAACTTTGATTGCGATTTTCTTGAATTTTCTTGAGGAGTGCACTAAACGGCAAAATTTGTATTATTTTTATTGCGTCACCTAGCATCTGGCAAAATTTCAGCCAAATCGGTGACCCACACTACGTGGCTTCTCCTTGTAAGTTACAAATAATAAATAGTTGGTACATACCGGACCCTTTGAACTCTCAATACCCTGTCATAAACATAAATATAAAAAATATTAAATGACATGGCATAAATAACATATAGAATAAGACTAAAATATATCACTTAATTGCTTATATCGAACAAAGTACATCAAGCATTACACTATGTCCATTGGTAGATCACAAATTTTTTTTATAGCACGCATATTTTCACCGGTGTTAGATTTTATGTACACAGTGCGGATGATCTTATCCGTGCTAGGGTGAGCAGTCGTAATGTGACCCATACGCCAAAATAGAGGTAGAAGGTTGTTCTCTAATAGTAAAACTAACAGGCCAGGTTTGATTTGTACTGAGTAGTTTGTTTGCCACTTAGTCTTTTACTGAAGATTATTTAGATATTCCTTACTCCATCGCTTCTCAAAATGTTGCTGCATTTGTTTGATATTTTTCCAACGGGATAATCGGTTTGACTGCATAGCGGTCAAACTGGTTCAGCGTTGGAAGTCAATCTGTCTCCAATTAGGAAGTGTCCACGGGTTAAAGGAGTTATGTCATTTGGATCATTGGCTAGTGTGGTAAGCGGGCGTTTAAGCACGCTTTACTTGTTGTCAACAGAGTATATAGTCCTTCATAAGTTAACAGTGTATTAATTATGACTCGGTATATGTGATATTTTACTGATTTAACGCCAGTTTACCATAAGCTTCCGCGTTAGGGAGATTTAGCAGGAATAAAACTACATTTTATGTCTGAGCTTGCTAGAGTATCAATGATGTCTGTTTCGAATTTGGAAGACAAAACCAGGTCTTTTAAAGCCTTTAATTCGCGGTTAGCATCTACAAAATTAGTAGCATTATCAGAATGTAAATGCTGTCCCTTACCACACCTTGACATTAATCGTTTTAGAGCTCGTAAAAATGCCTCGCTAGTACAATCACGAACTAGTTCTAAATATATAGCCTTTACTGCGAAGTAAACAAATAAGGCAATATACACCTTCATCATAGACATAAACACGAACAAAACTAAAAACATAGCCTTTACACGTAAATTCGCATACAACAGAATAGTCACATCACTAAAAATACATAAACAAAAAATTACACCTTCCAACAAAGTAAAATACTTAGATTACTTTTACAGAACACTAAGAAACAACGAACATATTAAACACGCAATTTATAAAGTATATGCCGTCATTCGCAACCTTTATCCTCTCCTTGTCCAAAATAGCTCCTTAACAGTTGAAATAAACTCCTCATATACACATCAATCATTCATCTCATCATCATGTATGTGGCCCCGGTCTGGTGTAACGCACCGGTGACCACCACACTACCACTGCAATGCCTTCAGAACAATTGTCCTAGACTGGCGACCAGCTCTGGAAGATACACACGCAGCAACTACACGAAGACACTAACATACCTTACATCCGAGATTACATCCAAGGCACATTACAAAATTTTTACAAAAACACACAATTTAACACAAACAAACTCATAAGAAATATCACACAAATTCGCGTCAACAACATCACATGTAGACTCCAACACAAGCTTCTTTACCAAGTTTTGCCCATATATCATGAAAAGTTTCATGAGCAGAACACCTAACATTTACACGCACAACAACACCTTACACAACACAAAACAATACATTTCTCATACACAAAAAATGTACCATCGATCATCAATTATGTAAAATATTTTGCAGATATATGTAATTTTAAAATAGTTAAGGAGGTAAGTTTGTATGTATTTAAATGGGTATTTGGTTCTTTCTTTCCCACAAATTCACAATCCCAACACACAAATAGAAATTAAAAATTATAACAAACACGATCACACAATGTTCAAGTGCACAACGCGATTTACACTTATTCACAGATATGTACTCCCCATGTGACAAAACCAACCATGTTGTCCAAACATAAGTTCATAAGAAATAATGCATTTTTTAAACAAAACAATAGAGAAATTGAAAATAAATGGCTACCGTTCTAAAGGTCCGGGGTTCAATTCTTTGCTGCGAACGATCTAACTTTCATTTTTATTTTTCGGATCTAGGCAGGTTATTTTGCAAGCCTCGAAACGTTTAATTAGCAGCCTAGTATATATACAAGTCCCGGTTTAGCCGTAGAATCACTTTACACCGAGTGTCTTCCTAGTCGACAGCCACTGTTCCGAGCGGTTACCGTGCCTAATAGCAGTTTGCCGAGATTGTCTTGACCGTGATTTACCTGGTCGACACCGAGGTTTCCCAACCGCGTGGTGAGCACGAGACGTTAGCGTACGTCATCCTCACCGTTTCTTTCCGTTCTTTTCGCGCTTAGCGGCAGCCGTGGTTGCCCTGGCCGTTGTTACGTGTGATAGCCTACCGTTCTGTTAACCTTTATTTTACCGGTTCGCGATATTTTCGTTCCCGTAGCTTCGCGTTACTTTTACTGTGCCTAACGGCCGCCGTGGCTCACCTGGCAGTAGCTAGGCGCAATTACCGACCGGTTCGCGGTTTTAATGCTATTTTGCCTCTAGGGCTAATAAAACGCAGTTCCCTACCTGCGGATATTTTACCGTTTCGTACCGGGTCTACATTTTAACCATAACTATGAACAAACGCCCGTCAGCGACACCGACTGAGTCCTCTGTATTGTCCTTAGGGTAAAGCTCTAGAAGTTCAATAAAACCAAGATATAAATGAGCCCAGACTTTTCTTTTAAAAACAACTTTGAATCTTCCCACTGCAGTTATTCCCGGCAACCCCTCTAGTAAGCACATCCGTAAAGCTGTCACCGTTAAAGGCGCCCGAGCACCAAGCAATCTTAAAGATTACAGGATACTCTATATTGAACCGAAAGGATACAGGCTAAATTTACTTGCGAAATAGAAATCAGAAAAGCCGTTAATTCCTAAAAAATATAGTCAATGATCAGCTAAATGTAAATAACTGACCCCTTCTCAACATAAAATTTTAGTTTATAAGTGATTGATTTTGTAGACATTGTTGTGAAGAAGGTTTGTAACACTGATTACCTGATGATGACTGTATAGCTTAAATAAAATAAATATTCGTGGAAATTACCAAGTGTTTTATTTATTATTATAATTAAATATGTTCCTCCAAGTGCCAACCACACAATCAATTATGAATAATATAGTATAAAAAAAATTCTTCAATAGGTTTGTAGCAAGGTTTGTCGCCTAAAAACTACTTTAACCGATACTTATTTACACATACGTAAAAATAAAGAGAAATATTCATTAAGAAATAGAACGTAGAGTGTTATTAATGACGGCAAAGAAAATTCTGTAAATACTGTGGGTTCTATAAGCAAAGAAAAGCGTTTCAGAAAACAAGAGTAATTAAAAACATAAAGGTAGTGCTCTGATGAGGCAGAATAAATTCTTTAAAAAATCAAATTCTGTAAATGATTAACGAATCTAATGATCGTCCTTTAAAAAGTAAATTGAATACTGCAAATAGTTAATTAATAGTTTGTAAACTGCTGCTTCACAAATACCAGCAAAGGTGAAATTAGTAATTCATGAAACATTAGAAAAAGCAAGTGATAAAAGTCGAGCTCCAATTAAAATATAAGTGGTATATCTTAACTTCCTTATACGCAATTTGGTCAGATCAATAGAATTTAAAAAAAAAATTGGAAGAAAATTTATAAGCCAAACAAAAACTTTACTTCTGATAGAATTTAAGAAAATAATTGCATTATATCATGATGATGAAAATTCTATGCCATCTCCAATTGACTAATGCAAAAAATAAAATTGAAATGAGGTAATTATATTTGCCTGATACTCTTGCAAACTTGTTCATAAAATATTGTAGTGAATCAATTAATTCAGTATGCAGAAAATTTTAAAATTCTTATCCAGAGTATAAATAAGTTTTATAAAATTTCTGGCGCGAGATTTTAAGGATTGAACATATTTTGACCTACAATGTGTGTATAGGTCTGTGTGTGTGTATGTTTACGTGCGTGCTTTTGTAAGTGTGTGTATGTGTGTGTGTGGGTGAGTTTCCATGTGACGGTGTATTGTGTAAATTTATCAAACTTTAAACGTTAAATTTGCATGTATCCAGGAAATAATCATTTTATTTTTAAAAAGCAAATTCCAACGGGCAGTGCATGTTTACTCTTTTAATTATTTGCATTTAGTCTTATAACTCAAAAACTGTAGTACTTAAAGCAAAATCCGTATAATAAAAAATTTGATATATTAATATTTTACATAACTTTTATTTGAAACTATTTTTCAAAATACGTCCCGGTTAAAAATGAATGGCTATAGAAATTTATTCATATATTTTATTGTTTACATATATCGTATTTACTATACCAGTCACAATAGAGTCATTGTTTTCAAAATTGTTAAACTTTCAAGATGAAACTTTAAAGATTTGTATATTCCTGGGTTTAATACCTCTTTTAATTCGTACCGGGATGTTTACTCTAGTCATTTTTTGCATAAACCCAATTTTTCAAAAATTGTTGGAATATAAATTATACATTTTATTAATTTCAAAAAAGGTATCGGAAACAAGAAATTGTCTATTAAAATTTGTTCTTCTTATTATTATTTTCCCATGAATCATATTAACTGTGAAAGTCAATTGCTTAAGGGTTAATACCAAGTGGGAATTCTTTTTCCATTTTTACTTTCTTATACGCAGTATAAGTAAGTATTGTAATCACGAAAAATTTTGATCTCGAGATTTTAACGGAAATATGTCTTTTGACCTTCCCTGAATTGAGTCTGACTATTTTTGAGATGACGTCTGTCTGTCTGTGTGTGTGTGTGTGTGTGTGTGTGTGTGTATGTGTGTGAGTCTGTCTGTGTGTATGTGTGCGCTCTACAGCCTAAACGGTAAAAGATACAGTTACGAAACTTTAAACTTAAGATTGGTATGTGCCTGACAAGAAAACCTCCTATTTTGAAAAGAATATTCAAACAGGAAGTGCATGTTTACTCTATTAATTTTTTGCATTTTCTGCTATGGCTCAAAAACGGTAGTTTTTACAGCAAAATTTTTAGATTAAAAATAAAAGATATTGATATTTTCCATAACTTTTAATTGAAAATATTTTTCAACAAAGGTACTGGTTCCAAAAAAAAGAGTGTTTCTTCAATATTCTGCTTTAACTCAAAAACGGTAGTACTTACAGCAAAATTAGTAAGAATAAAAATAACAGATATTAATACTACGCATAACTTTTATTTGAAAAGTATTTTCAGATAGGGTACCAGTAACAACAAAAATTAGGTTAATTACAAAATTACATTCAATACTTCTCACGTCTAGTAGCGGAGGTAAAGTCTTTATACTTGACCTCCGCCAGTAGTTGATCTTCCCGCCACGGCATGTCTGTCGCTGATCTACAGACAAGTATATACTGACGTACAACATGAGGCAGCGCTTAATATTGTAGTGCTACCTCCGCACTAAAGGTGGCTACTATAATGATGTCATACGCTATGCCACGACTTACTAAAATTTCAGTTTCCGTTTTATCTCGATAAGAAATCTGATCTTATATTGAATGGTTCGTGTATTGTTGCTGATTGTTTCATTTGTATACAACAGTGGATATATTTAGCGGACGATATTTTTGTTATTTTTACCAAATTTCCTTTAAATTAATATAAGATATCTGTGCATAATTTCGTACACTCATTTTGGATAGATCGTTAGAATTTATAAAACAATTAAATTTTTCAAAAATTTTTTAATTATGATGACTAATTTAAATGCATATAAGAAAGTTCAGTGACAGACACGTCAGCTTTTTTTATTGGCTTAAATGATAAACATGTCAAGAGTAATATCTGACATAGTCCATTGTTAAAAACAAATTTAAAGAGCTCGTGAAAAACGAATTTATGGAGCTTCATAAACTCCTTGTGAAACTTAAAACGCGTGTTTCTCAAAACTATGTTTTCTAAAACGGTTAGCAGTAGAACTCGAAGTAGTTTTTATCCGATTACCTTGAAATTATGGATATATCTTCTTAGATAGATTATCTACCAATTTGTGATGTTGATAAACATTGATGATTTTAGTAGACAAATTAGGGCCGATTTGTTAGTCGAAAAATCGTTTTTTTTCCAAAGTGTTCTCAAATTTTCAAAAATCAAGATTTCTGAATATATATGTGAACTTTTGTAGCATTACTCGTGTTTATCATGAAAATAAAAATTAAATTGTTTCCAGATACATCCGTTGAGGACTTCTACTGCTAGCCGCGGGACGCCTACAAAAATTCGACGTTCGTTCTGTGCACTGCCATTTTGTCATAAAAATGAAAATGAAAAATGTATCTTTGCACCTCGAGACACGTTAAATAAGAAGTTATAATTTCTCATTACCCGGTTTTATTATAAAGACCCAAAAAAATCACAAAAAACCTTCACATTTTTTGCTTGTCACTAGATATTGCCCTTGAAAGTCCTGTTCCAAGTCCTAAGCGATTGTTTAAGCCCGTAGAAACTCTTCCTGAGTCCACACACACGGTTGCAGCCATCGATGAAACCTTCAGGTTGCTGCATGTTAATCTCCTCTTCCAAGAATCCATTAAAAAATGCAGACTCCACATCGAACTGCTGCAATTTAAGGTTCTCAACGGTGGCAATACTCAAAATCGCACGAACTGTGTCCACCTCCGGTTCAATTATGACAAATCGGGAACTTTTATCAGACTTGTCGTCGACATCAGATGGAAACAATGCCCGATTTCCAGGTTGCACCTAAATTCGGAACCAGTCGATGTCCGACTAGTACCCGACAAACGTGCCTTTCTGAACCTTGGAGTCCCCCTTCTTCCATAGCTGTTTCGGAACATGGACCAAACATGCGGTACCGAAGGCGTGTAACTCCTCCAAGCGCCCAGTTCGACCTGTAAACAACTCGTACGGCGTTTTATTCTCAACGTTGCTGGAACCAACTCGATTTAGCACAAACACAGGAGTATTAACTGCTTCAGCCCAGATTAACTTTGGTAATTCCTTCGCAAGAATCATTGTGCGAGCAAAGTCTACACTAGTTCTATTTGTTTGCTCTTCACAGCCGTTCTGCTCGAAAGTATAAGGATTCGTGATGACAAGTCTGGTGCCGCTCAAACTCCGAAGTTTATTCACTGTAGTGCTGTCGAATTTCA
Organism: Nebria salina; assembly: GCA_944039245.1. Lineage (NCBI taxonomy): Eukaryota > Metazoa > Arthropoda > Insecta > Coleoptera > Carabidae > Nebria > Nebria salina. Next base: position 11,213,381 of record OX063288.1, read on the forward strand.
ATCCACCATCACATTGCAGTGATTTAACAGATCATCCGTAGCTAATTTTGATGACCTGCAACTAATTCCTAATCTTGTCTGATGTCTCAGATTTATCTTTCAAGAAATAGACGAATCGCTTCCTGGAATAATCGCACGTGAAACATGCAAATCACTTAGCCCCTCCGAGTGACGCAGCTTCCATCGGGCCACACAAGTCAGCACGCATAATGTCTGCACAACTGGTCGCATGCTGTAGTCTTGAGAGGAAAGTCGCCCTGTGCTGCTTGCCCTCGACGCATGCACTGCAAAACTCATGGTTTTTGCTTACCTCAATGCCATTTTGCTGCAGGATTTTCAAAACTTGACGCTTTTTCTGGTGATCCATCCGCTCGTGCCACATTTGGAGTGAATTCATGATGGATACGTTGACCTCGTTATCCCGTAATTCCTCAGGTATCTTCACTCGTATTAACATCTTGAAGAGTTGACCGTACCTAAAGCCTCCTGCCTTGACTACTCCATCTTTCGTAAACTCACAGTAATATTTGGTTGAGTTGAATGATAAGCATTTGTCCAAGGTAGATGTGACAGATATCAAATTCCTGCAAGCACCGAGCACGTACAAAACATTTTTCATGGGACATCTACCTTCAACTTCTGCTTCAAAATGTATCGTTCCGCGTCCCTCAGCATCCATAAATGACTTGTCACCGATGTTGATTTTCACCGGCGCTGTGAATTATTTGTACGACAAATACCACTCTTGACGAAATGTCAAAAGGTCCATCAAAGTCAGTTATTTTTTCAGCCGGACGCATAAATACTCGCGTATATTCTTTTCAAACAATTTCGGCCGTTATGAACGCTTCCTGGACTACTTGTATAGGTAACCCGAACTTCGTCCATGGATGCGGACATATCTTATAGGCTCTTTAGTCGTTTCGCCTCGAAATGTATGTCCAGATTGTTTTGTTATATCGTGCATCCGGAGATTTGAAAGATATTACTTTCGATTGTTCTTCAATTTGGCCGTACCCTTGGGCTATAACTGCAGATTAGAATATTGACACCGTAATTCTTGAAGATAACTTCAATCATACTCCTAGATTTTCGATAATCCAAACCATAGCGTCCGCAACCAATCTTCGCGATAGCCAATTTCCAGATGGCATTGCTTAGCACATATTCTCGTCGAGTCATATGTGCCATAATGCTTGATAGCTCGGCTTTTGTCATAGCTCCTTGGTTACCAGAAAAGATATGTTACGAGAATTGCTCAATAAATGCATTGCCTATCCTACAGTGGGTTGCACTTTTCCTTGCTCTTCTAGTTGGTTCCTTTTGGCTTTCTGTGAGAAAATTTCTTAATTCTATATATGACGTCGCTTATGTGTTTGGAGACTTCATATGGACCTTCCTAAAAATTCCGTAGTTTCCGTGATATTTCTCGACTTCTTTTCGGGTTGTTTCAGCCATACTTAATCTTCAAATGTTTATTCGCAATCACTAAATCGATTAAATAGTTCTCTCATTGTGTTCTATTATCCCGTCATCACATTTTTTTTAAATCTTCCTGTGTAAATGTGTCGTCTGATGACTATGACTGACTTTCCACTTGTTCAGATAAAATCTTCGACCTTGACGAATTTAAAGATATTTTTTTCTGCTTTATTATTTTGCTGTCCATTTGTTATAATTTAGTTTAGTTTCGGTAACCTTGATTTTCGGTTTATTTGGTTTAATTAAGAAAACAACCAAGGGCTTAACAAAGGCAGAAAAATATAATCTGGACCAGTTATGAAATAATTCTTCCTTACGGTGCGTTCATATCATGCTTGTGTTCAACACATTCTCATTTGTTCATTATTCAGTCAGTTTCAATCCAATTATTTATAATTTTTGTAAAATTAATTTGTTTCTTCAAAATTTAATAATTTGAAGATATACCAGTATTCAACATTTATTCTTCGAAAATTATGCACCCTAGTTAATTTTATGCAATGCAGTATAAATTTATTTGATTTACAGAATTTTTGGTTAACTAAATAAATATTTATTTAAATTTAGCTACTTTTAAAATTAAGAGATTGATCTTTAGTCACTCATCCATTTAATTCATAAATCCTAGTTGGGAACAGTTAATGTATTCTTCAAACATTTCAGCGCATCAACCCTTGGCTATAGGAAGGCAGGTGATTAGATATCCTTGGTTGCGCAAGCTCTGACTTACCAATCCCAACTACGTCAGACCAGCAGTAGCGTGTTGATGAAAGAAGATCATCGCCGCTTGAGGAAGGTGCTGTCGGGTTTCCGGACGCCTTGCTACGTGGAGCCTACCATCCCGTTAACAACAAACTATTTTGGACGATTAGAACGCATTAAACGAATCGAAGCACAATAAGATTTAGCTAACTTTTTATTGTAATTAGCCAGTTCAACGCTGACTAGGTATGTTTGTTTCCTGAGTTAAACGGATTATTGTTGTTTTGTTTCCTAAATCAAATTTAGTATATACTTTTGCAATCCCACGGTATCTTTAGGCTTTACGGAGTCATCAATTTAAATCTGTTGTATAAATCAAAGTTACATAATTTTTGTATTAAGAAAAATGTTTCTATCAGTTTATAGATATTTTAATTGAATTCATACATACTATTTGGCTTCCTAAATGATACAATCTGATCTCAACTGACTGACATTACATTTCATTTTGAAGTCCTACGATTTCGTTCAAAAATTTCTAAATCTTTATTCCTTCCTAAATTTGTTTGCGCTCTAATATTATCTATCAGAGCAGTGATATAATTCCATATTACAGTAGGTGCCTATTATTAAATCTAATTTAAAAGATTTTAATCCATTTATTTAAATTTACTTATATTCTAAGTTATTTTATTTTAGTTATTTTTCTGGACTCACGGCCTCAGCTCCCGATAACCCAGGTAGCTCGCCAAGCTACTGTTTTGCTAGGCAGTTGGTAGCAATACACATATCTATAATTTACTTCCGTATTTATGTTTATATCTCTATTCGCTGACTTTTTATTTCCACATATTACACTCGGGCACTAAATAGTTACTATAGCGTACACTGGATTCTCACTGCTCTCCCGACTGCCTTCTCGAAACGTCTCGACCGTTATTGCTGAACATCCTGGATGAGTTGCAAAGGGAACCCGTATTTCGTCCCTGTATTCGGGCATACTTCGTAGGCTCGTTACAATATTAATTATTTTTGCCTAAACAAATGGTATATTTAACCCTTATTTATTATTATCTTAAAAACACAAAAAAAACGTATTAAATTATAATTAAATCATAACAAAAGGTTTCATTTTTTAAATATAAATGATTAAACAATATAAAATTCCCATCACAGAATCGCGTTTTTACTTTCTTATACGAAGTATAAGTAAGTATTGTAATCATGAAAAATTTCAGCGGAAGTATTCTTTTCTTCCCTTCCTTGATTAAAACTATTTTTGGAATGATGTTTGTCTATGTGTGTGTGTTTGTCTGTGTGTATGCGCTCTACAGCCTAAACAAGTAAAGGAAAAATAATGAACCTTTAAACTTAAGATTTTTAAGTGTCTCGCATGTGTAACTCTTATTTTTGAATAAAAATCTGAAACCAGAAGTTCCTGCATATTCAAGTCATTTTTTGCGATTTCCGCAAGTACTCGAAAATGCATGACGTTACGGAAAATTTCTTTTAAAAAGAATTAAAGGTGTTACTATTTTGCATAAGTTTTGTTTTAAATTATATTTTAACAAGAGTACCATATTCAAAATAATGGATGTTGATATTTCTTCTTCTTCTACTTATCGTATAACTGTTTTACAAAAAAATAAAATTGAATTTGATTTTGTCATTTAATATCTGCTTAATATATTTAGTGAAAATGTTCGTCAAGGGTTAATGATTTATTATAAGTTAATAAACTTATAAACATATAGCAAATTTCCAATCAATATTTTAATAATATAGTATCCTAGAAGTGAAAATTAAATAATTTGGATATTTATTATTTTTTATAAGAAATAATTTAGTGAAGAGAAGTTCCAAAGGTTAGTGAAGTATCAAATAAGAAAAATAGCCTAAATATGATCTAACCGAAATGCGTATATTGTGTACACCGTGCAAATAGGTAACAGTGTGAAGGATTGGGATACGCCGTCAGTCACAAAAGAACAACAAGAACCGAAATCAGTTTTGGAGCCATCGGTATATGCGTGTTGAAATTCTGTGTACTGTTGCAGTTGCATAAATAAATTAACTAAGTCTATAGCGTAGGCAGTGGAATTTTTAGGCTTGCTGGCCAGCTGTAGATCAATGGCTAAGGAAGTGGTTACCTATGGAAACTTGTTGAAACAAATACATGATAAAACCGGTCTTTGATTGTTAATGATGGTATTAATCAACATTGAGAGTTTTATTGCTAGTGGATAAAGGGCAGTTGCACTATTCTTATACAAACAATGTAACTACGCCTAATCGGGAAATATGGCAAGGTTCAGGTGCTGCGGGAGTGTTTACTTTGAAGGCGCACCTCATTCCATTATTAAAGTACCTTAGGTGATGTGACGGTACACCGCCTTCACAATATAGACTTGTAGTTGACGTTGTCCTGAAAGTACCAGTGACAGTTCGAATGGCAAAACTAGCTGTAGAACAATGGTAGTACCGAAATTTATCCTGGAAAGAACTAGCTGGTGTAAATAGGCAGCAAAGTGTCCCTGTCGGCTTCCTATTTAGTGGAGGCAATACACTTGATTGCTTTCATTGACGTTCGGCACAGTTAATCCAAGAAAGAAGTCTGTTAAAAATTACACGAATTACAAAAATTCATTTACAATCCACACTGGTCCTTCGTAAAGCGACACAACAGGACAGTTGTGTGCCTCACGTAGTCGACAAAAGTCGCTACACAAGTTTTCTCCTTAGAGATACGAAGACCACTGTCAGATGCAGCTAAAGGAACAATGTAAACTACCTGCTGTAATCTCTCCTGACAGAGAGCGAAAGATTGTGATGAAATGTAGATCGCAAGGTCAGCAACATATAACATATGCATAATCAATAGAATTGGCGATATTAGAAAAGATATCACTGATTTTAAGCAAGAATAAAGTCACACTAATGGAAGAGCCGTGGCCAATTTCGTTTTGCAGTTGTCGCAAAGAAGAGAGAGTTTCTTCAACACGGACTCGAATGTAACGTCTCATGAGAAAGAATTCTAAGAATTGAGGCCTCGTAAACTCCAAATGTGCAATTTGTGTATAGTTCCAAATCTGCCGGTAATTTTAAACGCTCTCTCTAGGTCAAACATCACTGCAAGCAAATGGTTGCATTTTTAGATGCAAGAGTAAATAGCGTTTTTCAGGTACACATGTAAGCCAGTGGTGAAGTGATGTTCACGAGAGCCACCTTGAGGATTATTAATGAGATTGTGAGAATCTAGAAACCATTTGAGTAGGAAATTGATCATGCGCTCATAAATCCTTGACAAACGGCATGTCAAAGATAGAAAGCGGTTACTAGACGCGGACAAAACATTTTTGCTCTCTTGAAGATCGGTTCATATATCGCTTCTTGCCAAACGTCTGGATAGTAATTTTGGACCCAAAGATAATTGAGAATCTCCACTATTCTTTGCTTGAATTGGTCGGGTAGCTGTCGCAAAATTTCGTTTGCAATGTCTTCTTGCCCGACAGATGTATTGCCAGTTCGACTAACATGGAAACATCCCGTGGTGTGTCTCACCAATATTAATGAAACTGTAGTGTGTTGCAGTATGTGAGATAAGTATCGATACGTAATTTTTTTATTCGGCCCGTTTTAAATTCTAAGTGTTGAAAACCACCTCCATAAATTTTAACAAAATCAGGAAAACACGAATAACTCTGAAGATAAGCTCTTTCAAAAAAAACTTTAAATACAAAAGTTGCTACGTTTGGAGAGGGTTATATAATTTTGACCTTCATTTGACATGGATATACAATTTGACGGTCAAATGAAGGGCAACATTGATTTTTTTTTCACACCTTAGATGTTAAAACGGGTCGAAAAAAAAATTCCGTATCGATTATTTTCTCACATACTACAACATACAACAGTTTCATTCAAATTGGCGAGACACACTTCGAGATGTTTCCTTGTTAGTGCAAATTCAAATTCTTCGAATGAAAAACGTGAAGCGCCCAACTTAGTGTTATTCAAACCAAATTATAGTGGAACCTCCTCAGACGCTTTTGAGCCCAATAAGTTAAGAGAATAATTGCCTGAATTGCTAAGATACTGAAACTGGTTTGCTAGAATCTCACGAATCGGATATCTGGCAGTGCATTCTTTTCTTGTAGTCGTTTATGTATCTGATTATCTGCCAAAGCAGAGTTTGGTCGAAACCGGTACCGATTGAAGATACAAAATCACGCTACCGTCACTTTTAGAATGAAGGATTGTACGTCTAACTTGAGCACGTATTTTAAGAAAACGATTTGATTCGAAAGTGTCAGATTTCTCCGATTCATTTTCAATGTGCGTTTTTTTTAACGAATGGTGGAAACAACATTTTAGTTCCACCAAGGAACTGAATTCTTTCTGGGACAACTAGATGACTTCGGGATAGAATACGAAGCGGAAAATATAATATAATCATATGGATGTTGATGCTAAACCTTGCCAATCCGCCCCACCGAATATCCATCTTCTTATTGTTGTTTGAGCTTCAGAAACCACAGTGGATGATAGAAATATCAGAAGAATGGAAAAGTGGTCGCAGTTATGAGCATCGTTACTGACAGCTAGAAACGAAGTAGAAAAAGATAAATCAATTGCCGAAAAACTTCTTGATCTCATGCTCATGTGCGTGGCAGATACAGTATTGAGAATAGTGACATCATTGTTGTCCTAGAAGCTTTCGACAATTCGACCACAAGCATCAGTGCTGACAAAGGCCCGTAATTTATTGTGCGTATTACAGTCAGCGACAAGAACAATCGGAGTCTGAAGTTGTTGGGAAAGATCTTTGATATCATTTAAATCCCATTTGCCATCTGGAAGGTAGACGTTGTAGATTGTAATGTTATGGGGTTCGAATACCTGGCAAGCGTCTACCTGTTACCTTCTCCTGATGTTGAACGCTTTAAGGAGTACAAAAGACTCAAGTACAATTAGAACGCTACCTCTAGCACCAACAGCAAGATCAACATCTTTGTGGAGAATAGTTTATTCCCGAATGTTGAAGATCACGAGAGGTTTAAGTGACCCTCTTGGATGCAAGCAACTGTGGGGTTATGAACAGCTATGAAGAGTATTAACTCAGCAAGGTGGTTGACGATTTCATGACACTTCTCCTCCAAATGATATATGAATTAGACATAAAATAGAAGTGAAAGAAAAGAGAGAAAGCAAGTCATGAAGAAAAGGTTGAATTTGGAGGAAAACCCATAAACTGTTATGTTATTTGACTCAGTTTGCTCATCCACGCCTGTCTTTGGAATTTGGGACATTTTTGTTTCATTTATTGTCAATAGACGTAGCGCCTAACTTTGAGTCTGAGAGAGAAAAATGTGTCACCTGTCCTGGCAAAGCAGGAGCAGGAGTTGTTATTATATTTGAAGAAAGCAAATTGTGTTGGGTTTGTGATGTACCTGGTAGAACCAGTACTGGTACAGTAGAAGGTAGCGGTAAATGCAGAAGTGGGTTTGCTGGTAAGACACAAAACGGCGCTCAAAGTTGTATCTAGGGCTGCGGATATGATTGCTGTTATCATTGTCTTAATAACCGTGATGAGAAGAGTGGCAATACCATTTACGGATGGAGTAAATGATGCAGGTTGAGCTGCAACAACTTGAGCGAAACTCACCGCCAAACCTGCACAGTTTTGGCGCATAATGGCTCTAGCTTCCGGTTAACTGCAGTTATTCTAAGTCTTATATATAACAATGGCATGCACCTCTTTTAACTTAGAGCAGTTTCTCGATAGAGTTAGATGACCATCTTGACAGTTCACTCATTTTACCGGATCAGTACATCGGTTTTCCTCATGGGGTGCCTTGCCACAGATGAAAATTTTATTTTCTCACATGATATTGGTGGGCGCCAAAACAGGCAAACTATGCACGCCCACACGAATTTATTCTGGTAATATATGAAGTTAGAATAAAACCAATATGGATGCAGTATCTTCCACTACGCCATTGACTTTGCGGGTAAGCCTTCTGACCTCAGAAAAACCTTGAGAATTTAATTCGGAACAAAACTCATCCGTAGAACAATTCTCAAATTACGGCAAGTTACTTCACCATTTACCATATTCAGGGTTGAGAGTGAAGAAACTTCCACAAGAAAATAAGAAAACATAGTAATTTATAGAAGCCGCGCAGCTTGCTTCGCAGTTTTAAAATCTACTAACAAAACGCCTTTAACTTTTTTAAATGACTTTACTTCCCCAACGTTTCGGAACCTTTGCCTACTTATAAAAAAGTGTTCGGACCTTGAAAATATCTGTCTTTTCTTTTTTTATAATGACCAGAAATCGGAGACTGGAATCCACTGTCAATATGCACAATATTATCTGCTTTTACTCAGCGTCATGCCTCTAACGCGGATAATTTAAAAAATCAAGAGAAAAAAATCTGAAATAAAGTACATTCAACCATAACTACGAAGATACATCTGAGTTTATTCGAAAAAAACACAAAGAAGAATAATATCAGACGATTATCGACGAAAACGACACGATAAAAATGATAACAAAAACAATCGAACGAGAAACAACGACGGTTTAAAAGCGAAATTTATTTGTATACAAATGAACGTATACGCCCAGAGCTCAAGTTCACTCTAGTATCGAGTACACATTTTCTTTTTAAAAAATGTTTACTAACATGTGGAATATTTTTGCACTAAATATATTTCTAAGAATAAATATTAAACTAAACTAACTAAATATTAGTTAGTTTTTTTTGTTTATCTGTTAAACAATTGACAGGCAAAGTTTACCCGAGTTTTGAGAAAATAATTATAATAAAAATAATGTGCAATAGACTTTTTCTTATTTCCAATTCCTTTTTACTTTCTTATACGCAGTATAAGTAAGTATTGTAATCATGAATTAAATTTCGATCTCGCGATTTTAACGGAACTATACGTATTGATCTTCCCTGAAACGATTCCACCTATTTGTGGAAGAAGTCCGTCTGTGTGTGTGTGAGTGTGTGTATGTATGTATGTGTGTGTGTGTGTGTGTGTGCGCGTGTGTGTGTTTGAGCGCTCTACAGCCTAGACGGTAAAAGGAAAAATTATGAAATTTCAAACCTAAGATTTGCATTTACCTGGGCAGAAAACCTTTCATTTTTGAATACAATATTGAAACCGGAAGTGCGTGGTTACTCGAATCATATTTTGCGGTTACTGAAATTTCGCAGGAATGGTTGCACTTACAGTAAATTTTAGAGACACAAATTATGTATTTTAACATTTTGTACAACCTTTATTTGAAACTTTTTTTCAATAAAGGTACCGGAAATAAAATGGAAATACAAATTGGTTCGTATTCTAACTATTTTCACATAAAGCGTATCAACTATGCCTGTTAATTGCTTAACAGAAAATCTAAAAACTTAAATAATTTGTAGTTTGACCATTAATATTAATTCTAAGAAATTAATTTATTGAAGAAGGGTTCGACAGGTTAGTAAAATATGATAAATTAGAAAAATAGTGTAAATGTAATAAAATCTAACCCAAAAGCGTATAAGAAAGTTTGGTGCATGACACTGCATATGTTTTTATAATAATAATATCTATAATTTATAATTCAACTATTTTTGCAATAAATGCAATGGTTGTCGAGTTGTTGCAAAATCAGCATACTGGAGTAAACATGCACATCCGGTTAGAATGATAGGAAGTATTCTCCCCAGGATATACAAAACATTAGGGTCTCATAATTTTATCATCATCGGTTTAGACTGTAGAGTGCTCACACACACCCACTCATACACAAATCGAATCAGGTTGACAGGTATATTTCCGTTAAAATCTCGAAATAGAACATTATCATGATTACAATATTTACAAGGAAAGTAAATAGTAACGGTGCAACTAACTCAAACAAGTATTTCATTCTGAAGCTTTTTGGTTTTAAAATGGAGAATGAGTTTGGCGTTTAAAATATTTGGCATGTCTGACACTGGATCGTTAGAATATAAAAACATCTGCAGTGTCATGCACCGAACTTTCTTATACGCATTTGGGTTAAGCCATGTCGTTGTTTCATTATTTATCTAATTTATAATATTTGTTCTAACTTTAAGATTGCTTTTACACTAAATATATTTTTTTGAAATAACAATCTTCAAATTATGAAAGGTTATTTTTTAAACAATTGACAGGCGCTGATGATACGATTTATGTAAAAATATATATAATAAGCAGATATTTATTTTGAAACCAGTACCCTTTTTGGAAAAAAAATTCGAACAAAGGTTGTGCTAAATATAAATACCTTTAATTTTTGTTCATACAATTTTTCTGTAACTGTCACCATTTTGGAGTAGTTGCAGAAACTGTAAAAATTACTAGACTAAACAGGCACTTCCGCTTTGAATATTCTTTTCTAAAATAGAAATTGCACACCCCAGGCATATGCAAATAAAGTTTCATAATTTTCGCTTCAAACGTTTAGGTTGTAGAGCACATACACACACACACACACACACACACACACACACACACACACACACACACAGACGGACATCATTCCAAATATAGTCGAAATCGATTCAGGGAAGGTCAAAACGTATATTTCCGTTAAAATCTCGAGTTCGAAATTTTTCATGCGTGTAAGAAAGTAAAAATTTGAAAAATGGGAACAATATTGAAAATTTTGAGTCTTTTAGGCTTTTATATTCAACAATTGACAGGCATACTTAATGCGATGTATGTAAACTAAAGAATTAATGAATAAATTTCAATAGCCATTTCACAAGTACGTATTTTGAAATATATTTTTAAATAAGAGATATGAGAAGTGTTAATATCTTTTACCGATTTTGCTGTAAGTCCTACCGTTTCAGAGTTATAAGTTAAAATGCAAACAATGAAAAAACTTGCACTTCCGGTTGGAATATGCTTTTTAAAAAAAGTTTTTTCCTGGGTACATACTAACCTAAAGGTTAAAGAATGATAATTTTATCTTAAGCCGTTAAGATTGTAGAGCACACAAATTGCACACAGTTGCACAGAAGCGCACCTTCACACACACGCACACAAACACTAATACACAGACAGATGTCATTTCAGAAGTAGTCTCTTATATTCAGCATTGCTAAAAGAGTGTCTCCAAAAGAAAGTTCATGTTTTGCTAAATTGACAATTTTTTTGGAAATGTACATACAGTGAGCGCAATAAGTATTCGTAGAGTTAAAGTTTTCACAAAGAAACTCCTTTTACAGAAAAACAATTGAAGGAAAGTTTAATATGAACATATGTAGGGTATCATAGAGATAAATTTATTCAATATTTATACATAAAATAGTCAATAAAAATTAAATTATAGTGCCAATAAAAAGTAAAAGCCGATGACACACGTCAAATTAGAGCGCAAAAAGTATTTGAACACGTAAATTTTTTTGTATCAGCATAAGTTATTTTAAAAGACTCTCGCCGAATGGTATGAATAACAATAACATGGGCACTCCCCCGAACATGTTATATGAAATTTTCCATAAACTAATGTTATTTACCAATCAGCTATGCAATATAAGAAGTCAAAGCAATGAAACTAGTTAAACCGAAAGAAAATTTATTATTTCATTTCATAATTAATGAATTTTATTGAGAAAGATTTTGAGTATCATACGTAGCCGCATAACACAGTGTAAATGGAATTAATAGCTTTCGTGGAACTAAAAAATCGAAAAATAAAGACAGAAGTGGCCCAGTCACCAGAGTCAGTTGCCTTGATCGACGGAAAACTGTAAGGAAAATTAAAGAAATTCCATAAATTATTGCCCCAAAATTTACTAAAGAACTGTAAATTACCCCTGAAATATCTTTGTGCCTGTGTACTATCCGAAATGTACTACGATATACTGGGTATCATGGTCGATCTGCTCGTAAAAAATATTGAGATTACGAAGTTAATCGAAAGAAGCGATTGACGTGTGTTAAAGACCTCATAAAATGACAAACGAGCTCCAGAATAAAGCTATACATCCATATGACTCAAAAAACAATAATTTTGGTTCGGATGGTTGGGGCACTTTGGGAAAAAAACACAAACAGAATTTGGCAAATCAAGCATACTTCGGTTAGTAAAACACGGTGGCGGATTACTATTTGTCTGCTAATGTATGAGTGCTGCTGGTATTGCAAAAATACAATTAATTTATGGAATTATGGATCATATAGTTTATTATCTTAAAGAATATTTCATTCTCACCGTCGAGAATATAGGAGCCAAAAAAAAAGTCATATTCATGCAAGATAATGATCCAAAACATAGCGCTTGGTAGTCCAGATTGTGTATCCATTAAAATACACCAAGCTACTGAAGATGCCTTCCAAATCATCGGACAGTAATATAAATTTATGGACTTAAGATGACTTAAGATGAAAAAGAAATAAGAAAACGGCGAATTTCTAATTAAAAATAGTTGAAAATTAAGCATAATGAAGAATAGAATAGCATTTCAATGCCTTTTAAGGTATTTGGTAAATTTAATGCCAAAAAGCCTCCTTACTATTATTAAAGCCAATAGATATCCAAAAAATATAGGTTATTTGTGTAAAATTGAAAATATTATAACAATTTGTTACATGTACGAATACTTTTTGCGCGTTAATTTGGATAGTAAAATTGATTTTTAATTTTTATTTCCACAATAATATTATTATTGATGAATCGTTTTGAAAAAATTAAATAAACTTATGACTTCATATAACTACAGATATTTTTATTTTTGATCTATCTTCAATAGTTTTTCTTTAAATGTAGTTTTATTATGGAAACTTGACATGTACGAATAATTTTTGCGCTCACTGTACATACTTTATATATAAATTATATAACAATCCCTATGATAGCCATAATAATAAAAGCATACCTAGCATAAAATAGTATAATTATATAAAATTACAATTACTGTTTCTTTAGTCTTAAAATTACATATTAACCAGTGTTATATCAGAGTTAGATAAAAAAAAAGACATGTAACAACATACAGGCTAATAAATAACCTTTTAAAAAGACTTTTGTCTGCTTTCAATAGATAAGTTATATATATTTTTTTAAATTTAAATTGCTGATCGACTACCATGATCATTACCACTTGAACAGGTGAAAGTGAAAAATAGTATATGCAAAAGGAAACCGCATGTTATATAACAAGACAACATAAAAAGGGAAATAAAAAAATGGTTAATAACTATTAAAAATTATAAAAATTAATCAATTGCGAAAAAAAAACCATCAGTTTTAGCTTAGATAAAGGCCAAAGAAAAATGTTATACTTGCAAAGCTGGATTGTGCAGACACCAGTCAAGAACTGATGCCTTTTATAGTAGTTACAAAAACCACAGCCCCGGCTGATATATAGTATGTAGAAAATAGAAAAGAAATGATATTTGAAGTATTAAAATTTATGGAACAAAAAGGAAATAAGAAAAACCTTCCAGATTTGCGTCAACAAATCAGCTACCCGGAGAAATGAGAGCACTTTACCAATGCTTGTTGCATAATTGCTTAATGACAACCGCATGGGACCCGCAATACCAGCATTGCGGCGATGACAATTGTAACTAGGACACTGCTCGAAATAATTTTCGAGAGTGAGCCTAGTGTTGCAAGTGGAGCGAAGCGGTAGTTGTACTCCTAATAACAGATGCAAGTGTGTGAGACAAATATAGCCTATTCTAAGACGAGAGATAACCACTTGCTCACACCGCTATCCACCGCTCGCCTGACACCTATACACGTCGCAATTTAGTCGGAGAAGAGTTCCACTCTTCCTACCATCGTTTAAGACAATGCACACCTACATACCTCAGCACATCATAGGCGCGCAAGGAATGACGGACAACAATGTGGCCATTGGCTGCTACAAAAGCAGCTTGGTCGGCACAGTGATAACGGGTGTCCCAGCATGTCCGGCTATCCACATGAGTACGACATCTCTCTCTATCTCAAGTAATCTATCGATATCTCCGTAGATTTCAAAATTAGTTGGATCTGTGGAGAATCTGCCACCTATACCTAAGATAGAACTCAGGGAATCGGTGCAGATGGACAGGTGACGTCGCTCATCGACAGCTTGGCGGGAGTGCAGAAGATAGTAGAGAATACCATATAGCTCAGCAGTTTACACTGAGCATATGGGTGACAGTGTGAACGACACAAAGCGCAGCCTTTAAAAGAGTCTGTCTTGGAGCCATCAGTATATGTGTGTTGAAAGTTTGTGTACTGTTGCAATTGAATGAAAAATTCAAGCAAGTATATGGCGTTAGGAATAGAATCTTTTGGCAAGTTGGCCAGCTTTAGGTTTGTCGTCAAAGAATGAGATGCCCATGGAGAGATGTTGGTAAAATTTTCGATAAAACAGTACTTTGGTTGCCAATTTAACAACCTCGGAAGTTTCAGTGCAAGCGGCTTATGAGAATTTGAACTATTAGTATATTGTTGATTTAACTCTAGTTTACTGAAAAATATTGAATAGTTTATATGCTGCGTGAGCGAAATAACTTTTCAGACTAACCTCAAACCAAGTTTCATGTACCTTATGTGAAGTGGCGGTACACCGGCTTCACAGTGAAGGCTTGGAATTAAGGTAGTCCTGAACGCACCGCTGACTGCTCGAATGCCAGTATTGTGCACGCTTTATAGCTTCTACAAGTGAGAAGTACTAGCAGTGTACACAATAAAAGCACAGACGTCTATCCTGGATAGAACCAGACTGACGTATTGTCGCAGCAAAGAGTCCCTATCGGCTCCCCATTCTGAGGAGGCAATACAATGATAGAATTCCATGACATTCGTTACTGCGCAGAAACAGTGTTGATTTGTCTCAGCCATAAAAGACAATGGTCAAAAGTTATGCCTGAAAACTTCACCTCATCCACTATCCGCACTGGTTTATCGCAAAGCGATACAACAGGAAGGTTGTGTGTCTTGCGTAGTCGAAAGAAGTCGATAGCACAGTTATCCTCCACAGAGAAACGAAAACCACGGTCGGATGCAGCCAAAGAAACTAAGTCAGCAGCTTACTGTAATCTTTCCTGACAGAGAACAAGAGACTGGGATGAAGTGATGGTTGGGAGGTTTTCTACATATAGACAATGATTAACAGTATTTGGCAGGTTGAACACAATGTCTTTGATTGCAATCAAAAATAATGTAACACTTATGGAAGAGCCTTGGGGAATCCCGATTTGCAACGGTCGTAAAGAAGAGAAAGTATGTCCAACTAGAACTTTAAATGAACGGTTCGAAAGAAAGTGTTCTACGAATTGAGGCAGATGGCTTCGTAGACCCCACTTGTGCAATTTTCGTAGAAATCCGTATCTACGGGTCATGTCGAAAGCTTTCTCTAGATAAAAAAACATTGCAACCAGATGGTTGCGTTTTAATATTCTAGATTGAATAGCGTTCGTCAAACACACATACAGGATAGTAGTGGAGTGGTGCTGACAATATCCACATTGATGTTGGATGAAGAGATTGTAGGTTTCTAGAAACCAGCTATATCGATAATTTATCATGCGTTCATATAACTTTGACAGATGACATGTCAAAGATATTGGACGGTAGCTTGATGCAGAAGACACACCTTTGCTCTTCTAGTGTATCGGCACAGTTATTGCTTCGCGCCAGATGTCAGGATAGACATTTTCATCCCAAAGCCGGTAGAGTAATTCCACTTTTCTTTGTTTAAGGCGATGTTCCAATTTTTTGGTCAAACAAATTACTATTTTTTATAATTTTTTTCTCTCTTTTTTTATTAGATAGAAAATTAAATTTAATTTTAAATATTAAGTAATTCATTCAGTATACAAAAAAAATGTTACTTTTTATTTCTATGCATATTTACTTATATAGGAGGTGACAAAGTAGAGGCCGCGGAGATGAGGCGGTTTGCGGTGTGCACGAGAACGCCAGTCTAAAATGTCGAAAACAAAAAAATTTAATAGGGTTTTATTAAGAACAAAATTACCTTCCCTTTAAACCAATAAAATGTTAAAAATTAAGAGAAACCTAGAAAATAGAGTGAGTTTAAGAAAAGTTCTATGTTTTGTATACAAATTTGGACCTTTGGGATTGAATAAATATAGAACAAATGTATGTTTATGTCAAAATGTCGGTATGCGTTCTGCATTATAAGTTCATTAATAAAATAAAAAAATATTTGAGTCAATAGCATAATTACTTTTTGAGCTAGAGTGCACACCGTTTTTAAAAATGTAGTTTCGAGAAAAACGAGTTTGAAGTTTAATTTTAGTGTATTTATTACCCGGTTACTACCTATGGAAATGTAAATTTCTTTGAAACGGTTTCGAAATTTACCTTAAAACTTTTTTTACATATTTTTGAAATGTTTATGTATAAAATTATTGACAAAAAAAAAATCGATTAAAAAAAAAAAAATTGGAACATTATATTAAATAGGCTGGGTAAATGACGATACTTTGAGTAAGCAATATCATCATACCCAACAGATGTTTTCGCTGTGCGACTCATTGCAAATTCAAATTCTGCTAGAGTGAATATTAAATTATGACTCTCAGAATTATCACACTCAAAGATTAGAGGAATCTCTTCAGACGCTTCCGAGCGCAGAAAATGGAGCAAGTATTTGTCTGAGTTACTAACGGACTCAAACTGGTTTGCTTGAATATCACAATTATCAATTCTGACAGTGTGCACCAGATCATTGACCTGGAGCATTGGAATATAAGAACATATCTTGTAACCGATCATATACCTGATTTACTTCCAAAGCAGAGTTTAGTCGACATCAGTACCAATAGAAGTAACAAATCCGCGTTAAGACTCAGTTTTAGACTGAAGAGTTGAACGCCTAGATTGCGCACGGGCTTTTTTGAAAGCAATTTGGTTTAAAAATGTCGGATTTCTCCGGTACACTCTTAGTGCGCGCTTTTTAGAACGTATAGCGGAAGGAACGTGTTCATTCCACCAAGGAACAGACTTCTTTATGAGACAACCATAGGATTTCCAAATTCTTGTGACGGTTCAGGAAGCATTAGGCCGCTGGCGAAATATTTCCAATTGGCCAGATCAAATAACCATCTTCCTGCTGTATTTTGTGCAGAAGAAACCATATTTGAAAGAAACGACACAAGACTGGCAAAATGGTCACGGTTTTGGGCATCGTCAACTACCTGCTACTGAAGATGAGCAGTCATAGTAGCGCTAGAAAAAGACAAGTCGATTGCAAAAAAACTTCTTGATCTCATGTACATGAACGTGGCCCAGCCAGTGTTGAGACGGGTGAAATCAGTGTTGTCCAAGAAGCTTTCGGCAATTCGACCGCGGGCATCTGTGCTTACAGAACCCCAGGGTATATTATGAGAAGTAAAGTCCCCAAAAAGGATGGTAGGAGTCGGAGGCTGCCGTACTAAGTTCTCGAGATAATTTAAGTTCCAGTTGCCATCTGGAAGGTAGACGTTGCAAATTGTAATATTTCGAGGAAAGAATACCTGGCATGCAAGTGCTTGTAACCTTGTTGTAATGTTATATTCTTTGTGTAGAATAGAAGAATCAAGTACAATTGAAACGCCATGATGAGCTCGTGCAACAGGGCCAACATCTCTGCGGAAGATTTTATATCCCCGCATGTTGAAAACTTTGAGAGGTTTTAAATGAGTCACTTGGATGAATATTACTCTGGGGTTATGATCAGCCATTAATAGCTTTAATTAAACTAGGTGGTTAACGATTCCATTACAGTTCCATTGGATGGTGAACGAATTAGCCATTACAAATGAAGAGAAAAAAGAAAAGTAAAAGTCAGAAGGTGAAGGCCGACTTTAGAGGTAAACCTGGAACGTGTTAAGGTTTCGGGTTCCTCGGTCTGCCCCTAGGCCAAACACGCTTATATTCGGGTTAACGAGCATTTTTTACCATCTCATTGTCAAACGACATATCGCTTGACTCTGAGTCGGAGGAAGAAACATATGTAACCTGTCCTGACAGAACAGGAGCAGGAGATGGCATTACATTTATGTTGAGAGGATTATTTGTTGGTTGGGTTGTGCTTGACAGAACAGGCAATGCTACACAGAGTGGTGACAGTTTTACGGATGTACAAGTGGGTATAGTTGCGGTTGAAAAAACTGCGCTGATAATGGCACCAAGATTAATGATAATAGCTACAATGATCATTTTTTTTATTTTTTCGATTAGAATACCAGCGATATCGTTCAATGTTGGAGTGGGCGGTGTAGGCTTGGCAGCAGAAACTTTAGCGAAGATCAGCGTCGGAATGAAGAGTTAATAATACAGTTACAATGAGAAATATTAAAATAAACAGAATTACAAATGCTAGTAAAGAAAAGTATTATATTAATCAGGATCATATAAAAAGAATAGCTTAATTAGTATAGAAGTGGTCTTAACAATTGCAACAGCAATTACAACTAGCCGACGACACAAATTCCTGCCAGTGTTGTTGCGCTTCGGACAACCACCAGATCAGCCGACCGACGACACACCTGCGCACGTAACTGTCCCTCTAGTTCGCTACCGGTAAGAGGGTTCAGTCGACGACAAAACTGCTGACTGTCCTGTCTAAATGATTCTTACCAGGCCACAACTCTGGTTCGAATGCCATAACGGAATTTCTACGCTGTTTATATATCCGCTTGCGGAGGTTTTTCGGAAAATTTAAACTGGAATTTTCTGACCAATGCAGCTGTTCAAAAGGGGGCAAGTACATTTCTATAGTCTCTGCCTGGACACTTCTCTATACGCCGACTAAGTAGACTAACTGCAATCGCAATGTCTGGTCTCGACAATGCTGCTATATATAATAACGAACCCATTGCTTTTCTGTACGACGTATTGCTTCCTAATTCTATACTTACGGTTGTTTTTGCAGACAAAAAATCTGTTTCCATGGGAGTGGCTGCTGGTTTTGGTTCTGTCAAACCATAATTTTCTAATAATTTTGAGATCTTCGCTTTTGGATTCAGCAAAAATGAACCATCTGCATGACGTTCGACTTGGATTCCCAAATAATGCTTGACGTTACCCATATCCTTGATGTCAAAATAATTCTGTAAATCTTTACTTACTTTCTTGGTAAATTCTTCAGATTGACCGCTCACTAAAAGACCATCTACGTACAATAAAACGTAAGTGTTATTTCCATCATTCTCTATTCTCAGGTAGAGACATTGGTCCGCATTCCCCTGTTAAAATCCAATCTCCAAGAGAACTTCTTTCACTCTTTTGTTCCAAACTCGAGCTGATTGCTTCAAACCATAGAGACTTTTACGCAATTTCAAAACTTTGTTTTCTTGACCTGGTTCCTCGAAACCCTGTGGTTGCTCCATATATATATATATCTTCAACTAATTCACCGTTAAGATATGCATTTCTAACATCTAGGTGTCGCACATGGAAATTCTTCTATGCAGAAAGGACAAATAAAACTCGAATAGTCTCATGTTTGACAACTGGCGCAGACGTTTCGTCGTAATCTTCCCCGAAACGCTGCGAAAAACCTTTGGCTACCAAGCGTGCCTTGTAAGTATCGTTATAACCATCACTGTCCAACTTCGCTTTGAACACCCACTTGCAAGAAATCAATTTCTTTCCCGGTAGAAGTTCAGCTTATTCCCATTTCTAAGAATATTGGATCTACTGGGATTCCAATGATAAGTGCCTGCGACAGCGAGAAGGGGTGTTGGAAAGCGCAACATTTCGTTCCATGACGTCGGCCCTCTGACATGTTCCGCAAGTACTTTGTATGTCAGTCGTGCTGGAGGTACAATCTTGCTATGCCGTGTTGAAATTCGTCTTTGTGGTGCTTGCATCAATCGATATAATTTCATTTTCGCAACTGGAATTCTGTATATCTTCGTCAGCCACACGCATCTCGATTGGAAAACTCTCTACTGTAGTAACAGAAATTACCCCTTCTGTTTGTGTAGTGTTTACCAACCCTGGATGATTAGTATCATTATCGATGATACGTACCGATCTGCTGATTCAAACTTTGGCTGTCTTTGGGTTCAGAATCATGTATCCTTTGGTATTACCATCGTAGCCAATCAAAACGCCTTCTTTTGCCTTGTCGTCCCATTTTCTTCGCTTTTGTTTATGTACTAGCGAAAAAACTATTGAACCAAACACTCGAATATGGCTCAGATCTGGTTTTATGTTCGTAAATAGCTCAACAGGAGTTTTGTCGATGCTTCTATGCGTTAAGCGGTTTTGCAAATATGTTGCTGTCAGTATTGCTTCTCCCCAGAAGCGGTTGTTGAGTCCGGCATCCAGTAACATATACTTTGCAGATTCTGTCAGTGATCTATTCTTCCTCTCCGCCACACCGTTTGGTTGCGGAGTGTAAGGAACGGTAAGCTGATGCTGTATAGCCTCCTTTTTCAGAAAATTCTTCAGCTCTTGAGATACATACTCTTTGCCGTTGTCTGTCCGAATTGCCAAAGGCTTCCTGTCAAATCTTGTTGACATCTGTGCAATATATTCCTTAACAACACCTGCCACCTCATCTTTGGATTTAATCAATCGCACCACGGTAAAACGCGAATGATCTTCGATGAGTGTAAGAAAATATTTGTTCCCGCTTGGCGTTGGAGTTTGCATAGGTCTGCACAAATCAGAGTGGATGAGTCTCATTGGTTTCTTTTCTCTTCGATTGCTTTCTGAAAACTTAGACTGGGTTAATTTACCTTTTAAACAGTTTTCGCAAACTACTTCTTCTGAGCATTTAGTTACTCGGATTCCTGTAGCCAAGCTTTCATTCACTAATCGTTTGATTGCAGCCGGATCTCTGTGACCCAATCTGCGATGCCACTGATGTAAGCACGCCGCTTCTCTTGCCAAGTTAACTGTTAAAGTAGGTGCTACAGTTTCAAGTCTGAATAAATTTCCGTCGCTTCTTGCTTTAGCGATGATCTGTTGGTCTTTGTAAATGTCACATGTATCCTTTTCAAAAATTATCCTGTGACCCTGTTCTATTATGCGCTTGACTAAAAGCAGTCCATCGTCCAATCGTGGAACGTACAGCACATTTTTCAGGTGTCCTCGTGTTTGTCTTTCTTGCAAATTACAGTAAAGTAGCCCTTCTTCAACTCCTGCTACTGGCACCGATGAACCATCAGCGAGATAAACTGTAGCAGTTGTGCTACGAATTGATGAGAAAAAACTTCGATCATTTGTCATATGACTCGTCGCTTCTGAATCTATGCACCAACCTTGGATATTCGCATTGCGAGTCTTTTGTGCCTTAAATGTCGTGTAGCATTTCTTGTTGCTACTCTTAACCACGGAAGATGATTTTGCTGATTCAATACCAACTGACTTTTGCTGTTCTTGAGCTCTTTTAAATTGGTAACAATCTGCCTTTAATGACCCTGTTTTTGGCAGTAATAACAAACTCTACTCTCCTTATGGTTTTTACTATCTTTGTCGATTTTAGCGCTTTTATTTTTAAAATAACGACCAACTTTGTTTGATTTTGTTGTAGCTAATTGTAGTGCCACTTGTGTATCGCCATTTTCCGATTCACTAGCTTCGACACGCCTTTGATATTCGTCGAGTATTTTCCCGGTCACATATTCTACCGTCAAGTCTGTTTCGTCACGTCTCTCGAGCGCCGTGACGAGCCCTGAGTATGACTCTGGAAGACTCAGTAGTAAAATCGCTACAACCTCTACAACCTCTAGAGATTTGCTTGATCCTCTCAGCAAACCAACTATTTCCATTATTGAATCGATGTGACTACTCATTTGTCCGCTACGATAATGTATTCCATACAATTTTCGTCTTAAATATAACCTGCTACCAAACGTTGACCGTTAGTACTTCTTGGACTGATGAATAACGCAAGGATTATATATTACAAAATACAAAGTTATATTATTTTTTTTATATATTATTTTCTACAAAAAACAATTGCAATATGACAGGTACATTCTTGGGTAACTAGATGAACAATAGCCACTGCTGTCTAGATATATCTGCGATTAGCGCTTTCCAACAGTAATGAATCGGGGATTCATTTTCTAATTTAAGTTTTGTTGTTATCTACGAGAGAATGTATCAAGATGCGCGTTATCAGTTTTAGTAAAGTCATGGTTCTTTTCCCTTGTTTTCAATTTTAGATTAGCAATTTGTTTTCAAAATTCGTGTTGTTTATTGACAAAACTTGATTCATTATCCGGTATTACGGTGACTTTGAACCGGAGTTAGATTATTGTATCATATATATAGAGGGTAGCGAAGGTTCAAAAAAAAGATAGTCGAGAGAACGCCGTAGCTCGATCGCGACAGTTATAGGCACGATGACTAGGGTCATCGTGTTAATAGCATGTAAGTAGTTTTAAGATTATGTTTAAGGATTTATCATTTTGTTAATATGTAAATACAGTTATATTTTTAAACGGAAGTAAGTTCTATCGGCATCCCTTGACCAAGTTTCCACGAGCTTTTGTTTCGGCAGGTTTTTATTATTATTTTATTTAATTATAAACGGTGTGGACCCGTCTGTCCACTGGTGGCAGCAGAATTTACATTGACAGTCCATATTATTACAGGTACAATTATTAGAAAGTAATTCTAGATTTATCTCATTATCACCATCAAAATGTAAAGTAGTCTCCTAAACTCGTATAGAGTAATTCATATTCAGATGAAATTAATTTGCATTCAACACCGGAAAGTCAGCCAAGAATCAGTGAAGCTGCGCAACAATGGTCATGTCATCCTTTGTGCTCCCCATCTGCTAGCAGTATTAGGAATACTGAATTAACAAAATTAATTGTAATGTGTATATGAAATGATGAATATAATTCAAAAATAAGATCTACTTTATTCACGCCAACCTGATTAAAATTGACTAAAACTAACTATAAATTGAATTTTAATGTTATCGAACTCAAAACTGAAATTAAATAACTAACAGTTTATAACAACGGCAAAATTGAATCAAGACTTTCTTGAAAATGCATTTGCAATGATCCTCCAACGAGGCGGCTTTAATATTAATCTAACCGTTAAATCTTTTAGAACATGTCTACGTGTTATTGCAATAACTAAATTGATGTATCCCCCAGAATCTTCAAATAATATGGATGATGTAGACGAAAACTTAGAATTGATTGCTTCTAATGAACAATTAAATAAAAAACCATGCTAAAATAATATCGAAATTATAGTAAATAATATTCAAGTTCCAGATAGCCCCAAGCACCAATTAAGTCTTCCTACTCATCAAGTAGAAAAACACTATAGAATCATGTTCCGTGATATATTTTACTGGTTATTTAGCTTTTAAATGCATTGGTAAATTTAAATGTATTGAATGTAAGGCACAATTAATTCGTGAAAATGAAAGTATTACAGACAAAAATGAATTATTAATAACTGAAAAATTGCTTAGGCAATTTTCAAGACCCTTCAAAATCATTAATAAGGGCAGCATTTTTAAGTTTACAAATTTTCTCTGAAAACTTTAAACAGATTAAACATTTGAATTTTCTTAGACAAAATTATTTTAAATATAAACAAAATGTATCAGGGATGGCTTGACGAAGCCGATATATGATACAATTAAATAAAGAACCATGCTAAAATAATATCGAAATTATAGTAAATAATATTCAAGATCCAGATAGCCCCAAGCACCAATTAAGTCTTCCTGCTCATCAAGTATAAAACCACTATAGAATCATGTTCCGTGATATATTTTGCTGGTTATTTAGCTTTTAAATGCATTGGTAAATTTAAATGTATTGAATGTAAGGCACAATTAATTCGTGAAAATGAAAGTATTATAGACAAAAATGAATTATTAATAATTGAAAAATTGCTTAGGCAATTTTCAAGACCCTTCAAAATCATTAATAAGGGCAGCATTTTTAAGTTTACAAATTTTCTCTGAAGATTTTCCACAGATTAAACATTTGAATTTTCTTAAACGAAATTATTTTAAATATAAACAATATGTATCAGGGATGGCTTGACGAAGCCGATAAATGATATGACCATATTAAATATCTTATTAATTTATTAACTAACACCAAAATTTATAATGAATGTAAATTGATTTCAGAAGAAGCAAGTACCGCAAAATCAATTATAAAATATATTATTTATTTAAAAATAGCCGTTAAGCACATTTTATTTTTTAAATATCTTTAAAGTCTCATTGAATTTAATTTTTTTAATAAATAAATTTTCCGACTATACCTCTATGATCCCTTTATACAAAAGTATCCAATGTTGCCTTTCCCATTCCGGCAAGAGTGAAATATTTTATTTAAAATTTCAAATTTAGTAGAGTTGAAAGATTTTTATTATACAACAAATTAGCTTCCACCTCCTCGTGGTTCTTGCCGGACAACAATACCCGCAAAAGCCAGTCAAATTTGTAAACGTGAATTGTTGACAAAGAGGAGTTGAAACTAAACTATTACAACATTTTTCAATCAATTTTTTTGCGTGTTGAGTTCGCTTCATAATATTTATAATACATTAAATTTTATAAATTGTAATATACTTTTATAAATATCTACTACATATATAAATAAACATTTATTATCATTTTTTATAATTTTTTTAATTGCCTATAAATTGCATTGTCGCATTTCCCCGTCTTAGTATTAAGATGCATGTTTCGTTTTATTGCTTTTGTTTGTATAATAAACTTTCCACTGTATCCATTGTTAAAATGAAGGTAAAAATATTGAAACGTTAAAATATATATATATATAGGTACATATTAAAAATTGAAAATTTTGTTTACGAAAATAACAAAAACTCTTCCTTACACATTGTTAAATTGTAAGTATCTAGCGTTCGGCTTTCTCTAGTATTGAGATTTAATGTAGTTTGATTTGGCTCTACCGTTCTCATGTATATTTATTTTAGTTAATCTCTATAGTGATAAATAAGAAACCATCAATTCATATAATAATATAATTCTCCGTTGCCTAAATTTAAAATAAATCATATTAATAAGATTGTTGATTTTCGTGTTTTATTGACTATCATTATTATGGTAGCAGAGCGTAGTTCATAAGCATGAAGGATTGCCAGCATGGAATTCCAGGGGATTGAAAATATGCTAGGCGCAGACCACTGGAATTAATGGAAGTTTGTGATCAGGAACCATTTGCAAGGAACTGAGAATGCATACGAGGTATGTACTGGAGAAATCACGAAACTGGAATCACTTTCAGCAGATGCCTATGCAGAGGCGGTGGCAACATATAATGTGAGTATGAAAATATGGGATAAAGCGTATAGATTGGCTAGTCAAATAATTTTTAAGTCCATCGAAAGTAAGGTAATGTTGTTTCTCATGACATGCGAAACTGCGAGAGACATGTGGGTCAAATAGCATGCTATTTGTGAACGGCAAACGGAACAGGCCGCTCATACTGTACAAGCTGAATTTTTCAACTTCAGCATGGAGCCAGCAGACGATCTTGTCTCACACATTGCAAAGTACGAAGTAATAGTGTTACGTTTACAGCAGGTGAAAGTAAAGTCAGATGAATCTTCCATTATGACGAAGCTGTTGGATCCGTTGCCGGACGAAAGCTTGCCACAGGCCCGATGGGTCAGACCAAATGACCACAAAACTCTGGCCAATCTGGTGAGCATTTTGACGTCGGATGACAGACGACGCCAGCGGTGGGCAGCCAAGCGCGAAGAATTGGTGGCGCTGATGGCGAGCAAGGCAAAGTTTGACGAAAAAGGTAAGCAGGCGAGAGCACCCAGAAAATAAGCTGAGATAGGTACTTAGAAGAAGCTGTCATTTCGTTGCTTCAATTGCGGGCTTATTGATCATATGAACCGCAACCATCGGAAGCCGAAGCGAGAAAGAGATTCAAGTAGTTCGAAAGTGGACAAGAACAGCAACAGGGACCAAGCGTTCATCAGCGAAATTTTAAACACGGAGCTGGACAGCGCCTTGTGGATCGTCGATTCTGGGGCTATGGACCATTTGACATTTCGTCAAGAGTGGTATTCGTCATACAAAGAATTCACAGCGCCGGTGAAAATCTACATCGGTGACAAGTCATTTATGAATACTGTGGGACGCGGAATGATACATTTTGAAGCAGATGTTGAAGGTAGATGTTACATGGAAAATGTTTTGTACGTGCCCTGTGCTTGCAGGAATTTGATATCTGTCACATCTACCTTGGACAAATGCTTATCATTCAACTCAACCAAATATTACTGTGAGTTTACGAAAGATGGAGTAGTCAAGGCAGGAGGCTTTAGGTACGGTCAACTCCTCAAGATGTTAATACGAGTGAAGATACCTGAGGAATTACGGGATAACGAGGTCAACGTATCCATCATGAATTCACTCCAAATGTGGCACGAGCGGATGGATCACCAGAAAAAGCGTCAAGTTTTGAAAATCCTGCAGCAAAATGGCATTGAGGTAAGCAAAAACCATGAGTTTTGCAGTGCATGCGTCGAGGGCAAGCAGCACAGGGCGACTTTCCTCTCAAGACTACAGCATGCGACCAGTTGTGCAGACATTATGCGCGCTGACTTGTGTGGCCCGATGGAAGCTGCGTCACTCGGAGAGGCTAAGTGATTTGCATGTTTCACGTGCGATTATTCCAGGAAGCGATTCGTCTATTTCTTGAAAGATAAATCTGAGACATCAGACAAGATTAGGAATTAGTTGCAGGTCATCAAAATTAGCTACGGATGATCTGTTAAATCACTGCAATGTGATGGTGTATTGAAATTCGACAGCACTACAGTGAATAAACTTCGGAGTTTGAGCGGCACCAGACTTGTCATCACGAATCCTTATACTTTCGAGCAGAACGGCTGTGAAGAGCAAACAAATAGAACTAGTGTAGACTTTGCTCGCACAATGATTCTTGCGAAGAAATTACCAAAGTTACTCTGGGCTGAAGCAGTTGATACTGCTGTGTTTGTGCTAAATCGAGTTGGTTCCAGCAACGTTGAGAATAAAACGCCGTACGAGTTGTTTACAGGTCGAACTGGGCGCTTGGAGGAGTTACACGCCTTCGGTACCGCATGTTTGGTCCATGTTCCGAAACAGCTATGGAAGAAGGGGGACTCCAAGGTTCAGAAAGGGACGTTTGTCGGGTACTAGTCGGAAATCGACTGGTTCCGAATTTAGGTGCATTGTTTCCATCTGATGTCGACGACAAGTCTGATAAAAGTTCCCGATTTGACACAATTGAACCGGAGGAGGACACAGTTCATGCGTTGAGAACCTTAAATTGCAGCCGTTCGATGTGGAGTCTGTATTTTTAAATGGATTCTTGGAAGATGAGATTAACATGCAGCAACCAGAAGGTTTCATCGATGGCTGCAATCGTGTGTGTGGACTCAGGAAGAGTTTCTACGGGCTTAAACAATTTCCTAGGACTTGCAACAGGATCTTCAAGGACGTATTGATCAAATATGGAATGACTGAAAGTACGGCCGACTTTTGTCTTTTCTATCGAAATGCAGGTCAGACCAAGATAGTAGTTGTTTTATACTTTGACGATGGGCTGGTTGCTGCCACAATCCAAGAGGATATTGACGAGTTCCAGCTTTTGCTACAATCTAATTTCAAGATCACAGTGGCACCAGCTGTACATCTTTTGAACATTCGAATCAATCGTTGGGAAGATGGTTCACTTGTCATTGACAAAGGACATTATGCAGAGACTATACTTGCTCGTTTTTGCATGGTCGACGCAAACGAGGTTTCCATACCAATTGCAGCTTTTCTGGACAAGGAAGATGCAGAGACAACAACCGCCCCATATCGTGAGGCAGTTGAGTGCCTGATGTACTTGGCTGTTGTTACCAGGCGAGACCTTACCTTTGCCGTGAATTACGTTTCCAAGTTTCTCTAAAGTCCAGGAGAAAAGCACTTTACTATGGTGAAACGTATAATGAGGTACATCAAAGGCACAACTCACCTTGGTATCAGGTACAGTGCAAGTGAAGGACATGGAATACTGGAGGCATTCAGTGATGCCGATTTCGCACACGAACCAGAGCCGCGATGATCTGTGAGCGGATTACTCTTAAAATACGCGGGTGGAGCCATCACCTGGGCATGCAGAAAACAGCAGTGTCTCACTTTCGACAACAGAAGATGACTAGGACGTCTTGTCGAAGAAATCGCACCGATGGAGAGTATTCCAGTACTTTTGGTGGACAGCAAAAGCGCGCTCAAATTCGACCCAAAATTTAACCGTCGTTCTAAACACATAGATGTTCGCCACCATTATGTGCGAGAACGTGTTCTACTAGGACATCTGATCATCGAGCAAGTACCAGGGCAGGACCAAATAGCCGACATCCTGACCAAACCTATTCCTCGTGAGCGATTCGAAACCTATCGTAATCTTGTAGGCATTGTACCCAGCAGATTGTAAGATGTCATATATTTATTCATACTGTGATTACAGAAAAAAAATTAACTAAAGTTTTAGGAATGGTGTTGAAGAAAAACACTATTTTAGTTTGATTTTGTTCCGCCGTGCTCATCAATATTGTTTTTAGTTAGTCACTATATTGATAAATAAGAAACTACCAATTCATATAAAAATTTAATTCTCCGTTGCCTAAATTTAAAATGAACCATATTAATAAGATTGCTGACTTTCGTGTTTTATTGACTTTCATTAACATCGATGTATTTGTTACTACAATGTTTATAGTATTGATTTTAGGTAGATACATACAGTTAGAAACATTCAGTTTTACACAACTACAATTTGTATAATTTCTTCAATTTTATTAGAGAATATTTTTCTTAACGAAATTATTTAATATATTTCTTATTTACATAATTTCAAATAAAGGAAATAAACATGCCATCTGTAATAGTATGCAAGAATATTGTTTTTATAATTTGCACTAAAAGCAAAGAACATTCAGTTTTATGCGACAAAGCCAAGGCACTACTATATAAATATATATATATATATATATATATATATATATATATATATATATATATATATATATGTATATATCCGAACACGTAAAACAACTGCGAGAAGAATTCCAGCGGCTTAGAGCTGCCAAACTCAAAATAAATAACGAAAAATGTCGTTTTGGAAGGAAAGAAATCCGGTACGTGGGGCAAGTTATTACGGCGGCAAAAATTAACACCAACCCGGAGAAGGTAGAAGCCATACGCAGCATGCGTATCCCTGCGAAGGAGAAAGAATTCAGGAGATTACACGAAGCTGCTTCATAGTATCGACAATTCATCCCAAATTTTTCAAAAATCGCCAAGCAGCTTACAAGCTTGTTATGTAAGAAACAACGCTGGCAATGCACCATCGCCTAAGAAGAAGCGTTCAATTATCTGAAATCCAAACTAACCGAAGCACCCGTACTAATCTGCTCAGACTTTGAACATCCCTTCGAACTACAAACGTAAGCATCAAATACCAGCCTGGGTGCAATACTGGTGCAGAAGCACAATGGTGCAAAAGATGCGCCCATACCTAGAAGGGTATCGGTACACCTTCTTCACGGACCTTCAATCGCTGCGGTGGCTACACTCCATTGATATTCCGTCTGGAAGGATAGTTGGCTGGGCGGTGTTTCTGCAAAATTCTACTTTGAAGCGCAATACCGACCCGGACCCTACAATCATGTCGTCGATGCACTGTTCCGACAACCCCAACCAATATACACAGCGCTAGAACAGCAAGAATTATGCAAACTACGAGTAGCAGATACGGGTTGTGCTCGTAAACTGGCCGCGGTACAAAACGATCCCGCAACATACGCCGATTTCCAGATACGTCAAGGAAAACTGTACCGGTGGTTTTCGGACCAAAGAGACCTCACTGAACCTATCGCAAAGCACGAATGGAAGCTCTGCATTCAAGAAACCCAACGTGACACTGCATGAAAACCATGATCGACCAGAAGCCGGACACTTTGGCATAACTAAAACGGCAACCAAGATCGCGCAGCAGTACTATTGGCCACGCATGTTCCAAGATATAGCCAAATATGTCCGGAGATGTTCAACGGGTCAACAGAACAAACCCAGGCAAACCAACCCCGCCGGCCAAATGAGATTTCCAAAAATAAACGGCCCCTGGGACACCATATCCGCTAAAATGATCAGGCTATTACCCCAATTAATAACCAGAAACAAATACCTAGTAGCGTTCCAGGATTGAACGACAAAATGGGTCAAATGCCGTGCACTGCAGCAGGCCACCGCAACTACTATCATCCACGCACTAAGAGAACACGTAATACTTCGGCACTGCTGCCTAAGTACGTTGGTAACGGATAATGGGACAGAATTTGATACATTGACAAGCTTAGGAATTTTCCAACAAATTATACCGCCCTTCAGGCCGCAAGCCAATCCACTAGAGTGTGGTAATCGGGTACTTAAACCCATGCTGGGTCAAAACTTCGTACAAGATAAACGAACATGGGACAAAGCTTAACCTGTACTTACCCTATTAATTAACACCGCACGACATGCATCAACCTAGTACACCCCAGCATACATCAACTACGGTCGTGAATTGAGAATACCCAGCGAAACATATCCTGCACTAAAATTAGAAGATGAACATTACCGTTTGAAACCGCAGAATTATTGGACCGATAACAGCACCTGCGCGAAGCACAAGAATTGGCAAAAATAATTGTTGGTCGGGCGGCAACACAGCTGGCACACTATTATAATTTAAGAAGAAGGGACGTCGAGGTCTACGTTGATGACAAACTTATACGACGAGAGAGACCTCTGTCGTCTGCGGTACAGGGGTTTTCCGCAAAGCTCACCCCAAAATATTCCGGCCAATGGACTATATCACGTCGTATCTCAGACCTGGCTTATGACTTACGGGTGGAATACAATCGCCGACTACGGAGGATTCACATCAAGCATATACAACCGACGCAATAAGTATTGGTGCTTTAATTTCTTTCCACAGCCACAATAGAAAAAAGAACCCCAACACGCCACCTGAACCGCTTCGAAATGAGCCCGGTACCGAGTTTGCTATCGCCGTTGCCGCCACGCCAACCAATTCGGCTACCCAGAAAAAAGCACTGGATAAAGCCCTCAAGGCCCGGTACGTGGAAGATACACGGAAAGACGACCCGCTGAACTGGCTGGACCTCAACACGTTGCCAATCCCCATCACACCCGAAAACTCCATAACACCAGGACGAGGATGTATCCACTCCGTCTGCTAACTGCCCGTCCTGGTCGAAACAAACTCGGTCTGGATCACCCACTGGATTAAGGATCTCTTAGGCCTGAAAACCACAGAGAGGTTGCACCCAGGACAACCGGTGGAGAAATTGCCACTCGCACCCGAATTGGTGCAAACAGCTCCCCAAACCCCGCAGCCTTCGCAATGAACTCCCAGTAAGCTGGAAAAACTTCGCCAAGCCCATATAGCCCCGTGGAAGTGGTACCACGTGTTGGTCCAAACCAACCTCTCCGTGTGGATGACCTCTTCCTGCTTAACAAAGTGATTTCATGTTGTGAGTGTTGTAAATTTAAGTACTTTGACTTTAAATTTAAGTAATGTATGGTAGAAATAAGTACATATACATAATTCTCATTAAAACTACGGAAAATGATGCAAAGTTCAATAATTTTTTGCGAGGTATCTATGAAAGTTAAGAATGCGAATCTTTGTGAAAAATCTTTATTGAAAATTTGTCTTCAATTCACAATTTTTTCGACTTGTGAAAATCCAAAATGGCGGCAAAAGGGTCGCTTCCCTTCGTCATGTTTTTGGAATTTTTCCGAACTGCGAGAACGATCCTGCCTCTGAAAATGGACGCAGAAATGTAATCAGACGATTTTCCTAATTCTTACACATTGGTGCATAGAATATACTAACATATCTGAAAAAAAGGCAAAATTGACAAAATGGGAGCCATTTGAAAAAAACCTTCATTTTTTAGGGGTCTTTTTTCGACCCAGCAGGGCGTGTAAAAATACTAAATATTAACATTTTGCAACGATTCTAATATATCCTATGCACAAGACTGTCCTTCCCGAAAATCAAAAAACGAAGTTAATCGGTTGAACGGTACGAGAGTTATCGTTCTCGCAGTTTTCAAAAAGTGTGTTTCGCGAAAAAAGCGTTTGAAGTTTGGGAACGTATTATTACGTGTTCAATCTGTTTAAAACTTCAATTTTACCCAAATATGGGTGAATTTATAGGTTTTTGGGGTCGCCGAATCCGAATCTGACGTCCAAATTCCAAAATTCAAAATGGTGGATCCAATATCACGGATTTTTAAATAACCAATTTCGCTGAAAATTTGTATATAAGTATTTTTAGGGTCGCCGAACCCGAATCTGACGTCAAAATTAAAAAATTAAAAATGGCTGATCAAAAAACTATGAAACTATCAAATCTCCAAATAAGCCGTCCTCACGTAGCCGGTCACTTTGCGTTCGGCAGTTTGCAGACGTTGCTCATCACATCTTCGGACGTAGTGGGTTGCTTCCAGCCCAACAGCGACTCCCAGCACGTTCATAGTCTTCAACAATGACGATTTTCCTTTGTTGAACAAGTTCGCGGAGATGTTTGTGAAAGGTCTCTACCTGAGTCGCTCGTCTCGAGCCGAGAGCGGCCTGTGGCGGCCGGAACACAGCTTCGAACAATGGGCTGTAGAAACGTTTGTGATACGCGGATCGCAAAACGCTTTTAACCCAATATAGTATACACTTATACCTTTTGAAAAATGTGATAAAAAATATCGAATTTTGAAAATTTTACTTGAGAATCTCCTCTTAATTTAACTAACATAAGAAATAGAGAAAAATATGTATGGTGCATACCATTAAACCTGCCAAATGACCCCCACCCCCCTCGAAGTAACAAAGCGTGAGCCGCACTCCACAATACGTTACCGAACAGCTGACCGCGCACCAGAGCGCAAGCGGCGCGCTCAGAGGCTGGACAGTCACGAGCAGCCTGAAACCGTAGTTAATTACCGTTGTAGAACCGTGCCCTGGCTTTGTCCGGTCGGGTTTGTAGAACTATAGGTGTCAGAGCTTCGGTAATTGTCCAGCCTGACACCGTAGTTATTACCCGTATTAGAACCGTGCCTTGGTTTTGTCCGGCCGGGTTTGTAGAGCTATAGATGTCAGAACTTCGTGTATTGCCCACCCTGACACCGTAGTTATTTCCCATAATAAAACCATGCCTTAGCTTTGTCCGGCCGCGTTCGTAGAACTTTAGATGCCAGAGCTACGGTTATTGTCCAGCCTGACACCATAGTTATTTCATGAAGTATAGTGTCTTGGTTCCGTCCGGCCGCTGTTGTAACTTGTAAAACTCCAAGGCGTGCATAAGGCATATCAACGATAGGATGAAATTTCGTAGAACTATAAATAACAAGTCGTTTGGTTGTCCAGCGACATTTGTACCTAATAATCAGATATGAAGAAAGTAAACTAACGAACTCTGTGAGTGTATGATAATCTCCACTATAGCTATCCGGAGGACTGGTGCCCGAATTTATTTCATAGCCAGCAAGGTAACGCCCGCGACAAAAAAGGCCTCACAATATATGTATATATATATATATATATATATATATATATATATATATATATATATATATATATATATATATATATATGTTAGGACTATTTAAATAACAACGCACATTTGTTATAGTTAAATATAATTTTCGTCTTTATTTCCTTAACCTCGCTACTACACATTAACCGCCCTTCTTATCCTCTCTTCTTCTTCCTTCGTACCTCTCCACAGTTGGCAACAACGGATGTTACCCTTACAGCTCGTCCATCCTGACAGCAGGATCGTCCTCGACTCCTGGTACGTCGTCGATTGTATGTTCATTTTCCGGTTGCAGGTATCCTTCGTTTTCCGGTTCATCTGCGTTTTCAGGCAATACGCACCATTTTTTCATTTTATCAGCAGCGAAAACGGAACGAAACGATCTCTGAGTGCGGGGAGCTCCTGGCACATCTTCTAGTAGATACCGGTCATGCCCTATGACAGCGGTAACAATTTACGGACCTTTGTATTTTGGAGCAAGTTTCCTGGACTGTCCCGTTGCGGCCGTTTCTCGTTCAATAAGGACCAGATCTCCCTCACCGTATAGATGCGGTGGTTTTCGTCGGGAGTCAAATCTTACTTTTTGCTTTTCTTGATCGCGCTCTATCGCGTGTAGAGCAGCTTGTCGTAGATTTTCGATTGCAACGCCTTCGTTGTCAACCGATTGGTCGTCCTCGTCTAGTGCGAGCAATATTTTATTTTTCAACGCATTCCGTGGCGTAAAACTGTATAACAGTTCATGTGGCGATTTCCCGTCGTTTTGTTAGCAAGACTATTTAATCCCCACTGTATTGAATGGAGGTTTTTATCCCAGCTTTTTTCGTCGTCGCTTGCCATTGTCGTAATTGCGGTCAGCAACGTACGATTGTATCTCTCGATTTGTCCATTTGCACGGGGCGTCGCTGTTGCGTTTTTTATATGCCGTATGTCGCTGGAAGAGCATAAATCTCTAAATTCTTTAGCAGTGAATGCCGTCCCTTGATTTGTCACGAGTTGGTGTGGTGGACCGAATATACCGATAATCTCCTCCAAGAAGTCGCATGTTGGTTTTGCTTTCGTGGTTTTTACAGCCCTTAAGACAATAAATTCCGTGAAGGAATCTATACAGGCGAGTACGTACGTATTTCCCTTTGAACTAGATGGGAATGGTCCCAAATGGTCCATGTGGATGGTATGAAAGGGTATTGGAACTCGTTGCATATTATGCATGGTACCCTACCTCTTTCCTCTCGGAATTTTGTGATACGCGCATTCAACACATGACGCAATGTCACTTTTTACGAATCGTCGCATTCTAAGAAACCAATAATGCTTCTGAAGGCCCAACAACGTTTTGTCGACGCCATAGTGTCCTATGTCATCATGTTGACTTTTCACTATCCTCCACCGTATGCTTTGTGGTACTACCCATTTTTGCCCGTCTGTTTCTTTTCGGTAGATTCTCCCTTTTTCAAAACAATAATTTCTTTGCAACTGTTTTTCGTCAGCGTTTTGCGGTTGCCGTTGCAGAGCGTTGTAGATGAGTGGTAGCTTTGGATCCTGCCGTTGCATAGTTAGGAGCCATTCCTCGTTACCCACACGTAATGTCATCATTTTCATATCCGCTATCTGTGGTTCTACTGGTTCTTCGTTTGGTTGTCTGCTGAGCGCATCAGCATGTTGCATTCCGCTTCCAGGGCGATATTCTACGTCAAAATCGTACTCCTGAAGACGTAACCACCATCTCGCGATTCTCGGCACAATATTTTTCTTGGTCATTGCTGTTTTAAGCGCACTGCAATCAGTCACGACCTTAAACCTTCTACCAAGTAGATACATTCTAAATCGATCTATCG
This sequence comes from Nebria salina, assembly GCA_944039245.1. Classification (NCBI taxonomy): domain Eukaryota; kingdom Metazoa; phylum Arthropoda; class Insecta; order Coleoptera; family Carabidae; genus Nebria; species Nebria salina. The sequence goes on from OX063288.1 coordinate 11,249,014, forward strand.
ACTCTACGACTGCCAAAGCTTCTAGTTCATAACTGTGATAGTTCATTTCGGTCAAACTCGTTTGTCGACTGTAATATGATAACGCTTTCAATCTTCAATCCTCTTCTTGCATGAGTATACCCGCTATTCCAAGATGACTTGCATCCGTATGCACCTCGTGTTTACAGTTTATATCAAACAACGTCAATATCGGTCGACTGGTTAACATCAACTTTACTGTTTCGAAGGCTTCTTGCAGTTCGATTCCCCACGTAAAAGTCGTTTCTTTTCTCGTAAGACTTGTAAGTGGCCTCACTATGGTAGCGAATTGGGACACGAACCGTCTAAAGAAACTAACTAATCCTATGAACTGTCGAACCTCGTGGACGTTCGTTGGAGGTTTTAGTTGATCAATTGCGTTGGTTTTTCGTTTTCCAGGTCGTATACCATTTTTGTCTATTTGATAGCCTAAATAGTCAACTTGCTCACCAAAGAATATGCATTTTCTCAATTTGATGGTCAGGCCCGCGTTTCTTATTATATCCAAGAATCGACATATTTTTTCGATTCCTTCGCCAACCGTTGTGCTGGGAATCAAGTTGTCATCCATGTAAACCAATACATCACCAGGTCGAGTTTGTTGAACTATCTTGTTCATCATCCGGTTAAAAACAGCTGGTGCGTTTACTGGTCCAAACGGCATCTTCTGGAACTCGTAGTGTCCATCTTGTGTTGTAAATGCTGTGAGTTCCTTTGAATTTTCGTCCACAGCAATCTGGTAATACCCACTGGCGAGATTCAATGTAGTAAAGAATTGATTTCCAGCTAGCCGATCAAGTTGATCATCGATTGTCGGCATTGGAAAACTATCTTTCTTGCTGATTGAATTCAATTTTCTGTAGTCTATACAGAGACGTTCGTCGCCGTTCTTCTTTGCCACGAGCAAAGCGGGGCTTGCGTATTCCGATTTACTTTCCCGAATAATGTCAGTGTCCAGTAGTTCTTGTATCATGTTACGTACGATTTCACGTTGTGCGTACGGCTGCCTATACGGTTTACAATTTGCGGGTGTCACACTCGCATCTTTGAGCTCTATTTTGAATTTAACCAAATCGGTGGTTCCTAATTCTTGTAGATTCTGCGCGAAACAATCCCGATATTTGTTTATAATATCGCAAAGTTCCTGTTTCGTATCATTGTCTAATTTTTCATTTACTGGAACTTGTTCCAACATTATTGGTTCGACGTGTTTCACCTTATAAATTTTCTTTGCTTCCAGATCTTCTGTGATTGGTGTTGCTTTTGGGATCGTGTTGGCTTTAATTTTAAGTTCGTTGTTGCAACGGATGACCATTACGGTAGGTCTATCCAACAAACTGCGTCCAACTATCATTGGTACATCTTGCGCTTCATTCGGAACGATTAATACCTCTATTTCTTCGCTGATTTCGTCGATTTTAATCAACAAGGTGCGTTTTCCGACGGTTATGCTCCGTCCTTCACCGAATCCTCTAAGTTCAACATGGTGCGATATGTATTTCACACCCAGTTTTTCGGCGTCTTGGTGTCGCAAAGTCACACAGTCGCTACCCATATCCACGAATGCGATTGTTTCTTTATCGTCAATGTTGACTATCTTGTGGTATTCATCTGGTAGCGTCGTTATCGTTGTTGCAATTTTGTTTATCCTGGGATTCGCTGACGTGCTGGTTTCTGATTGTTGGTTCGTCTTTTGAGCACAACTATTTGCCAAATGACCCACTTTGTTACATTTAAAGCATCGTTTTCTTTTCTGGGGCATCGGACAATCCCTCGATATGTGACCGATATCTTCACAATTGTAGCATTTCGTTGTTTCGGTTGTGTGGTTTCCGCGAATTCCATCATGTTTTCGAAGCGGCGTTGTATAAGATTGAGTTTGCGTTTTGTATGGATCTCTACGCTGTTTTTCATGAATCATGGTGTCTTCGTACATCTTGATTTTTTTCAACAATTCTTGTGGCGACTTATGACTCATCACAGACAATGATTTGGTGAGTTCATGGTCACCGAGTCCCGTAACAATGTACTTGATTAGCGCTTGATCGCTAATCTCACCACGTCGTCCAATAGCGATCATGTCATAAACGTAACCTTCATGACTTTCTTCTCGTGTGTTCTTTCGTTTCATCTATTCGATGTGTGTATCCGACTCGTCTTTTACATTCGGGAAGGCATAGAGAAACTGTCGGCAGACCATTGGCCATGTTGTCGTGTATTCTGTTGACCCATCGTACCATACCCTGGCGGCACCACGCAATTTTGAAATTGCATGTAAAACTGTAACTGCAATGCACTGTAATGCACGCAGGTTTTGATGGATTGAATTCCGGAATCATATCGATTACGTATCTTGAATCGGTCGTTGATCTAACGCTCGATTGTCGCGGAACCGAATTGTTCATCATTTCGCGTTCCCGTGCTAGCAGTTCTCGTTCACGTCGTAGTAACTCGCGTTCCCATTTCAGCAGTTCTCGTTCCTGCTACGTAGCATTCATCGTCACATGAGATTGAGGGACACCATTTACATTCGCATTTATCGATACGCTTGATTCATTTAGATTTGATTCGGGTTATTCATTGCTCAATATATTGTTCACTTCTGCACTGTCGTCATGCATTTTTGTCGCATTTGTTTCGTTTTTCTTTTCGCACGTCAAATCTTGGTTATTTCAATCGCACTCGCACTCGTATTTTCGACCGCGTTCTTGCAAAAATGTCTGTTTTCATTTTTCTGGATTACTTATCCCACTTCTGAATTGTTAGGACTATTTAAATAACAACGCACATTTGTTATAGTTAAATATAATTTTCGTCTTTATTTCCTTAACCTCGCTACTACACATTAACCGCCCTTCTTATCCTCTCCTCTTCTTCCTTCGTACCTCTCCACAGTTGTCAACAACAGATGTTACCCTTACATATATATATATATATATATATATATATATATATATATATATATATATATATATATATATATTTATATATTTATATATATATATATATATATATATATATATATATACATATGTTTATATATACAGTGGTACCTCGATATACGAGTGCCCTAATATACGAGTGTTTTGAGATACTAGCCGCTGAGCGAGTGATAATTTGCTTTGAGATGAAAGCAAAATTTGAGATATGAGGATTCGCACACTAAACGGCTGCACAAGACCCAAAAATGCGAAGGAACGGCAATTCGAAGCGAAATTCCTCAATGTTTTATTGTTCTTAAGTACATTCAAATAGTTCTGACTATTACAGAGGTTAAATCTCTACTACTAACTAAAAGTATAATATTTCTATTTGTTAAATCAGAATGATTACATAGTATTTTCTTATCGTTAAACATGGTCTCTACAAGTGTTTTAACATGAGAGTATCATGTTTGGAATACTGCTATGTATAATATTTCTATTTGTTAAATCAGAATGATTACATAGTATTTTCTTATCGTTAAACATGGTCTCTACAAGTGTTTTAACATGAGAGTATCATGTTTGGAATACTGCTATGTCGGCGGTTACGTAGAAGTGACGTTGACCTAACTTATATATATATATATATATATATATATATATAAAACCAATCAACAGTAACAGCAATAGTATTACATAATATGTGACAAATATAATAAAACCAGTAATACAGAAAAACAGAAAGTGTAAAGTACTAGTAGAATCAAGTCATATTTTAAACATTGCTTATATTTGAAATGCATATTGAAAAACTTAGCTCTTCTAGTTTACTTCAAATAACCTCAATATGCGAGACCTATTTCATTTAAAAGAAAAGATCGTCCCTTTAAGTTTTAAATACGGCATCAAATGAACATAGATTCCTCAAGTACAAAATATTTGAAGTCTCATGAAAACTCCTGATGTGCTTAATTCGTTGTTGATTTCATATTGAAAATCGATGCAATAAGTTAAGGCTTCATCAGTCAAAACAAATAATGCTTGTACAACACTCTGGCGAAGACAGGCAAAACAAATCGTCTTCAACTATCTGACGTCCGATCCGGTTCTGGAACTGCTACTCGAACAACGGTTCATTAAAACATCAGTTGCATTGAAACTATTCATCCGATTCAACCATTCAAGATATTGGCCATCACGAATCTCATATTAATAAAAATTTTAAGTTATTATTTTACATATCTAGTACTGATTCTTATACGAATCACCACTACCTTAAATTTTAGCGCAAGAAGATGAATTACTGATATGAAATAATGTTGCTTGAGCCAATTATTGTCTTACGTTATTAAAGTAACAAAAATTCAATCTATGTTTAAAAAATATCAACAATCATAACCTATATATTCAAAACATTAATATTTAACATTAATAAGGAACACCATATATATATATATATATATATATATATATATATATATATATATATATATATATATATATATATATATAGATATATATATTGTTGATTGTTACGAATTTGAGAAAATTTCATCGGGCCTCGCAAGGGATCGAACCCAGAGCCTTTGGATTTACGCTCCATTCAACTTTTTTTTCATTTTCAATATGCTTTATTATTTTAATTAAAATTACATTAATTTCTTTAAAACTAATGTTTGGACAACATAATTGGTTTACTCAGAGCTCCTACTCACATAGGGAGTGTATATCTGTGTATGGACATATATAATTGCGTTGTGCGCTTGAACATTGAGTGATTTTCTTTGTTATAATTTTTATTTTTATTTGTGTATTGGGATTCTAATTTGTGGAAAAGGTTGTACCGAAAACTCGTTTAAATATTTGAAATAGCAAAAATTATTTTTGTTAAAACTTACTTACTAACTTAACTAATTTAAATTCACTTATATTTTATGTAACAAAACATTATAGATGATTGGTGGTACATTTTTGTGTATGAGAAATGTTTTGTCTCGTGTGGTGTACGGTGTTGTTGTGGGAGTTAATGTTAGGTGTTCTGCTCATGAAACCCCTCATGAAATATGGGCAAGTCTTGGTAGGAAAGCTTGTGTTTGAGTCTACATGTGGTGTTGTCGCGAATTTGTCTTATGTTTCTTATAAGTGGAATGAATTATATGGTGTGTTTTTGGAAAAATTTTGTGATGTGTCTTGGATGTAATCACGGATGTAAGGTATGTTTTTGTTTTCGTGTATTTGTGTAATTCCAGATTTGGTCGCCAGGTGAAGTCATTTATTTTGAAGGCTGTGGTAGTTTGGTAGTGACCGGTGCGTTACACCAGACTGAGGCCGCTTACATGATGATGGGGCGAATGATTGATGCATAAATGAGGAGTTTATTTTTTACAGTTCGGGAGCTATTTTTAACAAGGAGAGGATGAAGTTTGCAAATTACGGCACATGCATTGTAAATTGCGTGTTTAATATGTTAGTTGTTTCTTAGTGTTCTATAAAAGTGTATTCCCAAGTATGTTGCGGTTAGGATCGCTGGGTTTGATAAGTATTGTATATATTTAAACAACGTATATAAATATTAAGCTTTACAATATTATATCTAACATACTCTGCATAACATAGCTCGCAGTGGACTGTGTGTTCTGTTGAGTCCTAACTCTATAGGTTAACTAGTTTTGGGGAGGGGGGGCTCATCCCTACTTCAATATTGATCATCCTCCCCTCTTTGAAAAATTAAACATTTTTTATTTGTTTTTCAATAAATCTGTTTAGATAAATTGCTTGGCTATGTACTCATAACAAATTAACGAATATAACCTTTGCGCTATGTGCATATACAAGTGATCTAAAATAACACGATGTATGCGACAATAAATTATTAATAACATTAAATAAACTACGTAGTAAGTCCTTATTCTAAGAGAAACACACGTTTTTTTTTTAATGTCTCCCTTTATTGTTTATGATGCACTATCACTCACTTCGAACAATGGCAACATACACAGGTGATGAACTCCTCTTTTGGTTATACCACTCGACGTCTTTTAGGTGACAACTCTGGCGATTCCATCGGCTCCGTGGTGAAGATCTGTTATTCTAGCGAGTTTCCATTGAAGCGGTGGCAAGTTGTCATCTTTTATGACAACCATGGTCCCAACAACTAATGGAGTTGTCGACACCTGCCATTTATTGCGCTTTTGCGATTCGGCAAGATATTCTGTTTGCCATCGCTTCCAGAAAAGTTGACGTAACTTTTCCACCCTTTGCCATCTGGACAGTCTGTTATCTGCTAGAAGTTGCAGCTCTGGTTCGAGCGGTGCCGTCAGCGCTGCCCCGATGAGGAAGTGTCTTGGTGTCAGTGGCTCCAAGTCGTTTGGGTCATTACTTATTGGGGTTAAGGGTCGGGAATTAAGACATGATTCAATGAGGATAATCAAAGTGTACATTTCTTCTATGTGAATCATTAGGCTACCGGTAACTCTTTTAAAATGTTTTTTGAATGCTTTTACTCCGGCTTCCCATAAACCACCCATATATGGCGAATTCGGAGGTATAAATTTCCAGTCAATGCCGTCATTATACAAATCTGTTACGACGACATTTTCAAACTCTTGAGAATCGAACAATAATTTTAATCTGCTTAATTCACAATTAGCCCCCACAAAATTAGAGCCATTATCTGAGAACATTTTTTTAATTTTACCGCGCCATGCCATCATTCTTTTTAAAGCACTTAAAAAGCTTTCTGCAGTATAGTCGAATGCTAACTCTAAATGAATAGCCTTAGTGGACATGCATATGAACACAATTACATAAGTTTTAATTATTTTCTTTTTACCCCGACCTCTAGTTTCTGTTATTGCAATGAGTCCCGCATAATCAACTCCGCAAAATAGAAAAGGTCTTGCAGGTGTGACGCGTTCAGTCGGGAGGTTTCCCATTATTTGCTCCTCTGTTATAGGTTTAGCGCGAAAACATTTGATACATTTATGTATAATTACCGCGCTTTTCCCTGCCACCGGCCAAAATTGCTGCCGTATTGCTGCTAAAGTTGCTTGTATGCCTGCGTGTAATTAGTTATTGTGAATGTCCTGAATAATTAGTCTTGTTACTATATGACTTTTCGGTAAAAGTATTTGATGTTTTTGACCAAATTTTAATTCTGAATTTTGTAATCGACCTCCTACTCTAATTATTTTTTCTTTGTCTATAAATACATTAAGATTTCTTATCATGCTACCCTTTTCTAATTGTTTATTTATTTTTAAATTGTGAATTTCACTTGCAAATTCTAGGCCCTGAACGTATCTGATTATAATATTATTGGCAGTATTGATTTCAGTAACGTTAAGCGGGCCAGTAACCTTATTTATTCTTGTTTTTTGAGAACAGTTGTTTAAAAACCTCAAGCAATACGCTATTATACGTTTTAATTTTGTGTATGTGCTTACACGACTAAAAACGAGTAGAATTTCTTCACTAATTTGTGATAATAATACAATATTTCTTTCTTCAGGCAATTTAATTAAATCAATTGATTTATTAGGCCATTTCTCTATTTTTTCAGAAATGAAAGAAGGTCCATGCCACCATAATTTTGAAATGTTTAAGTTTACTGGGTTCATTCCCCTTGAAATTATGTCGGCAGGGTTTTCATGTCCGTCAACATGACGCCATTGTTTTGGATTAGTTACAGTCTGAATTTCTGCAATCCTGTTTGCTACAAATGTTTGAAATCGGTTGGGTTGCGATGCTATCCACGATAGTGTTATGGTCGAGTCCGACCACAGATATATTTCGTTAAATTTTATTGTTAAAATACTTTTTAATTTTGTACTCAATTGAGCTAATAACACGGCTGCACTAAGTTCTAATCTGGGTATAGTTACTATTTTTAATGGAGTGATGCGAGATGTCGCCATTTTCGTGAACGGCTGATATATATACAACAGCTCCATAAGCTTTTGTACTTGCATCGCAAAATCCATGTAGATAGACAGATTTATATATATTTATCGCAATTACATTTCTGGGAATTTCAATGATGTTAGTATATTGCAATTGCTGTAGAAATTCAGCAAATTTAATATTTAAATTATTTGGTATTTCTTCATCCCAATTTAATTTTAATTGCCACAATTGTTGTAATATTAATTTCGCAGTTACAAGAATAGGTGATAGTAAACCAATTGGATCGTATATTGTTGCAATTGTACTTAAAATACTACGTTTTGTAATTTTCCTGTTTTGATTTTTTAATTTTATTTGAAATTTTAACAAGTCATTTTTACAATCCCATATTAACCCTAAAGTTTTTGTTTCCATGTTACTATCTAATCTAACAAATGTATTATTTGGTTCATTTGATTCTGGTAATAAGTTAATATCATTTGACGCCCATTTGCCAAGATCAAAACATCCTCTGTTTAGAATTGTAATTAGTGAGTTTCTTAACTGAATTGCTTCTTGGTAACAATTTGTTCCCGTAATTAAATCATCCATATAAAAATCGTTGCGGATTACCTTGCTAGCTTTTGGAAAATCCTTTTCTGATTCGTTTGCAAGTTGATGCAAACAGCGCATTGCTAAAAAGGGGGACGAATTAATGCCATAAGTTACTGTATTTAAATTATAAATTCGAAGTGGTTAATTAATGTTCTCACGCCATAAAATACTTTGGAATTTTCGGTGATTCTCTGTTACTAAAATCTGCCTGAACATTTTCGAAATGTCTGCAGACAAAACAAACCGGTATTGGCGGCATTTCAATAGTAGGGAAAACAAGTCTTTTTGTAAATTTGGACCTGCTAGGAGATTATCGTTTAAACTGAGCCCGTTCGTAGAAATACAGCTTGCATCGAATACAGCTCTAACATGAGTAGTTATGCTTTCTTTTATTACCCCATGGTGAGGTAGAAACAGACCGTTGGATTTATTTAGATCTTGATCCTTTGCAAGAGTCATATGGCAAAGTGCAATATAATCCCGAAAGAATTTACAATATTCTATTTTGAATTTTGGGTTATACTTAAACTTATTTTCTAGTGAACTGAATCGTTTTATTGCTGCTTCCTTTGTTGAGCCAAGGTTAAGGCTGTTATCTTTGAACGGTAAATGTACTACAAACCGGCCATCCGAGTCTCTTTTGTGTTTATCTTTGAAAATGTTTTCGCAAAGGCTGTCTTCTAGTGTCATTAGAGTATTATTTTCAGGTTCGTGTAAATGCCAAAATTGAGAAACTTGTTTGTCTAATCGAGAATTTAAACTTAAATTGCACGAATTATTTTGTAATTGAGTACAAGCATTAGTAAATGGACCACCGACTATCCATCATAACTGAGTATTTTGTAAATATGTTTCCATATTTGGTAATTTTATGCGTCCTTCAGTTAAGAGGGCCCAAAATAATTGGGCACCAATTAACATGTCTATTGAAGTTGATTCATAATATGATGGATCGGCCAACTTAATATTAGTAGGTATAGGTAAATCCTCTTTTCGAAGCGATTGAGCTGGTAGGCTATTGGCAATTTTTGTTAGTACTAAACACGGTATACATGAGGAGTAATTAGTACACATAGACTTGAATTTTACTTTAACTGATTGTGTAACAACGCTATTCGATTGATTTATCCCTACGATTGGTAAGCTAATATTTTTATATTCTAAGCCTAACCTTTCCGAAAGTTCTTTAGTAACAAAATTTTGTTGGGATCCGACATCCAGTATCGTTCTCGCGTATTGAAAATTATCGTCTTTATCCGAAACTTGAATAACAGCAGTTGATAACAAAATTTCTTGAGTACCACCATTACAATAACCAATGTTTGAATTCTGTGCTTGATTACCGTTTGTTGCGCTCTGATTTTCGAAATGTAAGAGCGTATGATGTTTATTAAAACATGTTCTATATTTATTGATTGAATTGCACGATCTTGAATCATGGCCACTTCGTAAGCAATTAAAACATAATTTAAGTTTTTTAACTTCTTGTGATCGATTTTGAACGTTTAGTTGCAGAAAATCTTTACATTGGTGAATGAAGTGTGATTGTTTACAAAAACTACACGTATTATGTTATTGTTTAGAAGCTACTTGATTATTTATGCGTTTGGTAGAATATTCTTGATGGTTTACTTTATTTATGGGTTCGCTATATCTTTGACTATTATAATTAAAGTCAATAGACTCTAAAACCTGAAATTTTTTATTTAAAAACTCTTTAAATCGATCTAAAGTAGGTAATTCAGAATTTTTACACGTTGTCTCCCACTCCCGTTTGGTTACAACATCAAGCTTGCTTGTAATTAAATAGATAATTAATATATCCCAATTTTTCGTTTCAATATTTATAGATTCTAGAGATGTCATACGTACGTTTACGTTATCTAGTAATTCACGAAATTGTACCGATGATGCCTTTGAAACAATTGATAGATTAAATAATTCATGTATGTGATTTTGCACTATTAGTCTTTTATTTTGATATCGTTCCTTTAGTAGAACCCAAGCCCTTTCATAATTTTCTGCAGAAACTGAAAGAGTATCAATCGATCGTTTTGCATCTTTACTTAGACAACCCTTTAAATAATGGAATTTTTGAATATCTGTTATATTTGCATTTTCATGTATTAATGATAAAAAACTATCGTGAAATGTGGTCCATTCGGTATATTTACCAGTAAAATGTGGTAAATTAATTATGGGTAACTGAATTGTTTGAGTGTTATGATTATTATTATGTATATTATTAGTATTATAGCCTGCGTTAACTGTGTCGTTTTGATCCGTTTTATTAAAAGATTCGATTTTATTTTCTGCTATTGCGGATGCTGCATAATAATCATTTTCAAAATCTACCCTTTCATTATTATCTTCTGTTTTATTCAGAATTTCTATTTTGTCTTGTATCGCACTATATTTGTCTAATAATTTTTTGAATTCAGATAATCGCACAATTAATTGTTTAATTTCGCTTTGATCACTAACCGAATTAGCGTAATTTGAAAATCTCGTTTTTGCAGATTTAAGAATTCTCCATTGACAAAGCAATTCATCCAAATTCGACATTTTGAAAAATTGTTATAATACGAAAATCAACTAACAACGAAATGTACCTTTGATATAAGGGAAGTGGTTTTGAAGCAATAGGAGAGTAATGCCGACTAACCTGATGCCTGCTTTAGTAATTGTTGTACTTCTTCAGTATTGTTGGATGATATGGATATGCTGATTTCCAGATGTAACACGAAATTGTAGACGATGTTGCCCACACGAAATTGTAGATGATGTAGAGACGATGTCATCAACACGAAATTGTAGATGATGTAGAGACGATGTCATCAACACGAAATTGTAGATGATGTAGAGACGATGTCATCAACACGAAATTGTAGATGATGTAGAGACGATGTCATCAACAAGAAATTGTAGATGATGTAGAGACGATGTCATCAACACGAAATTGTAGATGATGTAGAGACGATGTCATCAACACGAAATTGTAGATGATGTAGAGACGATGTCATCAACACGAAATTGTAGATGATGTAGATACGATGTCATCAACACGAAATTGTAGATGATTTTTAACACACGAATACTTTGTAATTCGGTTCGATTAGGACCAATTTATGTTGCGGTTAGGATCGCTGGGTTTGATAAGTATTGTATATATTTATACAACGTATATTAATATTAAGCTTTACAATATTATATCTCACATACTCTGCATAACATAGCTCGCAGTGGACTGTGTGTTCTGTTGAGTCCTAACTCTATAGGTTAACTAGTTTGGGTGGGGGGGGCTCATCCCTACTTCAATATTGAACAAAGTACTTTACTTTGTTTATAGGTGTGATGTTTGGTTTGTGTATTTCGAGTAGTGTTAATAATCTATTGTGTGTGAATTTACATGTAACGACTATGGTTTCGGTTTTGTTTGTGTTTATTTTTATTTTCCACGTGTCTTAGTAGCGTTAGAATATGTTAATGTGTATTTGTGTTTATTTTGTGGCTACTTAGGTGCTGCAGGATTGTGAGTATATTGCTGTGTCGTCTGGATATTGGGCTGTTTGTGTATTCGGGAATGTGATGATGTCACCAATAAAACAGGTTAAAGAGTTTAGGAACAAGGACGCTGCCTTGTGGAATTCCTGCTACAATGGATTTACAGTTTGAGAGGGAAATATTTATTATGATTGTGAAGGATCGGTTTGTGAGGTAAGAGTAGATCAACTTGGTTATAGTGGGCAGGAATTGGAAAGAGATAAGTTTGGCGACATGTCCTACTGTCCAGACCGTATCGAAGGAATTTTCGTTATTCAGTAGGCATGAGGTCATGAGACCGTGACCTTATTTTTATAGAATTCGGTCGCGCTATCGGTTGCAATCCTGAACATCTTTTGCACCGTGCAATGTGTGGCTCGGAAGCCAAACTGGTGATCAGGTGTGAGTTTTGTCCTGTGTCGATATCGTCAACTATGTGGATTTATGCTTCTCTGCTCCACGACTTGAGCTACGAAGCCCACGACAAGTGATCCGATGAATTCATCTGTAATTCGAATCCTAGGTGTGGCCCGGCGTTATAATTAATTTAAGTAATAACTACGCTATATATATATATATATATATATATATATATATATATATATATGTATATATATATATATATATTTATATATATATATATATATATATATATATAAATATATAAATAAATATGTATATATATATATATATATATATATGTATATTATTTTTTATTTAAATTGCGTATCGACAATTATGGTCATTGCCGCTTGTTCTGGTGTAATTAGTATATTCAAAAGAAAACCAGATTTTATATAAATAAATGAACAATAACTAACAAGGCCAATAAATTTGAATAAATTGAGTAAAACCATAAGTTTTAACTTTAATAAGGCATAAAGAGAAATATAATACTTTCACTTGAGTAAAAGACTATTGTACAGCGTTAATTTGCAGACACCAGTCAAGAACTGAGGTTTTTTAAAGAAACCACAAAAACCACAGCCCCAGCTGATACATAATGTGGAGAAAAATGAAATGATAATTGAAGTATTAACATTTATGGAGCGAAAAAAAGAGAATCCTTTCAGTAAAAAAATCAGCTACCTGGAGAAATTTAAGCACTTTACCAATGCTTGTTGCCTTATTGTTAAAAACATTCCTCATAAGACCCTCAATAGCAGCATTGCGACGATGCAAATTGTAACTAGGACACTGTTTGAAAATATGTTTTAGAGTGAGCCTATTGTTACAAGTAGAGCAGAGCGGTGGTATGGCCTATTCTCAGATGAGGCGAAGCGGTGCTATCCACTGGTCCATTGACTCCTTTACACGTCGCAATTAACTAGTAGAAGAGTTCCATTCCTCCTGCTATAACTAAAGACAATGCACAGCCACAGCCCACAACACATCATCGGCGCGCAAGGGATGGCGGACAACGTAGTTGCCGTTGACTGCTCTAAGAGCATCTCGATCGGCACACTGATTACCGGATATCCCAGCATGTCCATGTATCTTCATGAGTAGGATCGATCTCTCCGCGGATGCCCATAATGAATGGTCCTGTGAAAAATCTGCTACCGATGCCTAAGTTAAAACTGAGGGAATCGGTGCAGATGAGCAGAGGATGTCACTCATCGTTAGCTTGACGGGAGTTTCAAAGAGAGTTGAGATTACCATATAGCTCAGCAGTGTACACTGAGCATATGTGTGACAGTGTGAACGACTGTCACGAGAGCGTAACCTGTACCGGAGTCTGTCTTGGAGCCATCAGTATATGTGACTTGCAAGTCTGTGTACTGTTGCAATTGAATGAAGAATTCAATCAAGTATTTGGCGTTAGGAGTAGAATCTTTTGGCAAGATGGTCAGCCTTTGGTTTGTCGTCAATGAAAGAGCCCATGGAGGGATGTTGGTATAGATTTTCGATAAAACAGTCTCATGGTTGTCAAGGATGGTATTTAACAACCTTGCGAGTTTCAGTGCAAGCGGATAGAGCGAAGTTGCACTCTAAATATAGAGATGGTTCAACACTGGATAATTGAAAAATATGGAATGGTTTATATGCTGCGTGAGCGAAAGAACTTTGAAGACGTACCTCAAACCTAGTTTCATGTACCTTATGCAAAGTGGTGGTACACCGGCTTCACAGTGAATTGGATTCGTCCTGAACTAACGGGTGACTATTCGAATGCCAGCATTATGCACGCTTACTAGCTTCTTCAAGTTAGAAGCACTAGCAGTATATACATTGATAGCACAGAAGTCTATCCTGGATAGAACCAGACTGACGTAATGTCGCAGCTGAAAATCTTTATCGGCTCCGCATTTTATAGTGGCAATACACTTGATAGCATTCAATGTTATTCAGCACTGCGTGGAAACTGTGTTAATTTATGTCAGCAATAAAAATCGTTGGTCGAAAATCATACCCAAGAACTTCTCCTCATCCACTATCTGCACTGGTCTATCGTAAAACAATACAACAGGATGGTTGTGTGCTTTACGTAGTCGACAGAAGTCGATAGTACAGGTTTTCTCCACAGAGAAACAAAAACTAAGGTCGGAAGCAGCCAAAGAAACTAAATCAACAGCCTGCTGTAATCTCTCCTGACAGTGAACAAGAGAAAGAGATGAAGTGAAGATTTTAAGGTCATCTACATTAAGACAATAATCAACAGTATTTGTCAGGTTGGGCACAATGTCATTGATTGCAATCAAGAATAATGTAACACTTATGGAAGAGCCTTGGGGAATTCCGTTTTGCAACGGTCGTAAAGAAGAGAAAGTTTCTCCAGCTCGAACCCTTAAAGAACGGTTTGAAAGAAAAATTTCTATGAATTGAGACAGATGGCCTCGTAGACCCCAGTTGTGCAATTTTCGTAGAATTCCGTATCTCCAGGTCATGTCAAAAGCTTCCTATAGATAAAAAAAACATTGCATTCATTTGTTGCGTTCGAAGATTTTAGATTGAATAGCGTTCATCAGATATACATGCAGTGGACGAGATCCACATGGATGTTGGTTGATGAGATTGACAGATTCAAGAAACCAGCTGTGTCGATAGTTGATCATGCGTTCATATAACTTTGACAGATGATATGTCAAAGATATTGGACGGAAACCTGATGCAGAAAACACATTTTTGCCGTTCTTGTGTATCGGCACAATAATCGCTTTGCGCCAGATGTCAGGATAGACATTTTCAACCTTTAGTCGGATGAGAAATTCCACTATTTTCAGTTGAAACAGTACGGGTAAATGGCGATAGATTGCATAAGCAATATAATCAAACCCAATAGAAGTGTTGGCTGTGTGACTCAATGCAATTTTGCAAGAGTGAATATTGAATTATGGCTCTCAGCAATATCGCACTCAAAATATAGAAGAAACTCTTTAGCCGCTTTTGAGAAAAGAAAATGGATCGAGTTATTATCCGAATGACTAACGTACACAAACAGGTTTTCTAGAATATCACAAATATCAACTCTGGCAGTGTGCACCTTACCTTTGACCTCTAGCATCGGAATATGGGAACTTAACTTGTAACCGTTCATATACCTGATTTTCTTCCAGAGCAGAGTTTGGTCGAAAGCAGTAAGAATCGAAGAAACAAATCCGCGCAAGACTCAGTTTTGGACTGTAGAATAGTACGCCTGGATTGCGCAAGGGCTTTTTTGAAAACAATTTGGTATAAAAGTATCGGATTTTTCCTGTACACTTTCAGTGCATGCATTTTAGAACGTATAGCGGAAGCAACGTATGCAATCCACCAAGGAGAAGCCTTCTTTCTGAGACAACCAGAAGATTTCGGAATGGATAACGAAGCGGAATGCAAAATAGAAATGTTGCAGCTCGACATTTAAATCTGGTGATGGTTCGGAGAGCATAAGGTTGTTATCGAAAGCTTCCCAATCGGCCAGATCAGTTAACCATCTTTGTGCTGTTTTTTGTGCAACAGAAACCGTATTTGAAAGAAACTACACAAGAATGGGAAAATGGTCACTGTAAAGGGGCAGCTCGAGTAAAGGTAGAGAACGACAAGTCGATTGCCAAAAATTTTCTTGATCTCCGGTTCATGAACGTGGCTGAGCCAGTGTTGAAAAGCGTGACATCATTGCTGTCCAAAAAGCTTTTGATAATTTAACCGCGAGCATCTGTGCTTACAGAACCACAGAGTATTTTATGAGAATTAAAGTCTCCGACAAGGATGTGAGGAGTCAGAAGCTACCGTACCAAGTCTTCGAGATCATTTAGGTGCCAGTTGCCATATGGAAGGTAGATGTTGCAAATTGTAATTTTCCGAGGTTAGAATACCTGGCATGCAAGTGATTGTAGCTCTGCTGTAACGTTACATTCTTTATATGGAATAGAAGAATCAAGTACAATTGCAACGCCACCATGAGCAGGTGCAACAGGGTCAACATCTCTGCTGAAGATTTTATATGCCCGCATGTTGAAAACTTTGAGAGATTTTAAATGACTCTCTTGGATGCATATTACTCTGGGGTTATGATCAGCCATTAATAGCTTTAACTCAGCTAGGTGGTTGACGATTCCATTACCGTTCCATTAAATGACGAACGAATTTGATATAACAAATGAAGAGAAATAGAATTGTACAAATCAGAAGGAGAAGGCTGACTTTAGAGGTAAACCTGAAGCGTGTTACGGTTTTATTAAGCCGGGCGTTACGTGGTGAAATTAGTTGTGTAATTGGTGGTAGTGTAATTCTTCCCGGCTTACTATAGGCAAATGATATCGTGGTTTTTCGTATATCAGAAGAGCATTTGAAGAGAATGATATAAAGTATAAGTGGGAAAGGATATGAATATTGATCTGAATGTGAATAAATCGAACGTTATTGAGTTCAAGAAGAATGAATGTGGGACTGTGTGTAATATTCTCGTAAATGTCCATCAACTAGAGCAACTTAAAAAGTTTGTTTGTTTGGGTTGTTTATTTTCTAATGATGAAATGTCCCATGTCGAGATTCATAGAAGAATGTCTGCTGGATGTAAGATCTTAGGAGCATTAGGAATTTTTGCGATAAATTTTAATATTTCTAATGATGCAAGATTATGCGAGTACAATAGTATACTTTTGCCTTTGTTGATGTATGGCAGTGAATGTTGGGCTTGGTGAACCAAGCATAAAATGCGTGTAACTGCTGTGGAACTGAAATATTGGAGAGGTATTTGTGGTATTTCGAGGTGAACATAAAGTGAAGTTCGTGGGTGTATGAGCAATACAATGACGTAAAAAATGCCGTACGCATGCGGTGGTATAGAAGAATAGAATGACACGTATGAATAGATTAATGAGTTTGAATGAAGCGAAAGTTTGCATGGATAGAGTCAAATGGCGTAAGATTGTAAAGACGTGAAAGTATGTATAGGTATGAAGAATGTTAAGGGTTTACTGCCACATCATTTAATGGGATTACGCGTGTTGATATGTATGTATGTATGTTTGTATGTAAGTAAGAAATTAATTCGGATAGGTTTGTGTTTTTTGTTAAAGCTGATGTAGATGTCAGTTTTGCCAGATATGCTTTAAGTTGCAGTCCAGTTCATGGTTCATGGTCATTGTCTAATTCATTCTGTCGGTATTTGTTTCGCATTGAAAAGTATGCTTTTTATTATTTCGGCTATCAGAGTTTATATCTTTTCTTCGTTATGATAGTTCAACTTTTTGTATTTGAGGTGGTATCCCTATGATGACAGTTTATGTTCTTAGTGACATATGTCATGCTTCTGGGGATACCAGGATAAATAATTGCATTATAGGGAAGTCTGCATTTTTTTCGGAAAACAATGGAGATTGTCGTTGCTGGCCTCTGTGTTTTCATCCCATTTTTCGGTCGTGAATTTAATTGTTAATTGAGTATGTTCTGTCAAATTTGAGAGTTTTATAGCTCTCGGATCTTCATCGCCCGCGGATATTGGTCTAGTTCTTTCTTAGTTTTGTTTTTATGTAATAGTGTTGGGAGGTCTGCGCGAGTCATATTGTTTAATGGCTTGCTGAAGGCAGCGTAGATTATTGTGTTGTCTTCGAGTGTTATGTTGAGAGTTTCCAGTGTGGTCTGAAGGTTAGGTGTTAGCGTGTGTGGTGTATTGTGTTTAACTAGAATTGCAACGCCTCCCGCGGGGGTTGTACCCTGGTGTCGTCGGTTACCTCTGTAGATTGTGTATCTTAAATTTGTGTGTATTGTTGAGTTTAGTTTCATTAAGTAGGCAGATGTGTATGTTGTGTGTTTGGAGAAAGTGTGTAAGTTCACCTACTATACCCATAACTCCATTGGCGTTCCATGAGCAGATGTTTAGAGTTGTTTTGTGTGTAAATGTTGTATGTGTGTACATTTTGCGCGAATGATAAAAATATAGTAAAGTGCTCGTTGCTTGACTTTGCTTTGGATAGCGCTACGTTTAGGTCTTTTATCGCTGCAAGCATGTTTGGTATATTTATTGTGGCGTTGAGTTTGGCCATATCTGCAAACAACTCCGTGATATCGTCCATGGGTGGTTGTTGTTGGGTTTTGGTGTATGGTTTCGTTGTCCTTGTTGTTGTTGTGGTTGTTGTTGATATGGTTGTATTTTATTTGAGTATTGTTGATGTTGTTGTGGCTGTATGTTGTTTGAGGGACGTCGGGTAATTTGTTTAGGGTTCGGGAGCGTCGGAAAGTCTTGTGTTTTGGGGAGGAAGATTTGTTTTGGAGGGAGTGTTTGGGTATTTGTTTCGTTCCAGTGATTTTTAGGAGGGATGGGAGCGTCAATGTATATTCTAGTGTTAGTATTAGTCCTAGTTTTGTCTGATTCTAATGTCTTTATTTTGTTCAAATATACCGGGCATTTGACGTTATTAGCCGGGTGTGAGCCAGCGCAGTTGGCGCATGTGGCTCGAGTGTCCGGGGTCTTGGTACAAGTTTGCGTCAGGTGGCCCTGCGCACACTTTAGGCATCGGGGGCGGAGCCTGCAGTTCGCCGTAGCGTGACCCCACCGTTGGCAGCGATGGCACTGGATCAGATGTTTTTTGTTTATGTGGCGTTCCCACTCTACCTTCATATGGAATATGAATTTGGTGTTTGTGTTATTGTTTAACTGCCAAGGCCTCTGAGCACAAACGCGTGTGTTTTAGTCTCTCTGTTGGTGTACGTGTAGTAGTGGTTGTCCAGGTCAGTGTCCAGGTCCGTAATTATGTTTTGTCTTTCCTGTTCGTTGTGTATGTATATGTTTGTATTATTGTTTGTATATTTTATGCGGTAACCTTTTGTAGCAAAGGTTTGTATATAGTTTGTTAGTTTTGTCGCGTTATTTGGTATTGTGGGGAAGATTATAGGAGGAGCGGACGGGGTTACGAAATTTTTGGTTCTGGGTCTGCGTTGTCGTCTGTGTGTGAATCATCGTTGGTCTCGTTGTCCGTTAGGGGATGGTAGTTGTTTTGGGTGTTCGTGGGAATCGTGGAGCCTGGCGGTTTTTCGGAGAGCTTTAAAGATCCTCTCTTCGGATGGGCCATCTTCCCTCGGGCGAACTGAGGCTTTAAGGGCAAACAATAGGCTTACCCGAGTTTTTGTTTTGCCTTGTCTGGCGGTGGTTAGTTCTGGTGCAGCTCCGTTGCGAGGGTGGTTGGGAGGCTCGTCTCCCTCCACGGGTCTTATTGTCGAAAGTCCGCGGGAGGATCTCCAGGGATGACGATGGGGATGGCGAGTCGAGTAGAGTAGTCATAGAGGCCAGTTTGGCTTGAAATTTCACTTGAATCTCCGGTATGAACGAAAGCTATTTCTTAAACAATTTTAAGCTACGTTGAACTTGTTTATAACAATTTTGGTCGCACGATTTTGACTCTATACTTGGCTCAGTGTACACGTCTGCTAGGTATAGAGGTAAAACTTCGAATCAATGGCTTTGGCGTCTGTACGCCAGCTCGCTATCTACTGCGCCACACCACCTCACTGTCAAGTATCAATTTTTTTCTACAAAACAAGATGTGAAAACTTTGAATACGATTTTCTCGAGTTTTCTTGAGAAGTGCACAAAACGGCAAAATTTGTATTATTTTCATTGCGTCACCTACCAACTGGCAAAATTTCAGCCAAATCGGTGACCCACACTACGTGGCTTCCCCTTGCGAGTTGCAGTTAAATAATAACGATAAATATGTTGAACCATATATAACATTAAATTATAAGGTAATATGAAAATATCACACATTATTAATCGTGAATCAAATAACTTGTTAACACATTTGTTTGTATTCGGGACGGCCAATTGATAATGCGCGCTCCGCAGAATTTCATCATATACACGGTACATTGGAAGCATCACAACTTTAATTTGCAAATTAAAAACTATATTTTTTGGATTGATCAATGAGTGAACACGCTTTCGTTCTGTTTTGTCAATATAAAATATATTTTTTAAACTAACTTTAAAGTAATATTACTTTAAACTTACTATAAAGTAATATTACACAATATCAGAAAAAGTTTGTATTCATATTGCAGATCAAAATGTGATTCCTGTATTGTGCCGTGCAGATAAGAAATTCTGCTGCGCCAGGCTTCAACAACCAGCCGTCCAGTCCGCAACTTTATTTTTTTTTTAATTTTTAAAAAATAATACTTATACTTCACATATAATAAATAGGTTTATCAAAAATCGTGTCTCTATCTTTTTTTCCTTTTCAACCAGTATCGATTAAAAAAACAAATTTTCATTTTACAGTTTGTATACTAGGAGAACCCCTTAATAAAATAAATTTAAAACGTCCACCTAAAATATGCAATTTGAAGGAAAAATAAACACACAAATAGCACGCTACGGACCATTATGTTTAACTTCACTGTTTTCAGTCGTAAATAAAAATAGTGAATCGCAATTCAGATAAACTATCAAAGCGAATCGCGAAAGTAGATATTGTTATATTTACCTATCTTCGACCACATCAGGTGAATGCGATTGTAGACTTTCATGTTTGTCTGTTTGGGAAATCCCAAATCCTATACCGGTGCCGATGTTTGTCCCAAGTGATACACCACTGGTGATAAACTGCATGCCGTTATCTTCAATCAACCCTGCTTGCGAACTGTCATCATGTTGTATACGTGTTTCGATATGAGATGTGGTTCCGAACGCCCGACGTGCCAGAGCTTCTATATGTACCTGCAAATTAGCGCTGACGACGTCCCCATACATAATTGGACTGCGTGTTAATGTTGGACTCTTTGAACTTGCCCCCCTGTACAAAACACGAAGTAGCATCAGTTACTATGCACAAAAAAACTTAATGCTGTATGAAAATAGGATAGTAAATCACAAATTTTACAATTATGAATAAGCTTAGAGTATTGAAAAAAACATTGATAGTAAGATATATTAGAAAAAAAAATGAGAAAAGAATACTTAACCATATATTGGATAAAAAAAACATGTTGCCCTCTGGGATAATCGACTTTCAAAAAAAATAGAATTTTGAGCATTAAATAACGATAAATTATTAAAATATGCTACTACGAAACTAACATCATCACAGAACTCTGATCCACACAGATATAATATAGAACGGTTTCTTTATTAAAGAAAAATAATTAAAAAACCGATGCAGCTGATGACGTGTGCTTTCTATTTTATGTATTTTATACTTCAAGCAAGAGTATATATATATTTTTTTTGAACAACGTTTACAATTGGAAATTTACGAAAACCGTCATTTGCTTCCATGTTTCATTTCCTTTTGTACTAAGTAATATGTCCGAGATACGTTCAGTTTGCCACTACCAGGTCTGTGAACTATCCAAATTAGGAAATCTATAGTATTTTGAACATTTGTTTTATGCATTTTGTTGAAAACGTCAGGCCATATTAGTTTCTAAAATAGCTTAAACAATAATTTGATTTCTAGAAAGTATAACCATTCTAATTTTTATATGTATTTATATATATATATATATATATATATATATATATATATATATATATATATATATATATATATATATATATATATATATATATATATATATATATATATATATATATATATATATATATATATATGTATATATATGTATATATATATATATATATATATATATATATATATATATATATATATATATATATATATATGTATATATATATATTTATATATATATATATATAAATATATATATATATATATATATATATATATATATATATATATATATATATATATATATATATATAGGGTAAGGTTGCTCAAGTCGTACCAGTGCTTAAATCGTACCACTCGAGTTCTGAACGAACTGCGCAGACAACCGCGCATACAACCAAAAAGAAATATATATCTGAGTCAACCAAATGTATTAAGTGTCATTTTCTGCTATAAAAATGGTTTGTTATAAATCCTCTAATCAAGTTAGTTTATTTCAATTTTTTTATAATTTTCTGCATATGTTTGGAAGTTAATATTGCAAGTTAATTATTCATAAAATTATGTTTTTTATTAAATATTAATTCAGAAGAATATATATAATCGTTTGGTCGAAACGGGATTGTATTGATTTTATTCAATATTTGATTATGTTTATTTATAATGTTAACTTTTGCCGTGTCTTAAGTCGTACTCATATGAGATTCCTATATCGTACTGTAATAAAAATGTAAAAAATGCGACAAATAAAAGAAATGCAGTAATTAATAAAAAGGAATGGTATTAAAAATTAAAAGGATGAAAAGTAATTGGTTTTGTTTTATTTGTGGAGTAGATCGAGAGGAAACATGATAAATTGCTTGAAATGAAAATTATGTACTCACGATTTATGCGCTGGAGTTGATAAAAGAACAAAAAATATATATATGTGATGTTTGATTATGTCTCTAATAAACTGATTAACAAAAAATAAATTTTCATTCATTTGTTGCTTAATTTAATGCTTAGGTACGACTTAGGTGATACGACTTAGGAAACCGGTTTCTTTAATCGTACCGATGTAATTATTTAAAGATTTAGTTTATTTTACGAGAAAGAATATAGATTTTTTATTTTCTTTATAAAAAATTACTACAATATTAGTGCAGGTAGTGAACAAAACATTTTATTTTTATTTATTTGATAAATCCTAGGTTGTATACGATTTTTCTCTTAAGGGGTACGACTTGAGAAACCTTACCCTATATATATATATATATATATATATATATATATATATATATATATATATATATATATATATTTATATATATATATATATATATATATATATATATATATATATATATACACTTGTTTTAAATATAAGCAGATAGTACCATGGAATTAGTACCATTACACTCTGTACATTTACAAATGCCGAATTTTGTAAAACTAACCAAGTGTTTTATTTTATTTTAATGATATATATATATATATATATATATATATATATATATATATATATATATATATATATATATATATATATATATATATATATATATATATATATATATATATATATATATATATATATATATATATATATTCTATGTTCTTGTTATTTATTATCGTTAAATCTAAGAAGTTTAAGTTTTTATTGATTTCTTTTTCTAATGCAAATTCTATATTTAGGTTTTTTTGGTTCATTATCTTAGATAATTGATCTCGTTCTCTAAGGGTACCAGCCCATATACAGAATACATCGTCTACAAAACGAATCCAAAATTTAATCATTTTTATCAATGGTGTGGAAGAATTGAACATTTTTTTCTCAAAGTCATGCATAAATATTTCTGCAAATAATGGTGACATGGGTGAGCCCATAGGTAAACCATGAACTTGCTTGTAACAATTACCATTAAATTGGAAATATTTTTGGCTAAGACATAAATTTACCACAGAAAGCAGTTCATGAGCTTTTGAGTTTGAAATTTGGCTATTTTATAATAATACTAAAATAATATCTTTAATTATAGAGGAGTATAAAGGAAAACAAACTTTTTACATCAAATGATATTAATTTACAGCTTGAATTTAATTTTATGTTCTTTAATTTGTCTCTTAGTTCCAAAGGGTTTTTTTTATGGAGGATTCGAATTTTTTTTTATTTTTTAATTTATAAGTGATAGATATTTGTAGACATTGTTTTAAAACCTTTATAACACAGTTGACTTTATGATGACTGTAGAGTCCAATCGCGTCGATTGTTAAATAAAGTAATTATTCGTGGAAATTACCTAGTGTTTTATTATAATTATAATTGTAAAAAAATTCGAGGTGGATATAAATTCGTTAAAATGTTGGTGAAGTTGTGCAAAATTCAGAATGGAATTAAAAAATGTTTAAGAATTGTTAAAGCTTAGCTGAAAGATACTTTGTGTAAATATGCTACACGGCGAAATTGAAAATCGAAACTTGAGAAAAATCTAACGAGTGTCACTGGGCCTCCAACCCGGAGCCTATAGTTTCACGCACCTTCTTTATTCTTTTTAATGTATCTTTATTGTTTGTTATTTTTTTACATAATACATATAATACCATATAAACTATTTGGAATACATAGTGAGTTTTATCAGAGGTCCTACTCACAAGGAGTTTACCTATGTGATATGATTGATTTTACAAAAGCATGAAGGTTTCTGAGTACAGTTGTACATTATTTTTTATTTGTTTAAGAATTTTGATAAACATATTGGAAAAGCCCATTCACCATCGTTTATTTTGATACGATTTATTTAAAAGTGAATATAATAAGAAGAAATTTCAGTAGTCATTATTTAAAAACCTGTATTCAAACAAAAGTTATGCGAAATATAAGTACCTTCAATTTTCGGATTAACAATTTTTCTGTAACTGTAAGCATTTTTGAGTTTGACATTTAGAATTTCTCTAACTAACCTTATCTTCGTGTCCAGAAACCCGAAAAATGTACCTATACCAAACCTGGTTTAAATAGATTGGTTTTTAAATGTCTCTTCCGCCACAATGAGTTCGACATCTTGAATTGAAGAATTTTCAAACCTGACATTAGATTAGTGATCATAGGCCCAAAACATCCCTCTACACGGAGCTTAGCGTAACTCAATTTTTGAATATTGGATTCTCCATATTTAATTTTTTAAATCTTACCTCAGATTCGTAATCAGCGACCAAAAAAAAAAACCACATACGTATGCTGAATATAATTCATATGAACTAATGAAAAACGTTTTAGTTTGTTTATTTTATTGATGAATGTCGTGATATGGAAGCTGTGAGCGATATACGAGAACGCTTATAAAGAATTTGAATTAATTTGATTTAAGCTAAAGTTGTGTGTTAAGAAAGAATTGAAGGCGAAAAATTATCAAGAAGTAAAAGAATGCTTACTGCTACCTAATTGATGGGAATACGCAAGAAGTTTTGCATATTTCTACTATTTTCTTCGTATAAGAAATATTACGTATAATTACATCATACAAAATCTTGACAGACAAAGTTAAATGGAACGAATAATTGTTTGATTCTACATTTTCTATTAACGGTGGACCAACCATAAAATATTAAATTTAAGGAGTAGTTATAATATCTGAAAAATTCAGAAGTATATTGCATACTATGCTTAAATTGAGGGATTATAAAAAGATAAACACCATGTTAACCAATGTTGTTGTTTATAGAGAGTTTTGAACTTTATTTACTTTTACTGCTAACCAACAGCTGAGTAATGGTTTGGGCATGTTTGTAAGCACAAACAGTTTACGCCCACACATTTTCAAGTAAGTTCCGGCACATAGGAGACTACTTTCCGATGGTGGCTGGTTTAAGAAGTTATATATATAAATATATATATATAAATATATATATTTATATATATATATATATATATATATATATATATATATATATATATATACATATATATTAAATATATATATATATATATATATATATATATATATATATATATATAAATATATATATATATATATATATATATAAATATATATATATATATATATATAAATATATATATATATATATATATATATATATTTATATTTATATATATATATATATATATATGTATATATATATATATATATATATATATATATATATATATATATATATATATATATATATATATATATATATATATATGAATATATATTATTTTTCTATTACAGTAGCGGATCGACTACTAAGGTCATTACCATTTATATAGACGATCGTGTAATAGGATGTTTAATATATATAAAAAAAAAAACATCTGCGAGGTCATGCACCGAAATTTCTTATACGCATATGGGTTAAATCATATCGTAGTTACATTATTTTTCTAATTAAAAATATTTGCTCTAACCTTTAGATTAAATTAACAGTAAATATATTTCTTAGAATATATATAAAACGTCAAACCTCAAATTATTTCAGTTTATTTGGTTAAACAATTGACAGGCACAGACGATACGATTTATGTAAAAATTAATTTAATATGAAGAAATTTCAAGAGCCATTCTAATTTATTCCGGTACCGTTTGGGAAAAAAAGCTTCAAATAAAGGTTGTTAAAATGCAGATATATGTATAATTTTTGTTGTAATAATATAGAAGTAACTGCAACTAATTTTGAGTAATTGCAGAAACTGCAAAAAATGACTTGAGTAAATATGCACTTCCGGTCGGAATATTGTTTCAAAAATAAAAGGGTTTTCTTGCCAGGCACATACAAATCTTAAGTTTAAAATTTCATAATTTTTCCTTTAGCCGTTTGGGCTGTAGAACGTTCAAATACACACACACACACACACATACACACAGACACACACACACACACACACACACACACACACACACAGACGGACGTCATTTCATAAATAGTTGGAATCGATTCAGGGAACGTCAAAACGTATATTTCGGTTAAAATCTCGACATCGAAATATTTCATGATTATAATACTTACTTATACTGCGTATAAGAAAGTAAAAATAGTTCAGCAAATAATCATAGTGTAAGTAAATAAGTAATGTTTTTGCAATTGTCAAATGAACACTGCACTCTTACAATGTGCAGGAACTAGCAAACAATAAAGCTCTGTCGAGAAATAACTAAAACGAGAGTATTAGCTAAAAACGTAAAACGTAAAGAAAATTTAGTATGCATTCACAAATGTGCAGCATACTCTGCAGTGCTGATATGTGCAGAAACCAGTGGAGAACTGCCAAAAACCTTAGCCCCGACAGTAATAAGGTTCGAAAGAAAAGAAAAATAATAACAACAAAAATATTGAAATGTTAACATTCATGGAAAGAGATCGAAAAGAAAGTAACGTTTTAGATCTGATGCAACATATCAATTGCACGTAGAAATGTTAGCAGTTTACTTATGTGCATCGCATCATTGCGTAAATACCTCGCCAAGGGACCTTCAATACCAGCATTGCGACGATGCAAATTGTAACTTGGACCTTGCTCGAAGATATATTCGAGAGTGAGCCTAGAGTTACAAGTAGAGCAGAGCGGTGGTTGTTCTCAAAGTAACAAGAACAAGTGATTGAGACAAGTGTGCCCTAGTCTCAGACGTGAGACAGCTACTTGCTCGCACTTTGTTAGGCGCAGCGGTGGTAACCACCACTGCACTGACACCTTTACACGTCGCAATTTGCTAGTGGATTTATTCCTTTTCTCCTGCCATGTCTTACGACAATGGACAGACACAGATCTAAACACATTATCGGCGCACAAGGGATAACGAACTATAAAATCGTTGTTGGTTGCTCCAAGAGCTGCCTTGTCGGCAGAGTTTCTGCCGGGTATCCAAACATGTCCGGGAATCCACATAAGGACGACATCTCGCTCTAGTTCCCGCAATCTGTCGATTGCTCTACGAATTTCCAGAACAGTAGGGTCGGAGGAGAATCTGCTACTGATAACCAAGATGGCACTTAGAGAATCAGTGCAGACAAGCAGGTGACTTCGCTCATAGATAAATTGACGGGAGTGTCTCAGAGAGTAGAGGATCCCATATAACTCTGCGGTATACACCGCCCATATGGATGACAGTGTGAACGATTGGGGTACGCCGTCAGTCACGAAATCATAACCAGTCTCAGAGTCAGTATTGGAGCTATCATAGTATGTGTGTTGATAGTCTGTGTACTGTTGCAATTGAATGTAGAATTCAACCAAGTACATGGCATGATGAGTGGAAACTTTTGGCAAGCAGGTGAGTGTAATGCTTGTATGCATAGATAAAGTAGCCCATGGAGGTATTTTGAAATACTGCCGTGATAAAACAGTTCTTTGCTTCTTGAGGATGTTACTCAACAACCTTGGGAGCTTTAATGCAAGCGGGTAAAGGGAAGTCGCACTATTTCTATACAAACGGTCTAACTCTGCATTACTGAAAAAGATGGCATGGTTCGTGTGCTGCGTGAACGTTTGAATTTAGCACATGTACCTTAATCCAAGTTTCACTTACCTTACGTGAAGTGGCGGAAACCAGCTTCACAGTGAAGGCTTGAAATTGGGGTAGTCTTAAACGCACCGGTGACAGTTCGAATACCAGCATTGTGTACACTGTCTAGCTTCTTCAAGTGATGGGAACTAGCTCTATACACAATGATGGCGCCGTAGTCTATGATGTTAAGAAGCAGACTGGTGTACAGGCGCAGCAAAGAGTCTCTTTCGTCTCCCAAATTTGTGGAGGCAATACACCTGATTGCATTCAATGTCATTCTGAACTGCGCAGAAATAGTGTTGATATGTTTCAACAGTAAAAACCGTCTGTCAAAAAATAAACCCAGAAACTTCACCTCATCTACAATCCGCATTGATCTGTTGTAATGCGGCAAAACGGAACAAATGTGTGCTTTGCGTAGTTGACAAAAATCGATAGCACATGACTTTTCCGTAGAAAATCGAACACCACGGTCGGATGAAACCATAGGAACAATGTCTACAGCCTTCTGTAATCTCTGGCAAATAGCAAAAGATTGAGACGAAGTGGAAAGGGTGAGGTCGGCGACATAGAGATAATTATCAAAGGTATTGAGGATGAAAGAATCGAGGTCATTGATTGCAATCAAGAATAATGTTACACTTATGGAAGAGTCTTGAGAAGTACCGTTTTGCAAGGTCGTGTAGAAGAGAGAGTTTCTCCAACTCGGACCCTAAATGTACGGCAACAAAGAATGTTTTCTATGAATTGAGGCAGGTGGCCCCGTAAACCCCAGTTGTGTAATTTTCGTAGTATTCTATATCTGCAGGTCATGTCGAACGGTTTCTCTAGATCAAAAAATACAGCAACCAGATGGTTGCGTTTTAAGAAACTAGGCCAAATAATCATGAAGGTCAGTGGTGCAATGGTACTGAGCTGAGTCGGAAATTGATCATACGTTCATATATCTTTGACAGGTGGCGCGTCAAAGTTATAGGACGACAACTAGAAGCAAATTACACTTTTTTCCCCTTTTTGTGAATCGGTACTATTATTGCTTCACGCCAAACGTCTGGATACATATTTTCAACCCAAAGATGGTTAAGATATTCCACTATTCTTTGCTTGAATTGATCCGGTAGATGTCGAAGCATTGCGTAAGCGATGTCGTCATGACAGACAGAAGTGTTTGCAGTACGACTGAGTGCATATTTAAATTCGACGAAAGAAAGCCTAGAATTGTACAACTAAGTGTTATCCGAGTCAAAGTCCAGTGGAACCTCCTCAGACGCTTTTACGCGCAAAAAATGAAGCGAATTATTATCCGAATTAATAACAGCCTCAAATTGTTCTGCTTAAATCTCACAAATCTCAACTCTGGTAGTGTGTACTTGGTCATTGACCTGGAGCATTGGAATATGGGAACTTTTCTTGTAGCCGTTCTTATATCTGATTTTCTTCCAGAGTATAGTTTGGTCAGAATCAGTACGCGCACGTGCTTT
>OX063288.1:11279056-11424056 GCA_944039245.1 Nebria salina
ATGCATCAGAATTAGTTTGCTTGCAACTAAGACATCATCGCCACCAACAACAACAACAACAACAACGACAATGTCTAAAGTTAATATTAAGTATGTGAAAATACTACGAGGAAGTCGTCGAGTAAACTTTTCCCTGATGAGGAGTACACATACTCCTGTAGAAAGGTAAAAAACTAATATATTTATTTCAAATTTATCATTTGTTTAATCATCGTTGGTTTATAAATAATACTATGCAAATAAAAATTAATACAATTGCATATATTGAATATATATTAATATTGTTATTATTATTAATTTAGAATAACGCGGAGGCATTTTTTACCTCTTTCGCCTATTATAATCGATAGCGACGAAGAGGAAGTCCCGGTTAATGAAACTGAATTACCGATTCTAACGGGTGACTTGAATCTGGATACGGCTATAGTGGAGGGAATAGATTCCGATATTACGCAAGATATCTTAGCCACCCGAGAAGAAGTACCATTTCTGACACAGGACATCTTAGCAACCCCTGAAGAAGAAGAGGACGACGGAGACTACGCGCAGGTATGCCCCTCTGAAGGCATACTTGATTACCGGGTCGTCGAAAGGAAGCGCTCCGACGGTATAGAAGAAGTGATGGTTGTTGACGAAGAAGATCTCCTCGCGATAGATATATCCTCAGGCATCGTCCCCGCAGTCGACAACGGTGGACAAATATTTGCCTTGCCCGGGTACGGTGTCGTCGCCGCAGGTCCTCTGGTTACCTGCACGACGCTACCTATTTCTAGTAAGGTGCATGTAATTGTAGGGATGAACTCTTATAAAGATTTTAAGTCAGAGGTACGCGTCGTGTCGGGTAACCATAAAATAGTGATCGACGACTGACCGGGTGTGGCAGATATTTTGAACCATATGTCAAGGATGTTGAGGGATCGTCTCGCAAGAGACGAGTGTCCCCAACGGTCTGGCGTTGTAACGGTGCATTACGTGGGTCAACGTAAATTAAAATTATTAAGAAAAAAAAGTTATATTCTTATCCATGAAGAGAATATACTTGATTTACAGAGGATTTTAATTTACGCTTAAGGCTCGGTTACAGACGTCGGTATTTTCTGTACAAAAATTATACAGAAAAATGCTACAAAATATCATTGTAACAGAGATGAGGACGAGGAGAGGCTGGGGATAAGAGACGAGTTAAGAAACGATGCTATGAGTGATGTTTCGTTTCCCCTGTGGGAGATGGGGAACGAATACCAAAGAAAAATTAATTACGATACAAAATATGTAAAAAATACTATATTCTTAAATAAAACATTAATTGCTTAATAAAATTAAAATTAAATTTTATTATTATTTACAGAAAAATAACAATCAAATAAACCCTTTACATATCTATCATTATCCACCTTATTATTATTTGTAAATTTAAACATTTTAACAAAATCCTGTAACGTATAGCCTTCAATTTTAAACAATAGAAACAGTAAACAGTAATGTCCGCATACAGACGTAAATAAATCTTGCAATAAAGTCGCATTATAAGTCCAAATATTAGCGTTTCTTCTTATGAAATTCAAATGATGATAATTGTAGGGTGGTCTTCCGTATGAATCGAAATATTCTCCGAAACCATTACGATCGATAAAAATGGCAACCCAATGAGTTCCGGGAAGAGTATCGGGATCCGTGTAAACAACTATTGCACATGGATATTTTACTTTGTATGGTAGTTTATTGGCAGCATATACTCCATATTCTTGAGCACGACGGAATCGATTCTTGAGAATCCTCACAATATATTCCGCATTCATCTTTACAATTTGTGTTATACCAGTTTCTAAGCATAAGCACGTTCGAAACAGAACATAACATGTATTTATGCGTAGATGGTACAACGCACTTTGTAATAATACACTCGTTATGTGTTTGCAATTTTCTAATGAGGGACAATTGAGACTCGCTAAATCATGGATATCATCACGTTGCAGTATTTTTTCAATAAACATTTTCTTTTCCAGTCCCTTCACAAACACGTCTTTTATGTCACACGTCACAATATCTTGTAATAAAGGTTGTAGATTTTCATATTCAACCCACCCGTTATCCCAGTCCAGACCATGATGTTTAGCCTGTAGCCAGTTATTTGTGGAACGCGTCTCAATATTTAATACGTGTTTCTCATACGGTGGTTTAAACATAAAATGATGAAAAAATTCATTATCCAGTGTTATTATTACCAATTCTTTAACTACGAATTCTTTATTAATTCCGTAGAAGCCTTGAATATCTATTATTACACCCATTTCGTATTAAGGTAAAAGTTTAACTAATATAAAAGTAAGAACCTGTTCATATTTATACAAAACGTCCCCGTATGGCTAACCACCAAAATCCACTACTACGTTCCGATTCTTATCAATCTCGATAATATTATCAAATTCCGAATAAATAATACAGTTTACAGTTTCTGCAAGGGGAGTTGCAAAGGTAACTTCAAATCGTAGTGACCCGTGACGGGTTAAATTCCAGTGTGACATACTATTCGCAGATAGATCAGGAGTTAAATCAAAGGCAATTAGACAAAATCCCTCAGGATAGTCTTCTCTATTTATAGAGTTTCCTTCATTTGAAAAATGAATGCCTGTCCCGGAGAAAAGTGTATTGTACATTTGAATATATGTTTGTCGAGTCTTAAAACATGGCTGCAGCGGCTTAAACGGAATTTGCTGACCATTCATACAAATCGATAAAAAATTCGTATTATAGTGTTGAAAATTGAATGGATTTGTTTTATAGTCGCCATTGAATGATGTATTAGCGACAAAACCAAATACACTTCGTTTCGGTAATTGTCCAAGAAATATATTATCTAAAGATTTTCCCTGAACTCCCGCTGGTATAGTAATCGCCTTGCATTCGGCTCTTGTAATAGGATACTTTGCCGTCGTCATTTCGAGAGTTTTATTGTGTGCTAATAAGACAGTAGGATTTATATTCATACGTCGTACCAAAAGCGTAGCTTCTGTTATTTGAACTTTATAATTGGATGCATCTGATATCAGATTAAAACCATCCCTTGAACGTACGAGTCTAACTCGCATTTCTACGCCGTTGATTAGAAACTTTTCTTGGTTAAAAAGGTCGACATGTAAATGACCCATCATATCAATATTTCGACTCTTTGCAGCGAATTTTTTACGTTTCTCATACCCTTTATTACTATCTTCTTTAGTATCCATTTTACCAGCAGAATCAACATACCATAAAGACGATGTAAGATGAGAGGTTTTAGCATCACGACCATAGTTGAGAAGTGTTTCAATATATGAACGATACGCGTACGTGTTGTTTGGAGGTGATACCAGTTTCTGATTTAGATATATATCCACTTGACTGAATAGCGAGTGAAGCCAATTATTTATAGGTGCTACATTATCATTTCCATCCAAATCTTCATTTGTATTCTTCACTATTTTTACACTTAAATAGAGCATTGTTTGTGATAAATCTATATACTGATCTCCATGACCAGGGATAACAAACTCTATGGGACTGTCGTCTGTTAGAGATGATAACGGTTTATAGTTAAGCCACTGTCCATTTTCAATACTAGTTTGAGTCGGAGGCAATGCGAAAATGTCTAATTCGGATTTAACAGATTCACACGACTGAGAGTGTAAAAACGCCATTTTAATTAAATATATCGCGAGTAGTTTTAGGTTTGTTCTCTACACGTCTGTTAGATGGTCGCGAATGATTACGTTTCACTATTAATTGTTTCTTTTTATATCCAGACCCCGTAAACATCGTGTCAATTTTACTCTCTGCTTTGCGCTTTAAATTATTATTTGCCTCGGATAATCGATTTTTCAGGGCTTCTTTGATTGGACGCTGTTCATGTAGATCTCCCAGAATATTTACACCTGTACTCACTGCTTCTCTACCTACAGCTCCTACACCTTTTCTGATCAAAGGCATGGTACGTCTAAATAGACCACTAAAAAAGCTTCCTAATCCGTGACCTCGTTGAAATGATGCTCCTCTATAAACGACTGTACCCACTCCGGAGCCTGCTTGATGGTTATAATAAGTTTGATATGGACAGATATGCATTTTAATTGTTAAATTTGCACTGTCTAAAATGAAGTATCACACACAATGTGACCGAACATAGTGTGGCTTAGTATATATAACAGATTTATTTGCTCCATATATATAATCTTTCACATCTACGCTCACAATTCTTAATAAGGGGGCCATTACATCACCGACAAACTGTGGTTCAATCAAATCACAATAAATAAATAGTTGAGATGGAATACCGACTAAAACGTTGTATCTATTTTGTGCAACAGGAGTATTAACTATATTGTCATCCGGATTGTATCCTAATTGCTGCATCAATCTCGGTGAAAGTTTGATGGAACTTATGTCGTTATCATATTGCGTTTCAATTCTCCCCAAGGCCGCATTATGTGTAAATGTTATATAATTTCTCTGAAGAACATCAATTGCATTAAGTTCACTCGTGATATCTAAAATAGCTGCATAACCACCGGGTACCATGGTGCCGTTCTCTTTTATCTCCATAGATAGAGGTGTGGAAAAACTGTCAGCAGTATATTCCTCATAGGTATTTAGATCTTTGAATTTTGATACATACACCTGATTCGAGCTATCGTTGACGGTGTAAAAAGTCGAAGGATATTGAAGTTCTGAGACGGAGACCTCCCACTCTCCACTCAATCGTATATTTCGTTGTAACAATGTGTAAAAACTTCTTGTTGTATTTCCTGGAAAATAGTCCATAGAACTATTAATTAGCAGTGTTAAATAGAAATTCTTCATATTTTCTTTAATTCTGATGCTAGTATCCACGAGTTGAATTTATCACTATAACCTTTCCATTTAACAAGTGCCAACTTTCTGACACGTGTACCGCGCGTCTCTATTATTTTATCTATTTTATATACTGCATTTTCTTTTACATTAACCCGTTGCAGTTCCGATTCATAGAAGGTACCCTCGATAAGCTCGTTATTTAAAGCAGCAATTCTATATACGGGTGATGGTCTTCGTTTTAGTGCATGCGTTATTTTAAAAATTTCATCAGACCAATTACTTTCGTATCCCTTTGCAAACATGTGTTTTGCTTTAGAAATTCGCACAAAATGACCAGTTTTAAATTTTAATCTTACATTTTTGTCAGACTTATCTTTTCCAGGCTGAGTTCTCCATACTTCTAACACATTACCGTCATTTACATCTTTAGGCGCTAATTTAATAGCCGAGTGTTTTGTACTATTGTATGCGTCAGTAAGCTGTGCTAATATGTCAACATAACGGTACGTGTTATTACGTGTGAAATAGCGGTACATTCTTGTTTTTAAAGTTCGATTTAACCTTTCAACAAGACAAGCTTTTACATCAGGGTTGTGGGTGACGTAATATTTCACATAATTTTTTTTTAAAAACTTTCGCTCGGAGCTAGCAATAAACTCTGATCCTTTATCAGTCTGTATGTATACCGGTTTACGTTTACTTTCGTTGAATATTTTTTCGAATGCTGTTATGATAGTAGATGGTTTTTTATCAGGTATTGCTACCGACCAAGCGAAACGGCTAAATACATCAATGACAGTTAAAATATGATTCATTCCATCGTTATATTTACTAAGACTTCTCATGTCATTCAAATCGGCTTGGTACAAATCATGAATATTATTGACTTTATATTTATTTCGTAAAAATCGTTTTCTTATTGGCTTATGCAAAGTATAACCATTTCTTTACACTTTTAGCAGTATATTTTCCTTTTACGGCATTAATGAGATTTTGGGAACCTGAATAGCCGGAGGGATTTGACGGATCATAATATATACGCGCTTGTTGCTTGTTCATGGTTCAGAATTTTAATCTTTTCCAACTTCTACCGGTCCTGAGGAGTTCTGTATTCGGTTGTGTAGGGGATTCAGAATCACTCTTGCGGTTAACCTTAGGAGTCCTGTACATGAAATTTCTCCGCCGTTGATTACCCACTAACTCTCCAGGTATATTAATTTTTTTTAACAAATAAGTAAACTCCTTCCACCCCGTAGGATTTATATTTTGTCGTGATCGTATAGCGTCCCCCACTAAACCGGTGATATTTGA
Organism: Nebria salina; assembly: GCA_944039245.1. Lineage (NCBI taxonomy): Eukaryota > Metazoa > Arthropoda > Insecta > Coleoptera > Carabidae > Nebria > Nebria salina. Next base: position 11,285,198 of record OX063288.1, read on the forward strand.
ATCGGGAATTATTCTTCCATCTATTTGAACTAATCCTTTCTCATTCCATGATACACTAGTGCCATCAGCTTTCAGACGCTGAATTATACTGTTTGCTTTATCATGGTATTTTTTCGGCAACATGCTTAAAATATCTTTCGCATCATACTGTTCTCGTTGGGGTTTTTCTTCTTCTTCTTCTTTTACTTTTTCAGTTAGGGACGCTTCCGTATGCTCCGTATCTTGCTGGTCAATAATTGGAATCTGCATAGGTTGACGCTGCTGATTCTTGAAATGCAGGTATCTCTGCAGAGTTTCCTGATATATTGACCATTTTTCATGATCGGATAATTTTGTAGAATTCATGACTTTCTTCATATCTCCATCAAGTCCTGTAGTTACATCGTTATCATTATTTTGCCGAAGTCTGCGCAGAGTCTCGGCGGGAATAAGTATCATTTTCTTTGCATGTTCCATTATATTTTAATTTTTAAATAAGCTGCTAAGTACACCAGTTATAAGAGGAGCTAGTAAAAAAGGAAGAAATGCCCCTCCAGATTGAATTAAAATCTTTTTTCTACCTTCCCACCCTCTTTCTTTTTGTATCAGTTTACGTAAAGTTTGCTTATGACGTGATAAACGTGATCGTTGATTTTTATTTATAGAAACCTGACCATGCAGAATGTTATAAATGATTTCACATAAACAATGTATCTCTTTTTTATCTGCACTTTTTAATAGGGCCACCCGATGAGCCGGTTTAAGCTTATGCAATGCTTTCAGATAACTGGCGTTGTTGAACACTGTTTTAGTCATTTCATGAAGTTATCGGTGGTGAATTTATATCGCTGTATTTATACTTTTTAATAGGCAGATAAACAAATACTTGATTATCACGTGATACAGTTCTAAAACGACACCAGTCCGGTGTAGACTGTTTGAGGTCGAAAATTAAATAGCCGTGTGGTTCTGAAGTAGCATCGTTATATGCATCCTGAATAAACTTCGTGTTTTCAGGACACACTTGTCGGGATAAATGCTGAATTTGAGCTTTGTCACGCGGATTTTTAAAATAAATAATATTGTTTACATTTAGTGAAATATCTCTCTGTCCTTTACCCGGATGAAATAAATTCTGTGTAAGGAAGAAAACCGATAAGTTTTTATGATGACTACCCTTCGTAAATATGTCCACAACTTGAGAATTACTTTCTCTCATCAAATCATCGATGATGATTAGCTGCGGTTTTTCCCCATCAAAAGCCTCCATATCGGGTAAACCTTGTTGAAAATTAACCTCAGAAATACGATCGTATAATTTTTGCCATGTATCGTAGTACCAGATAATTTGAGAAAACACTGTGTCGCACATTTTATTAATTTCTTCGAGAAAACTTACAACAAAATAAGATTTTCCACAACCAGAAGGCCCCGCAACTATTGCGGAAAAAGGATGCTGGAATTTAGGATACATAGTAACACAGGTAATGTATGTAGCAGAAGACACATTTTTATTTGAACCCTACTTATGTATGTATATTAATCAAAAATATATTTCTGTATCATCTCCATACGCACACATACACATATGCTGATTGTACAAGTCAAATACGTAATTATGCATGCATACACGCATACACACAAACACGCACGCACACCGCACGCACGGACCCATGCACACATGCACACACGCACCCACGCACACACGCACGCATGCATACACGCCCCACGCATACACGCACACATTTACCCATATATATACATTGAGAAAAACACAAATTTAGTAATATATATGTTGTATATTTAAAAAGAAAAAAATTAAAAAAACCTCACAAAATATAGTGTGGAAAAAAAACAAAAACAAAAAATAAAAACAACACCAGCAACAACAACAACAACAACAACAATGACATCAACAATAAAACAAAAATATTAATACTATAACTTAATCAATACTTAATCTAAAACGTTTAAATCCATATCGTGCAGAATTACAGTCATTTACTTAACGGCGTTTCATAAAATTTATGTTAAAAGTTTTAGTCTCTACGCGGGAGTAGACTGTATGGTCTGCGGTAACACGAATGTTTTTGGAAGATAACACTGGCGCGGGGAAAGATATATCACTATCATTCAACACCATGTTTTTTAAGCATTCAAAATTTACAATTGCTGCATTTTTGTAATTTAAGGTGAACCCCTTCACTTTACATACTTGAATTACGGTTCCCGAAGTAGTACTAAATACTTTGTATGCGTAATTCTTAGGACCCCCACATACGAATTCCATAATATAGCTTCCTGATCCGTAACAGGCAAGCTCGTCGGTTAAATAATAATAATAATAATAATAATAATAATAATAATAATAATAATAATAATAATAATAATAATAATAATAATAATAATAATAATAATAATAATAATAATAATAATAATAATAATAATAATAATAATAATAATAATAATAATAATAATAATAATAATAATAATAATAATAATAATAATAATAATAATAATAATAATAATAATAATAATAATAATAATAATAATAATAATAATAATAATAATAATAATAATAATAATAATAATAATAATAATAATAATAATAATAATAATAATAATAATAATAATAATAATAATAATAATAATAATAATAATAATAATAATAATAATAATAATAATAATAATAATAATAATAATAATAATAATAATAATAATAATAATAATAATAATAATAATAATAATAATAATAATAATAATAATAATAATAATAATAATAATAATAATAATAATAATAATAATAATAATAATAATAATAATAATAATAATAATAATAATAATAATAATAATAATAATAATAATAATAATAATAATAATAATAATAATAATAATAATAATAATAATAATAATAATAATAATAATAATAATAATAATAATAATAATAATAATAATAATAATAATAATAATAATAATAATAATAATAATAATAATAATAATAATAATAATAATAATAATAATAATAATAATAATAATAATAATAATAATAATAATAATAATAATAATAATAATAATAATAATAATAATAATAATAATAATAATAATAATAATAATAATAATAATAATAATAATAATAATAATAATAATAATAATAATAATAATAATAATAATAATAATAATAATAATAATAATAATAATAATAATAATAATAATAATAATAATAATAATAATAATAATAATAATAATAATAATAATAATAATAATAATAATAATAATAATAATAATAATAATAATAATAATAATAATAATAATAATAATAATAATAATAATAATAATAATAATAATAATAATAATAATAATAATAATAATAATAATAATAATAATAATAATAATAATAATAATAATAATAATAATAATAATAATAATAATAATAATAATAATAATAATAATAATAATAATAATAATAATAATAATAATAATAATAATAATAATAATAATAATAATAATAATAATAATAATAATAATAATAATAATAATAATAATAATAATAATAATAATAATAATAATAATAATAATAATAATAATAATAATAATAATAATAATAATAATAATAATAATAATAATAATAATAATAATAATAATAATAATAATAATAATAATAATAATAATAATAATAATAATAATAATAATAATAATAATAATAATAATAATAATAATAATAATAATAATAATAATAATAATAATAATAATAATAATAATAATAATAATAATAATAATAATAATAATAATAATAATAATAATAATAATAATAATAATAATAATAATAATAATAATAATAATAATAATAATAATAATAATAATAATAATAATAATAATAATAATAATAATAATAATAATAATAATAATAATAATAATAATAATAATAATAATAATAATAATAATAATAATAATAATAATAATAATAATAATAATAATAATAATAATAATAATAATAATAATAATAATAATAATAATAATAATAATAATAATAATAATAATAATAATAATAATAATAATAATAATAATAATAATAATAATAATAATAATAATAATAATAATAATAATAATAATAATAATAATAATAATAATAATAATAATAATAATAATAATAATAATAATAATAATAATAATAATAATAATAATAATAATAATAATAATAATAATAATAATAATAATAATAATAATAATAATAATAATAATAATAATAATAATAATAATAATAATAATAATAATAATAATAATAATAATAATAATAATAATAATAATAATAATAATAATAATAATAATAATAATAATAATAATAATAATAATAATAATAATAATAATAATAATAATAATAATAATAATAATAATAATAATAATAATAATAATAATAATAATAATAATAATAATAATAATAATAATAATAATAATAATAATAATAATAATAATAATAATAATAATAATAATAATAATAATAATAATAATAATAATAATAATAATAATAATAATAATAATAATAATAATAATAATAATAATAATAATAATAATAATAATAATAATAATAATAATAATAATAATAATAATAATAATAATAATAATAATAATAATAATAATAATAATAATAATAATAATAATAATAATAATAATAATAATAATAATAATAATAATAATAATAATAATAATAATAATAATAATAATAATAATAATAATAATAATAATAATAATAATAATAATAATAATAATAATAATAATAATAATAATAATAATAATAATAATAATAATAATAATAATAATAATAATAATAATAATAATAATAATAATAATAATAATAATAATAATAATAATAATAATAATAATAATAATAATAATAATAATAATAATAATAATAATAATAATAATAATAATAATAATAATAATAATAATAATAATAATAATAATAATAATAATAATAATAATAATAATAATAATAATAATAATAATAATAATAATAATAATAATAATAATAATAATAATAATAATAATAATAATAATAATAATAATAATAATAATAATAATAATAATAATAATAATAATAATAATAATAATAATAATAATAATAATAATAATAATAATAATAATAATAATAATAATAATAATAATAATAATAATAATAATAATAATAATAATAAATAATAATCGGTGAAGCATATGCTTCTCCATTGTAGAAAATTCCAAGCTATAAGAACTCGAATTGGCATTACGGGTACCCTAACAGATGTCCTCCAATATAGCACTGAAAAGGAAGATAGAATTTTGCAGTTTGTTAAAGAGAGTGAGCTGATCAGTGGTATATGAAGAAATCGTAAAATAAAACTTAATTAATTTATTTTATTTTCTCCTCCCTCCTAATATAACATGACCACGTATAAGACCGTGGATTAAATATTTTCCTATCTCCGTTCACAGAATATATATAGAGCAGCGGCAAATGACCTTGGTAGTCGGTCCGCTTAAACCAAATAAAAAAAAAAAAAAATAAATAATAATAATAATAATCATAACCGGTAAAATATTCAGTGTTATCATTAACAGATTCTGGCTCATTTAACAATGTTTCTAAATCAGGAACAGAATGCGGAGTCGTAGAATGGTTAGATGTAGTCGTCAAATCATGGCATATTTTAAATAGGGCATTATAATCTTCGTCATTAAATTCAATAGTTTCACCGATTGAATGATTGGGAATTATTTCATTTATCTGTAGAAGTCATACAAGTTATTATTATAATGTATATTATTATTATTATTATTATTATTATTATTGAATTTGTTATTAATAGCTGTAATCGTTTTTTACCTGCATAGGACGAGGGGTTGGATCATTAGAAGTAGATAAAACCAATTCTTCTTCTTCTTTATTCAAAGCACTCACCATATCACTACAAATTTTAATCAAATTGTAGTAATTTTCACTTTCCGCGATTTTAACCGCATCATCAACACTAAACTGCACGTTATTATATTCACTATTGAAAGCCATTTTTACGATATTGTACTTGCAAGGGTACGAACTCACGACATAAACTAAATAAAATTGTGTTGCAAATCCCTATTTAAACAGATATTCAAAAGAGACACTAATTTCCTAAACAGCTTTCTCTATTCATTACTAAGAAACATTAGCAGCAAGGGCTATACAACAGTGGTCTCAAAAGATGACACGTCTTGTAAGACGACTTCTTATACCATAATTGTATAATAAAAGTTTGGGATTCACTACTATCCCAAAAACCCTGAGTATATACTAGTAATTGTTAAATGAATTGTAATCGTTTCTTGCAGTTGTAAGTTTCTATTTTAAAATAACTTTAAGAGGCAATACTTTGGAAAGGTAAATTCTATAATAATAATAATAGTAATAATGTTGGAGATAATTTTGAATCTTTACTTATGGAATAACAGTCGAATTTACATATATTTTAAAATGCAAAATCATGTAATAGATTCTATTATGATAAGGTAAATATAACTTAGAATGAAAGTCGCAAAAGTTACATATTCAACACTATGCGTATGCATTATATACGTTATACTTTAGCAATTTATTTAATTGCATAAATTCTGTTTGCTATGTCACAAATTTCTTAGAAATTCAAGAACGTCCATACTTTAATCTCTTAATCCTTTTTACTTTCTAATAGTCTATGTACAACGTATATACAGGTAGCGAACTACCCATTTTCGAATATAATCTTTCAAGACGTTTACATACAAATAAAATATTAATATAAAATAAGATGTTTACACACACACACATATAAATACCGTAGATATTTAATAATTCGAAAGAATGTTTAGAGTTTCAATCACTTTCTCTTACCCCGTTAGATAACAATGATAATAGGTGACTTTTATTTACAGTCATACATATAAGAATGTTGGAAAAATTTCCATATTTATGACGTCAGAATTTTAGAAAATTTTCTTCATAATTTTCGATGGAATGTCAAGGTTGGCATGGCAAGATTTTAAATACCATAAACAAACATAATTCATATTTTGAATAAATGTTTTGAGTTTCAAACACTTTCTCTTACCCTGTTTGATATATACAATAATAACATTAGGGCACATAAGAATGATGGGAAATTTCCAAATTTATGACGTCAGATTTTAGAAAATTTTCATCATATTTTCAATGGAATGTCAAGGTCATTTTCAATGGAATTTCAAAACACGCTAATGACTGGCGCCTGGCCAGACTAATGACCATTGTCCAAACCTCCCCCATTACTACTTATATATATATATATATATATATATATATATATATATATATATATATATATATATATATTAATATAATAAATTGTGTGTGTAAATATGTGTGTGCGCATGTATGTATTTAAATAGTACCGAGAATTTTTACTCCCAAAGGAAATATAGCAACATTCACAATTATTATAATACTCTTGTATGTTTGAGAGCAAAACAATTTACAGTATAAACTTTGATAAAATTGCTTTTACGTTTAAGAAAATTTTTAATTCTTCAAATCTTTGGTCGATTGTCACATAAACAACTAAATATAAAAATAAAGGATTCAACGATACTTATTACCATTTTCATTTATTTGAATATCGAGTCCAACTATAAGCCTCACAAATTTATGCTAATATTAACATTCATTTCTTCAAAAACAATTAAATATATTCTAATATTCTTAAGTTGGCAATGGAACTACTTTAAAACTCTGCTGTAACAGTTTCAATGTTTAGATCTGTAATAGCATGCACAATCTAAATTTCAATCTCGCTAGTTTGTAAATACTGATTACGCTAAAACAAAATGGTATGATACATATTGATAAATAGAATCTCATGTACATTTGTGACTGATATAAATATTATAATATAATTATTGGTTCTTGCTATATTTTTGTCACTTGTTTGCTGCGCATATACCTTTATAGTATTATACATTGATAATAAGCGAAGATTTCAATTTTGGAAATAAATCACATGATTTTTTGATCTTTTCACTTGTTTAATTGCAATTTAATTTTTGTTTATTTTCAATATATTACTCTATAGCAGAGTAATTAAAACCATATGAACTGCAAACTAAAATGATAGTCTGTTCTATTTTGTATAATTACACACATACGCACACTGATAAATAAGCACATATGCACGATAAATATGATATAAATAAAAAATTTAGAGGATGAGTTAATATAATGTTCAAAATATATTTAGGTTTATAATTTAATCCATTAGAAGAATTAAATAATAATATTTCCTATATTTTGTCTAATAAGTCTTAAAATATCTTTAGCAAGTCCAAATATTAATTATTATTAAATTCTATCCCAAATGCAAGTAAAAAAGAACAATTTTTACATTTATAAAAACTGGTATGTAAAAATGACACAGAATGCAAGAAGCATATATATTGCAGTTATCCTGTGGTTTATATTCATATTATAACTATCTGCTTTGACCGCTGATTCTTTAGAATTATAATCGCGGCCGATATAATTTTCAAATATTTAATGTATTGTATAGTTATTACGAACATTACTTCATACATTTTAGCGATATTTATTTATACCGTATTTGATGACGTAAATAGTATTTTATTTTAACTTATTATTGAAAACAAAATATAGGTTATATAAAATATTAACCATATTTTTCCTGGAAGAATTTACAGATTTGGAGAAATACATTACAAAATGCATATTTTCGCAATTTTACTTTTTTTGAGATATTTGTACATACCGATTTCCACGATTGAATGTTGTATTAATGATCATAGGTATAAACTGGATCCCTGTCTACATAATAATTATTTACGCTATCCATATCATTTTACATATATAAATATATATATATATATATATATATATATATATATATATATGTATATATATATATATATATATATATATATATATATATATATATAACATACATATACATGTACACAACTTTCTCAGAAGCACACATAAACATTAATTAGAACCACAATTGAATGAGGCAACTAGAGAAATGTTAAATAAATGTATTATATAAAATAAGTATGAGAAAAATCGAAATACGAGTAATTTATATAAAGAATCAGATAACTCACAATTGCATATAACGACAATAATAATAATAAGAAAGAAGGATTAAACACTAAGACGATAGGAAAAGTATGGAAAAGTGTAGATCTCTTTATATATATATATATATATATATATATATATATATATATATATATATATATATATATATATATTTATATATATATATATATATATATTTATATATATATATATATATTTATATATATATATATATATATATATATATATATATATATATATAAATATATATATGTATGTATGTATATACGGGTGTCCCATAAAGGCTCACCCCCCCAAAAAAAGTTTATCGTTAAACCAATTACATCCATTTTATAGGTATAGAAACTACTTCAAAAAGCACGTTAAACTGCAGGAAAAGAGAAAATATTCTGTATCCGGTGCAACCGGAAGTGAACCAAACTTTTAAAAGGAATATAATTTTCAACATTTGGATCCTAAATTAAATTCTTAATTCAACCATGCATGAAATTTTCATTTTTCATAATAAACCACGCAAGAAACATAAACGTTGTATTAATTATATTCGGTATTCATGTTGTCTCTGGAAACAATGCACAAAATAAAAAAAATTCCACTATTCGAGTATCTATGACAGTAAATTTAGTTTATTTATTTTATTTTTTTATCGTAAGTAACATCCATGTTATCTTAGATATTTGAATATAAAATTGAATTATAAATATCATTGGCTTGTTTTTTTTTATGTGGTTTATAATTTTAAAAATGTATTTAAAATAGATGGTTGATGTCAAAATATTGTGCAGAATCCAAATTCTGAAAAATATATAGGGTGTTATATTTAAAATAAGAAAGTTGGGGTTACTGCCGGTTAAACCGGAAATAGATTATTTGCAGTTTATATATAGTTCACCGAGCTTTTTGATGTAATTTCTAAATCTATAAAATAAAGGTGCTTTAAAAATAAAATTTTTTTGGTTGGTGAGGCTATGTTTTGGGACAGCCAGTAAATCGAATATACTCAAGAACGATATCCACTGACACCAAAGTCGATCCCCCAACCCAACCTCCAGGGTGGGGGCGAGGTTTATTTTGGAATCTTAAGTAGAAACCTCGTTTTTTCATTACAAATTCGGATATAACGTTTAAAATTAGGCCCATCTCGTTCTAAACTTTTTTTTTTCGATTCACAATAGATGGCGCTGTAATCGCGAATAATGCGATTTCTCGTACTTTTCGAGAAATTACACTGGCAAGTGGAATATAAGTAGGTGATCTATAAATTGACATAGGAAATCCGATCGTGCTATATTTAATGCCTCTCGCATTGGAGAATGGGGGTGGGGGAGTAAAATTTATCTTCTAGAAGTGAACCTCCATTGCAGACTCAGATTCTTTCGTGAGCTTCGATCAAAACCTGCCAAATTTTAAAAGTAGTATGTGAATCTGTAATAAAAGATGTGGATTCCTATTTAAGATTTCAATGTTAACTTCGCCCCACCCCCCGGGGGTGGGTTTGGGAGATGAACTTTGATGTCAGTGGATATCCCTTTCAAAAATATTTGATACGTGTTTTGTACATTTTTAATACAATGCGTAGTTTTGGAGATATATCCAAACGCAACTTAATATATATATATATCTATATATATATATATATATATATATATATATATATATATATATATATATATATATATATATATATATATATATGTTTATATAAATATATATATATATATATATATATATATATATATATATATATATATATATATATATATATATATCCATATGTATCCATATGTATCCATATTATATACGACTATGAAAAGTAATAAGAATTATAATATAGATAGAGACAAGCAAGATAGGAGCTTGAAAAGCCGTCGGCCCTAACATTGACGTACCCTGCCCCAGTAGTGACCTGGGCTATCCCGACCCCAATGGCTGCAGCCCCAACACCCGACGAGCATCTTTGCGGTCGTCTTTTGTAAAATTCCACCTCGTCCACTGTCCATACGGCACCTTTTACGTTCTCCACGCGCATGAAACATTTGTGGAGGGACAGGTTGTGTCGCACTGCGTTCTACCAAACAAATCATATACACAAATCAAACAAGAACCCGGAACCAAAACGTGACGCATCCGGCCTGATACACAGCTTTTAATATAAAATAATCAAATAAAAAACAAAACATTAATGAAGCTTATTTTAAACTTAAAATTTTGCAGAATTTACGGTAGGATTTCTGAAAACAGTGTTATACATAAAATTATATTCCCAAACAATGATTATTATGATATAGTCAGAATGAAAATCAGATACATCATTTATCTAAAACAGATGTTTAATAAATAGTCACAATCTAATTAAATAAAAATATGAACTATGGTAAATATATGTATTGTTCCATCTTTCGAATGTATCGTTTTGGCTCCACTAAATTTTAATCTATCACATAAACTTTTTATATATGCATCAGCAAGAATACACTCAATGGATAGAGAATTGCTAAAGATAGTATTTCTGAAATTGATACTACACACATAGATTTTGTCATTTGGTTCATGATATATCATGGAGACATTGATCATTCGTAGTGAAATTGCAAGCTAAATATTGGAAAATACTTCACACCAACCACCTATTATGTGGAAAATTCTGAAAAAGAAAACAAGTAGGCCATTTTATGATTACTAACAGGAAATACAGTGACTTGAAAATAACAACACTGTTCTGTTATTTCATCATTTCAATAGGTAAATTTTATGTTAATTTATCTACTGCAGTGAAATATATTTCAAATATATATCAAAGAGATGTTTGAAATGATTTTTTATTCATATAAAGCCAAATATCTCATTAAAAACAATATTTTACTTACAATTTGACCCATTAATGTTACTATTCTCGATTGAAGGTTTATATACTTATTTATGATACTATACTACCAATACTTATGTTACTCAAATGAGTTTTATTCAGTAGTATAAACCGGCTTTCATATAATAATTGAGTATGTACGTAAAATAAGAAAGAAGTTATTTACAATACCTTCCAAGTTGCAGCGTTCCTACGAAAATAACAGAATGTGTTTTGAAACCAATTATAAATTTCGTTGAGTGTGAGTTGTTTGTCGGGTGATTCGATTATAGACTGAAAAGAAAAACACATACGTATTAACATTTGTGTACTGCCGATAAATTTGAAATTGCGAAGTTAGCTGTCAGTTCATTGATCAATTTTACCTGTCTTATAAGAGATGCGTATGTGAATGGTGGTCGAACGTCCGCATTTTTGTAGAATTCACGATTTCTTTGGATTTCTGTGAACATTATTTTAAAGAAATTAAGATTTTATCAAATTGAAAAGAGCATATCAGGAAGCAAGGGAATTTTAAATTTAACAATAAACATAAAAAACTGTAACGTTGAACGACAGACGTCATCAAAAAGCAGATTATCGCTAATTTTTCAGATTCCTTCTGAGCGCTTAGACGGTTTTCTGCGTAACCGGAGCATGTATTTGAATAAATTATAAGAATAACTCTTCTTCAAAAATTATCAGGGAAACGGGAAATATATGCTTTATAGTTATTTGAGAGATAAAGTTAGGTCATAAGGAACTGTCAAAGTTTAAATGAGCGCCGGAATGATATACAATTAAAACTTAATTATCCCTCTACCGCCCCTGAGATTTTCTAGTTTAATGTCAGCCTGTGCTGTGTACAATCTGCATCAAAGCATTCAAAGCGCAAGATTGCTCATGAATGATGCTCGTCCGTGTGAACTTCATACGCTTACCGCTTCATCTCGTGTCTTAGCGTACTGAGGCCATACAGGAGACGGCGGCGCGTTTATTGTGAGACATTACACCTCTGTGTGGGGCATAATCTTAAAACTATATTAAATTCGTTGGCATTTGAAAATATCTCATGATATTGTGCGTGAACATTTATGAACACTTTTAATGAATTTTCCAGTTGAAAATGCATATTAAATTCTGTGCCCTGAAATAAAATAAACTATGAGCAATCAATAATAAATAAATGCAACTGCGTTTGTTTGGTATCGTTCTATTACTGCATTTTGTTTTTTCTTTGTATTGTGTTACTTGTATTTGTTAAATTTTTTTTATTACCAGCCACAAAACATAGAAAATATAAATTAAGTTTGAAGATCTGAAGACATGTTTTCAAAAAGATTGATTTTACTTAAATACGAAGTTATACAGATACAATTTGAACTGTTAAGATCTCACATCAACACTTGTCGTAACAAGAGTAATTAAAAGATGTTTATTTCTTATATATACAAAGTCTGTCTTTTAGTACGTGCTTTTGTGGGAATAACAGATTATTCCCATATCTTGCTCAGTTATGAAAAAACAGGAAGATTCAATCTAATTTATTATTGTGCAATAGAGGCGAGTCTCCTATATAATTCCTCCCTTAATAAAAATAGAAATTGCCTCATTGGTAATTTTATTAGATTTTTAATATTTTGTTATAATTCTTTTGAATTTGATATTTTGAATTTTCTTTTAAGACACTTTTTGTATTGACAAGTAATTATAATAATAATAATAATAATTAAGATTATTACATAGATTATTAAATAATGGTAAAGTACTAATATTATAATAAGGATGATCTAAGCGAATACTATGTTCTGATTTACGGTTGAATTGTGGGATATCTTTTATTTCATTTTTTATATATTCGATATGATGTTTTGTTTGTTTTTTTAATATATTCCACTTAAATTTTTATTGTTCAATTCGTTATTATAGTAATATTTTACTCGTTTTTCATCCGGGCAGTATAGATATTTTAAATTTGAATTTTTTATTTCGATAATTGACTTTTTCGATGATTTTTACTTTCTTATACGCAGCATAAGTAAGTATTGTAATCATGAAAAATTTCGAACTCGAGATTTTAACGGAAATTTTTGGCATGACGTCCGTCTGTGTGTGTGTGTGTGTGTGTCAGTGTGTGTGTGTGTGTGTGTGTGTGTGTGTGTGTGTGTGTGTGTGTGTGTGTGTGTGTGTGTGTGTGTGGGTGTGTGTGTGTGTGTGTGTATGTTCTCTACAGCCTAAACGGTTGAAGCGAAAATTATGAAACTTTAAACTTAAGATTTGCATATGCCTGGGGTGTGCACCTCTTATTTTTGAAAAAAATATTCAAAGTGGAAGTGCCTGTTTACTCTAGTCATTTTTGGCAGTTTCTGCAATTACTCAAAAATGGTTACAGTTACAAAAAAATTGTATTAACAAAAATTAAAGATATTTATATTTAGCACAACTTTTGTTCGAATTTTTTTTCCAAAAAGGGTACTGGTTTCAAATTAAATTTCTGCTTTTTATATATATTTTTACATAAATCATATCGTCTGCACCTGTCAATTGTTTAACAAAACGCCTTTCATAATTTGAAGTTTGACATGTAATATTTATGCAAAGATATATATTTAGTGTAAAAGCAATGTAAAGGTTAGAACAAATATTATAAATTAGATAAATAATGAAACTACGCTATAGTTTAACCCAAATGCGTATAAGAAAGTTCGGTGCATGACACTGCAGATGTTTTTTATTTGTCGTGGTTGATAAATATTACATTTGAATTTTTACATCAAATCAAAATATATTTCCTTAAAGATAATAATCACGGACTAATTTATGATTCGACCAGATTTTTCAATATTTTCTAATGATGGTTTTCGAAAAGAATAAAAGTGGGACAGTATGTAATATTGTGGTAAATGACCATCAACTTATCAAATTAAATAGTTTGTTTATTTGGGTTGCCTAATCACTAGTGATGGTAAATATGATTGCGAGATTGAAAAACGAGTGTCTGCTAGCTGTAGGATTTCAGGAGAGAAATTTTTGCGAGAAATTTTAATATTTCTATGGATGCAGGAATATGCGTGTACAATATAGTTTTAGTGCCTTCGTTGATGTATGGTAGTGAATGTTGGGCTTGGAAAACCAACCATTAAAAGCCTGTGACTGTTGTGGAAAAGAAATTTTATGAGGTATTTGTGTTTTATCTTGCAGAGACAAAATTCGGATTACGTGGCTGCATGAGCTGTGCGATATTGTAAAATATCACGTACGTGGAATAAGTGCCAGTCAAATCACATGGTAAATCCATAACGACAGAATGTCGAAAGATAGATTATTAGAACATATTTTGGTGTGAGAAATGAATGGTTTGAGAATGCGAAACCAATCTCGGATTAAATGGATACACATGTTTGAGAAGAGCTGCAAGAAACCAAGGTTGCTAGCAAGCGAAATTCAAGAGCATGTTTTGGTAATTTAATGTGTTTGAATGAAAGAAGTATGTAAGGATAGACTTAAATGGTGAAAGTATGTATAGATGTGAAAAAATGTAATGACTTTTCTGGCTCTTCAATTGATGGGATTAGTCGTGATGTTATGTATGCATCTATGTATGTAGAAATAGTTTAATTGTGTATTATCAATGAAACCGTAATAGCAGTAATGATCACGATGGACAATGGTGCCTTTTTCTTTAAATTCTTATCAATAATCAAAATAGACTCAAAAAAAATTAGAATCTTCTTTGTAGGGCTGTATTCCGTATAGCTGTACATACAATTTTGAGCACTTGCTTAATACTGATGATGACTATTTTACTTTTTTATACAATGTATATATTGTATTCATGCAATCTTTCGATCTCAAATATTTAACGGAAATTCGATATTCTCTGAATCGTTATGGATATGTTTGGAAGAACATCTGTGTGCGTGTGCATTTGCGTTGTACTTACAAGGGGACGTCACGTAGTTGGGGTCACCGATTTGGCTGAAATTTGGTCAGATGGTAGGTGACGCCAAAAAAAAAAAAACAAATTTTGCCGTTTTATGCACTTCTCAAAGAAGTTCGAGAAAATCGCGTTCAAAGTGTTCACATCATGTTTTATAGATAAAAAATGATGCTGTTCCAAGCGGCGGAATAGCACAATGGATGGAGAGCTGGCGTACGAAATCCATCGTAGCAGGAATTCCACATGGCAGCGTCCTTGGTCCCAAACTCTTTCACCTGTATATTAGTGACATCCCCACATTCCCGAATATACACACAGCCCAATACGCAGACGACACAGCAATTTACACACACTCTTTTAATGCACAAGTAGCCACTAAACAAACACAAATATATATAAACATATGAGAACGCTACTGGGACACGTGGAAAATAAATATAAACACCAACAAAACCGAAACCATAGTCTTTACACGTAAATTCACACACAACAGAATATTCACACCACTTGAAATACACAAAAATCACACCCACAAACAAAGTAAAGTACTTGGGAATACACTTATACAAAACACTAAGACACAACCAACACTTTAAACACGCAACTTACAAAGCATCTGCCGTCACTCGCAACCTTTATCCTCTCCTTGTCAAAATTGGCTCCTAAACAGTTAAAAATAAACTCCTCATCTATAATATCAATCATTCGCCCCATCATCATGTATGCGGCCCCGGTCTGGTGTAACAAAATAAATGTCTTCGCCTGGCGACCAGCACTGGAAGATACACACGCATTACACAACTACACGAAGACACTAACATACCTTACATCAGAGATCACATTCAAGACACATCACAAAAATTTTACAAAAACACACTATTTAATTCAAACACACTCATAAAAAACATCACACAAATACGCGACAACAACACCACATGTAAACTCAAACTCAAGCTTCCCTACCAAAACTTACCCATATTTCACGAGGAGTTCCATGAGCAAAACACCTAACATTAACACACACAACAATACCTTACACAACAGAACACAAAACAAAACATCCCTCACACAGACAAAAATGTACCATCATTCATCTTCAATGTAATGTTATGTAAAATATATGTGATTTTAAATTAGTAAAGTTTGTTAGTAAGTTTTATCAAAAATAATTTTCATTACTCCATAAATTTAAATGGGTTTTTGGTTCCTCCTTTCCCACGAATCACAATCCCAACACACAAATAAATAATAAATATTATAACAAACGCAATAACACAATGTTCAAGCGCACAACGCAATTACACACATACACATATATACACTCCCCATGTGAGCAGGAGCTCTGACAAAACAAAAACAAAATTTAATAATTCATTAATTTATTCTTATAAACTAATGTTTGGACAACATGGTTGGTTTTGTCAGAGCTCCTACTCACATGGGGAGAGTATATCTGTGTATGTGTGTAATTGCGTTGTGTGTTTGAACATTGTGTGATTGTATTTGTTATAATTTTTTATATTCTATTTGTGTGTTGGGATTGTAATTTGTGGGAAAGGAGGTACCAAAAACCCACTTAAATTTATATAGTAACGAAAATTATTTTTCTTAAAACTTACTAACTAACTTAACTAATTTAAAATTACATATATTTTACATAACATTACATTTTGGATGAATTTTTGCGTGTGTGAGAACTGTTTTGTTTCGTGTGGTGTAAGGTATGGTTGTGTATGTTACTGTTAGGTGTTCTGCTCATGGAACTCCTCGTGAAATATGGGTATGTTTTGGTATGGAAGCTTGTGTTTGAGTTTACATGTGGTGTTGTTGTCGCGTATTTGTGTGATGTTTTTTATAAGTGTGTTTGAATTAAATAGTGTGTATTTGCAAAATTTTTGTGATGTGTCTTGAATTTAATCTCTGATATAAGGTATGTTAGTGTCTTCGTGTAGTTGTGTAATGCGTGTGTATCTTCCAGTGCTGGTCGCCAGGCGATGACATTCTTTTTGAAGGCATTGCAGTAGTAGGGTGGTAGTGACCGGTGCGTTACACCAGACCGGGGCCGCATACATGATGTTGGGGCGAATGATTGATATTATAGATGAGGAGTTTATTTTTAACTGTTTAGGAAATATTTTTGACAAGGAGAGGATAAAGGTTGCGAGTGACGGCAGATGCTTTGTAAGTTGCGTGTTTAATGTGTTGTGTTTGTGTCTTAGTGTTTTGTATAAGTGTATTCCCAAGTACTTTACTTTGTTTGTGGGTGTGATTTTTTTGTGTGTATTTCAAGTGGTGTGAATATTCGGTTGTGTGTGAATTTACGTGTAAAGACTATGATTTCGGTTTTGTTGGTGTTTAATTTTATTTTCCACGTGTCCCAGTAGCGTTCTTATATGTATATATATATTTGTGTTTTTTTATTGGCTACTTGTGCATTAAAAGAGTGTGTGAATTGCTGTGTCGTCTGCTTATTGGGCTGTGTGTGTATTCGGGAATGTGGGGATGTCACTAATGTACAGGTGAAACAGTTTGGGACCAAGGACGCTGCCTTGTGGAATTCCTGCTACGATAAGTTTAAGGTTTGAGAGGGAATTATTAATTTTGGTCGTTAAGGATCGGTTTTAGAGGTATGAGTAGATCAGTTTGGTTAAAGTGGGAGGTAATTGGAAGAGGATAAGTTTGGCCACGAGTCCTACTGTCCAGACCGTATCGAAGGCTTTTTCGATGTCCAGTAGCGTCATGACCGTGACCTTATTTTTATTGAACTGGGTCGCGATATCGGTTGCAATCCTGCACACCTGCTGCATCGTGCAATGTCTGGCTCTGATGTTAAACTGGTGATCAGGTGTGAGTTTTGGACCTGTTTCGATATCGTCGACCCGGGAGAGGATGATCTTTTCGGTGAGCTTATATAAGGTGTATAAAGAGCTTATAGGTGTTGATGAGACTTTACTTGGCTTAAAGATTGGGTAGACTGTAGCAGATTTCCAGGCAGTAGGGAGGTGGTGCAGTTTGATTATGGAGTTTATTATGTAGTGGAGTTGGATGATTGATTTTCTTGAAAGGTTTTTCAGGAAACGGTTTTCTATTTGGTCGGGGACAGGAGCTTTGCGGTTGGGTAGGGTTTTAATTATTTTTGTGTACTCAGATGGGGTAGTAAGGACTCTAGCCAGCGTTTTGGTGTCAGTGTGATGTGGAGTATATAAATATTGTAGTATGTCTTGTGTGATTTTATCTTGTGTCTGTGTGTTTGGCGTCTGTGTTACGTGTATTTGTGCAAAAGTGTTTTCTATCATCTCTGACTTGTCTTCGTCGGTGATAGCTGTTATTTTTTTGTGTTTTTATTTGAGTTTTAATTTGTGAGTGTAGTGTGTTGAGGAGTATTCTGTGTAGGAGAGTGTGTGTCCTCTGTCATTGTCTTCTGGTGTGATTTCGTTGTTTAATTAATTGTGATATGTGTGGTGGCAAGTTAAGATTGTGTGGGTTCACTTTAATGTTGGTTGTGTGTTTCCGTTTTGCTATGTGTGTAGCGTTTGTTATTTGTTCTATTTGTGCATCGATGTCTTGTGTTGTGTGTATTTGATTGTTGATGGGGATGATCGTGTCAAGTGTTTTGCGAAAGTTCGCCTAATTTGTGTGTTTGTATGATGTGATTGTTTAAGTGGTGTTTTCTAAGTGATGGTTGGTTAGTTGGAATATTATTGGATTGTGATCTGAGTTAAGCGAGTGATGTTATGAATATTTTATTTATGATAACGTCGATGGTGGAGTATATATCTCCGTTTTAAGGGTAGTGTGTTGGGGTGTTTGGGTGTAATATGATAGCGACGTGTAAGTTTATGTATAACTTGAGTGTGTTGCCGTTTGTGTTGTTTGTAATGCAGTCCCAGTCCGCGTGTCTCGCGTTAAGGTCTTCGATCACCAATGTTTTATTTTTATGTAATAATTTAGTGAGATCTGTGCGTGTGAAGTTGTTTGTTTGTCTGTTGTAAGCTGCGTAGATTACTGTGTTTTCTGTAAGTGTTATATTTAGTGTTTCTAGTGTAGTGTGTGGGTTTGAAGTAAGTATGTGTGGTATGTTGTTTTTGCCTAACACCGCAACGCCCCCAGCGGGTACTGGGCCCTACTGTGGTCAGTCCGCTCCGTAGATTGTGTAATTGTGTATTTTAAATTTGTGTTAGTCTTTGAGTTTTGATTCATTGAGTAGACAAATTTGTATGTTGTGTGTTTGTAGGAAGTGTGTTAGTTCACCTACCTCACCCATAACACCATTGGCGTTCAATGAACAGATATTTAGTGTTGTTTTGTGTTTAAATAATGTAGGTGTGTACATTTTTTGTGAATGAAAGGAATATTGTGAAGTGTTCGTTGGAGTCTTAAGCTTGGCTTACTGCGTTGTTTAGGTCTTTTATTGCTCGTAGTATGTTGGTGATGTTAATTGTGTTTTTAAGCTTCTCCATTTCAGAGAATAACTTCGTAAGTTCGTCTAAGTCGTTGTTTTCTTTGGTGTCCAGTGTCTGATGCTGTTTTTGTGATTGCTGTTGTTGTGGATTAATTGAGGGGCGGGGTTTTGTTTGTTTTGGGATTGGGAGCGCTGCGAAGTATTATTTTTTAAGAAGGGTGTTTTGTTTCCTGGGTTGGGTTTTGGGGTTGGATTTCTTCCAATGATTGTTGGATGGGATTGGTGCGTCAATGTATGTAGTAGTCTTTGTGGTCAGTGGCCTGTTGGCTTCCATTATTTTAATTTTGTTCAGGTAGACGGGGCATTCTGTGAAGTTTGCTGTTGTGGGCCTGTGCAGTTGGCACATGTAGCTAGTGTATCCGGGGTCTTTGTGCAAGTTTGCGTGAAGTTGCTATGCGCACATTTGAGGCACCGGGGGCGGAGCCTACAGTTCGCTGTAGCATGTCCCCATTGCTGGCAGCGATGGCACTGGATCACATGTTTTTTATTCACGTGACGCTCCTAATCTACCTTCACATGGAAGAGGTATTTCGCTTCCTTGTTTAGTGATTTGATGGTGTGTGCGTTGGACGTTGAGATAAGGTAGAAGGAGCGTCTTGTGTTTCGCATTCGAAACAGTTAATGGACATCAATGCCCAGCGTGTGTTTGTGTTGTTATTTGTGTATTTGATGTGGTAGTCTTGCGTGGCGAATTTTTGTATGTATGTTGTCAATTTGGTCGGGTTGTTAGTCATGGCTGGTATAATTATTGGAGGGGGTGGTCGGGGTGTTTTAGTTCTTGGTTCGTCGATGTCTTTGTCGTCTTGGTCTGTGTCCGAGTCTTCGTGGTCAGTTAAGGAGTGGAATCTGTTTTTCGTATGCGTTGTTGTCATCTTTGTTTTTGTCGGAGCCTTGCTTGTCCTCTTGGGCACTTTGAATTGCTTTCCGTGTGGGGGTGGGCTGTCATCTCTAGTTCTAACCTGGACTTTCTGGGTGTCGAATAGGGCACTCACCCGGAAATGACCTATGCCGCTAGTGCTAGGGGTCGGATCCACGTTGGTTCTCGTGGAGGGGGGGGGTCTTCTTCCTCCATTAAGGTGATGGTTTCCCCACTGGTTTCGAAGTCCTTCTCTGGGGTAGGTTCCTGGTGGTAAAAGTCGAAAGTACCAGGACGACGCTGACGACGGTGTTCCTGTTAGGGTGCTGTTCCTTGAGGTAAAAGGGTTAACCCTGAAGTTTTCCATATATGTCTTTGCCCTAAAGCTCAGTTTTGGTTTGCTTTTTGTGCTCTTTGATTATTTTCACTCGTATTGTTCATACAGTTTGCCTGTATGAGAGGTTTAATTAATATTTAAACAATAGCGAACTTGCTTTTATCAATGAATAGATCATTATTTATGTCGGACTGACTTCGGTATATACGTCTGTACAGCACGAGGGATAAACTCAGCCCGTACGCTAGCTTGCTATCCACTGCGCCATGCCGCCGCTCGATAGAGCATCAATTTTTTTACTACAAAACATGATCTGAAAACTTTGAACGCGATTTTCTCGAATTTTCTTGAGAAGTGCATAAAACGGCAAAATTTGTATTATTTTTTTGCGTCACCAAACCGGTGACGTCCCCCTGTTAATAAAATTTGCAACTTAATAGATCGCAAAATACGCTGGTGTATAAGCATAGATATATTTTAAAAACTGTCGTTCATTGAAAGAATATCGAAATGAAATCTAACTTATCAGATTTAAGTGGATTGAAATGGATAAATATGACTGAGAAAGAATTTGTTTCCAAATTTGTTTATGGAAAAGTTAATATAATAAAAACAACTTTCAATTATAATTTTTTTCTAACCGGTACCATTTATCAAATAAAATTTTAATCAAAAGTTGGGTAAATATTAAATTTCACTTTCTTATATGCAGTATAAGTAAGTATTGTAATCATGATAAAGTAAGATCTCAAGATTTTAACAAAAATATAATCACATAGAAAGTTACCTTCCCTGAATTGACTGTGACCAGTTTCGAGGTGACGGCTGTATGTGTGTGTGCTCGTGCCCGTGCCCGTGCCCGTGCCCGTGCCCATACTCCTGCCCATACTCCTGCCATACTCGTGCCCATACTCGTGCCCATACTCGTGCCCATACTCGTGCCCATACTCGTGCCCATACTCGTGCCCATACTCGTGCCCATACTCGTGCCCATACTCGTGCCCGTACTCGTGCACGTACTCGTACTCGTGCCGTGTGTGCCCGTGCCCGTGCCCGTGCGCGTGTGCCCGTGCCCGTGCGCGTGTGCCCGTGCCCGTGCGCATGTGCCCGTGCCCGTGCGCGTGTGCCCGTGCCCATGTGCGTGTGCCCGTGCCCGTGCGCGTGTGCCCATGCCCGTGCGCGTGTGCCCGTGCCCATGTGCGTGTGCCCGTGCCCGTGCCCGTGTGCCCGTGCCCGTGTGCCTGTGCCCGTGTGCCCGTGCCCGTGTGCCCGTGCCCGTGTGCCCGTGCCCGTGTGCCCGTGCCCGTGCCCTTGCATGTACGCGTATGCCCGTGCCCGTGCGCGTATGCCCGTGCCCGTGCACGTGTGCCCGTGCGCGTGTGCCCGAGCCCGTGTGCCCATGCGCGTGTGCCCGTGCGCGTGTGCCCATGCGCGGGTGCCCGTGTGCCCGTGCGCGTGTGCCCGTGTGCCCGTGCGCGTGTGCCCGTGTGCGTGCGAGTGTGCGCGTGTGCGTGTGCGTATTTGCGTGTGTGCGTGTGTGCTTGTGTGCGCGTGTGTGTGCGTATGGGTGCGCTTGTGAGTGCATGTGTGTGTGTGTGTGTCTGTGTGTATGTGGGCGTTCTATAGCCCAAGGGGTAACAGTTAAAATATTGAAACTTTAAACTGAGGTTCTGTAAATGCCAGGCAGGAAAACTCTAATTTTTACTTTCTTATACGCAGTATAAGTGAGTATTGTAATCATGAAAAATTTCGATTTCGAGATTTTAACAGTAATATACGTTTTGACCTTCCCTGAATCGATTCCAATCATTTTTGGAATGACGTCCGTCTGTGTGTGTGTGTGTTTGTTTGTGTGTGTGTGTGTGTGTGTGTGTGCGCGTTTGTTTGTTTGTTTGTTTGTGTGTGTGTGTGTGTGTGTGTGTGTGTGTGTGTGTATGTGTGCGCTCTACGGCTAAAGGGAAAATTATGAAATTTTGAACTTAAGATTTTTATGTACCTGGCAAGAAAAAATTTTATTTACGAAAGCAATATTCCGACCGGAAGTGCATGTTTACTCCATTCATTTTTTGCATTTTCTGCAATTACTCAAAAATAGTTGCAGTTGCAGATAAATTATTACAACCAAAAATATAGCTATTTGCATTTTGTAAAACCTTTATTTTCCCAAACGGTACCGGAAAAAATAAAATGGCTCTTGAAAATTCTTCATATTATATTAATTTTTACATAAATCGTATCATCTGCGCCTGTCAATTGTTTAAAATAATAGACTTAAATAATTTGAAGTTTGATGTTTTCTATTTATTTTAAGAAATATATTTACTGTAAAAGCGATCTAAAGGTTAAAAAAAATATAATAAATTTGAAAGATAATGTAACTACGATATGGTTTAACCCATATGCGTAGAAGAAAGTTCGGTGTATGACACTGCTGATATTTTTAAGGGAATATTTCAACCGGAACTGCATGTTTACTTTAGTTGTTTTTTGCATGTTCATTACTCAAACACAGTAGTTCTTACAGAAAATTTAGGTAGTATAATAATAGAAGATATTAATATTTCGCTTCACTATTATTTGAAAATATTTTGCAGAAAGGCTTACAAAAAACTAGTTATTTTCAAAATTTTGCTTTAACACAAAATCTGTAGTACTTACAGCAAAATTAATAAGGATGAAAGTAAAAGATAATAATATTTCGCGTTACTTTCATTTCAAAGGATTTTTCGTTAAAGGTACTGGTTACAAAATAAAATAAGTTATTTTCAATATAATATTATATACTTCTCACGTCTACTGTATTAACTTGACGCGGTACAAATGCTGCCATGCGGTTTGTTGTTCGCTGAACCGCACACCTAAAACCTAATGTACGAGCGATTAGCGCTTAATATTGTTGTGCTACTCCCGCACTAAAGGAAACTACTATAATTCCATCCCCGGAAGATGTCATACGCTATTCTACGACAAACTAAATCCATAATTGTTCGACAGTTTCCGTTTTATCTCAATTAGAAATTTGATCTTAAAGTGAATAGTACGTGTATAGTTGCTGATTGTTTTATTTGTATACCATTGCGGAAATGATTAGCGGACGATCTAATTGTTAAATTTATCCAAGGCCCAAATTTCTGTCAAATAAATATAAGATGTCTGGGCATAAGTGTGTTAATTTAATTTGTAATAAAATGCGATTGGCCCATTCCAAATTATCCTTTTTAAATTTTTCCAGTCCAATATAAAATTAAGTGCGTAATTTGGGTCGCAGAAAGTGGTAATAAGTTTTCTATACTATAATAATATTTTTGAGATAATATTTCGTAAGGAAATCTCTAAATACTTATATATTTAAAATTATTTAATATTCATTAAAACTATGGCTGCACTTTCTTATGCGCATTTAGTTAGATCGTTATAATTTATAAATATTTAAATTATTTCATAAAAATTAGAATTATATATATATATATATATATATATATATATATATATATATATATATATATATATATATATATATATATATATATATATATATATATACATATAAACAATGTATAAATTCCGCCACGGCAATCGAACCAGAGTTTTGTCCTAGTAAGAAACAATTAGACAGTCGGCAGTTGTGTCGTCGCCTGAACTCTCTTACCGGTGGCAAACTAGGTGTTTGGCGGGCAGTTGTGACGGCAGTCAAATACTATAGTTTTACTTCACTGGCCGGCTGTTGTGTCGTCGGCACAGTGTCGTATACCGCTTGTGATACGCGTAGCGTTTTCCGCTAAGCTTTGGCACTGGCCGGCAGTTGTGTCGCCCAGTGTTATATATCGCTTACGATACGCGAAGGGTATCATTATTAATATAAAACATTGTTACTAGCATTTGTCAATCTGTTTGTTTTAATATTTCTCATTTTGTATTCAACTGTATTATTAACTTTAAAATAAAAACATTATTTTGTTATTTGCATCGAAGTTATCTCGTTGTTATTTTTCAAGACCTCTGTAATTACATTTTCTTCACTGAGAACCGGAGCAAACATATCGATTATTGGCGCCCGAGAGCTAAATCCGAATTAAGCGTCACAATATATATATATATATATATATATATATATATATATATATATATATATATATATATAATTAGTTTGGGGTTGAGTTACGTGATGGTGTAGTTTAATTGTAACAGCACTAGAGGGTCGCGATGAGGCAGACCTGACTGTTGAATATTTCACCGGTAAAATATTGGATGAATACCAACGGCGCATGGAAAATTGCGAATCCAACCAAGGAGGAGTTGAAGCGGCGCTTCAATCAGCAGCCATAGCTACTAGGAAGAATAGTCAAGGTCATCATCATGGTATCAACAAGAAAGGAGGAAAGAACAGCAGCAAGGAAATGCGGACATGTTTCTTTTGTAACAAACAAGGACATCTCAAAGCAAATTGTTATTATAACAAGAAGTCATTGC
Organism: Nebria salina; assembly: GCA_944039245.1. Lineage (NCBI taxonomy): Eukaryota > Metazoa > Arthropoda > Insecta > Coleoptera > Carabidae > Nebria > Nebria salina. Next base: position 11,311,220 of record OX063288.1, read on the forward strand.
AGCAGCAAACGACAGGATCAGAATCAGCAAAATCTTCAATCGAAAATAGAAAAAATGCGGCTCATAATCACATCACTTTCGAGGTAAAAGATGGAGTTCGCATGGTGGACACTGAAGGGTGGTTCGTTGACTCAGGTGCAACAAGTCACATGACGAGCAAACGATCATTTTTTAATTCACTACGTGACACCAAAACAACGGTGTATCTTGCAGATGGTTCACAAGTTGAAGCAGCAGGAATTGGCGAGGGTTGGCTGTCTTGTGGGTTGCCCAACGGGCGTATTCAAAATATAAAACTTATAGATGTATTATATGTTCCACAACTTGATGGGGTTTACTTTCAGTTCGACGAATAACTCAACATGGTTACCGAGTTGTATTTGAGCATGATACTTGTACTTTCTATCAGGATCAACAGTTCATTGCAAGGACGAACACTGACGGAAGTTTGTTTAAGCTGGAAACAACAGAGCCGGATGCGGTTAGGTCACAGTGACACTACAGCAATTAAACGTCTGGTTAAAGAAGATCTTGAATAAAAATGAAAACATGTTGCGACGAGATTATCTGCGAAGATTGTATTAAAGGTAAAGAATAGAGAAAAGGAACCGATGCGGCTTATACATTCCGATTTGTGTGGGCCGATGCAGACAGCTACTCCAAGTGATAATCGATAATTTCTAACAATTATTGACGACGACTCACGATTTACAGTGATGCGACTTGTTAAATCAAAGGATCAAGTATCGGAAGCTATACAAGATTACGTCTCAGCAATGGAGACTAGATTCGGTCGAAAACCTACCCCTCTACGCACAGATAATGGTAAGGAGTATATTACACATGAGTTGCAGAATTACCTACGAAAGAATGGAATTCAGCAACAACTCACGGTCGTCTACACTCCACAACAAAATGATGTGGCCGAACGGAAGAATCGATCCTTAACCGAATCAGCCAAATGTATGTTGCTCGATGCTGGACTAGATAATCGTTTTTGGGGTGAAGCAATTTTAACCGCGGCTTACTTGCAAAACCGAACACCGAGGCGTAGCATTGAGAAGACTCCTATTGAATTATTCACAGGCGTGAAACCTGATATAAGTCATATCAGGGTATTTGGTTCAAAGATATTTTCTTTAATACCAAAAGAGAAGAAAATGGGATGACAAAGCTGAAGTAGGTGTTTTAGTTGGCTATGATGGTAACACCAAGGATGAACCGTATTCTAGATCCAAAAACATATCGGGTCTGGATTAGTCGATCAGTACGAATCAACGAGAGCGATGTAAAGAAACAAATTTCGAATCAAAGTCTAGAGCAGAAAGATATGAGAAATATCGAACCAAAAGGGGTACTTTCTGTTGAAATGAAGACGATGAATGGGGATAATGTATATTCGGAAGACGATGAATTGGAAAACAGCACCAATGAGGAACATGAAGCTCACTCAACTGATCAATTACGATCAGTTACAAACCGTTCCTCACAACGCGCAAATAAAGGTGTGCCACCAAAGCGGCTGGATTACAAAGTACATACAATTCTCAAAAAGGAACCAAGTACATGGAATGAAGTGCTTGAGTTACCACTTCGAGAACGTCAAAAATGGATAAATGCTGCAGAAGAGGAAATACGATCTTTTCAGAAACATCAGGTATGGAAATTAAATGATATACCTCCAGGAAAGAAGACAATCACATGCAAATGGATTTTCAAGGCGAAGGTAGATGGCGAAGGTCAAATTTACATGCACAAAGCTCGTTTGGTCGCAAGAGGTTTCTCTCAGCGCTACGGAGAGGGTTATGACGAAACCTTTGCTCCTGTAGTAAAGCATGAGACCGTTCGAGTTCTACTCGTAATAGCAGCACAGAAGAATTTACACGTGCGTCAAATAGATGTGAAAAGTGCATATCTGAATGGTGATGTCAACGAGGAGATTTATATGGAACAACCACCTGGTTTTGAGTAACCTGGACACGAAAACAAGGTATTGAGGCTACAAAAGAGTCTCTATGGTCTCAAACAATCGGCACGAGAATGGAATAAAAGAGCTACAGAGGCGTTGAATCAGTTGGGATTTAAACGCGGAAATGCCGATCCATGTTTGTTTTCCAGGAAGGAAAAGGAAGGTTTCACTTATGTTTTGTTATATGTCGATGATCTGTTGGTAGCGGGTGCATCAGCGGAGATAACAAAGCAAGTAAGTACTGAACTAAATCATTATTTTGACATCAAAGATTGGGGAGATGTGAGTCATTATCTTAGCATTCAAACTGAACGCGAGGAAGACGGATCATTTCTACTTAATCAAAAGGGAAAAATTGCTAGGATGTTAGAGGACCATGCTCTAATTGAAACAAAACCGATAGCGACTCCTATGGAAACTGGTTACTTGGCTTCAAAGACAGACGACAGCCAGAAACTATCGAACAATATCGGATCGCTATTATATATTGCTACGGTGTCTAGGCCGGATATTACGGAAGCTGTTAGTTTATTGAGCAGATGCGTGGAAGCACCAACAGAACGCGATTGGAAAGCTGTCATGCGAATAATCTTGCGTCAACAATTGACAAGAAATTAAGACTTTGTTCAAGTGCAAACCCAGTACTTGAATGTTTCGTTGACGCTGACTGGGCTGGAGACAGAAAGGACAAAAAATCTACAAGCGGGTACGTTTTTCTCATAGGAGTACAGTGGCGTGGTCAAGCCGGAAACAAACTTCAGTGGCAATGCCATCCACGGAGGCAGAATGCATCGCTGCGTCGCATGGAAGTAAGGAGTAACTATGGCTACGAGAACTACAGGCATACATGGGTTTTGCTGCAACAACACCAACTATTATTGACGAGGACAATCAAGGGTGTATTCGACTCATAGAATCAGATAGATGCGGTTCGCGCAACCAAACATATTGATATTTGTCATCATCATCAAAGAGATTTGCGGGAAAAGGGTGTGATAGATGTACAATATTGCCCAACTGATAGGATGCTAGCAGATTTGCTAACAAAACCTTTGGCAAAAGAACCATTTCTTAAATTCACTGGACTACTGGGACTGCAGTAAGAAATAGTACGAGAGGAAGAACACGCTGAAGCGAGAGAGGGTGTTGGAGAGTAGAGCGCTCACGGCATGTTTTAAAACAGCGTGATCGAGTTGGCTTTTCATAACAACAGCGATGTGCAGTTATATTAATATAAATAAAAACAATATGTAATAAATCCTCATTTTTTCTGACTGTGTAATATTCTAATAAATATATAGATATATATATATATATATATATATATATATATATATATATATATATCCTATATAAATATCCCAATAATTGATTAGGTTTTTATGCCTTAGACTCGTTATATACGGATCTGAGGTTATTAAAAAATTATGAAGCAAATCTTCATTTGTAGCTTGACGACTATATTTTCAAGAATTAAATTCTCGCATACGCTTGAAATCTTTATTTACAAACACCTTATAGTAATTTTTTAGTTATTAATTTGTTAATTCCGCTAAAACAATCACTTTAAATGTTATTTTATGTAACACAATATAGCTTTATAACTTTACGAAACTCTTTCAGATTGCTTAATTGAACATGTATGTTTATGGTTTAATATAAACACAAGAATTGATAGTATTACACTATTACTGCCTATATATATTGTTTTCTTACTAGATTTGGAGGGTGTAAATATTCAATGCTATTGGTTACAATGTAGGTAATTAATAAATAATTAGGCATTCTTGCATAATAATTAGCCATATTATTAGCAAGTATACCTACAATACATCAGAAAAGATAATTTGAAGATCCCGAAATATATAAGAATAAAGCCGCCTGCAACAAAATTGCCGTATTAGGGATTAAGTTTATCTTATATTTAGAAAATGCCAATAACAGAAATGAAAATTTAAGTATGGATATATGCATTGGCTTAATTTAACTAATTTTAGGGCAGGTTTTACTTTTAATCTTACCGTCAAATAGGTGTATTATATTTTCGTCTGCATAATCCAGCACACTTTAGCCCACTTTATTTATTTATATTATTTGCATAGATTAAAATATTAATAAAGTTCATTAGCTTCTTAATATTCGCAGGTACTGATAACAGAATTATATCTAAGATACCGATTTTTGTTAAATTATGTATGTATATAAAGTAGAAATCCTCGCAGCGTAGTACATATTTGTTTGGTGGTCGACCGCCACTTAAAATATAAATTACGAAAATCCGGGGAAAGGCGGGTAATTTTTTATTTTTGATCTTGTTTCTCAAAAGTATTATGTATATAAATATGTAGAAATTAAAGCGGCGAGAAGCGGCGCTAAAAAGTTATATTCAAATGAAAATGCCAAACTCAACAAAAAAAACGGACCGCCATGTTGGAAGCTGTAATATGAAATTTGCTTCGTATTTTAAAATTAAAAAAAAATTGTTTGAGACTAAATGTAAAAGCATTTGAAAATATTTTAAATTTTGAAATTTGATTAAAAAATTAAAATGATATATTGACTTGCATTTTACATTTTAAAAAAGTATGTTTTTAAAGTTTTGTGTTTAGAGGTCGTTTTTATGTATTTCCGTAATGTTGTAATAAAAAAAAATTATTGCTTTCTACAGTCTAAGGTATTCTTAATAAAAAAATATTCAAAAATCGAATATTAGAAAATTTACCTTTTGGCCACTTTTCAAGCGTTTCGTCCCACTGTGCGCCGCTCTCCGCTGCCCGCGGATCAACAATCGGCGCCGCGACCAACCTATCTAATCTAATGTGCAATCGACTGTGTACATTCTGCAAAACTTATTCAGAGAGAAACCACGTTATGACGTCCACATAAAACTCCCATTTGACAGAGTGACAGAGTGACAGAGTGACACAGTGACAGAGTGACAGAGTGACACAGTGACAGAGTAACACGGTGACACAGTGACACAGTGACACAGTGACACAGTGACACAGTGATACAGTGATACAGTGACACAGTGATACAGTGACAGAGTGACAGAGTGACAGAGTGACAGAGTGACAGACTGACAGAGTGACAGAGTGACAGAGTGACAGAGTGACAGAGTGACAGAGTGACAGAGTGACAGACTGACAGAGTGACAGACTGACAGACTGACAGACTGACAGACTGACAGACTGACAGACTGACAGACTGACAGACTGACAGACTGACAGACTGACAGACTGACAGACTGACAGACTGACAGACTGACAGACTGACAGACTGACAGACTGACAGACTGACAGACTGACAGACTGACAGACTGACAGACCGACAGACAGACTGACAGACTGACAGACTGACAGACTGACAGACTGACAGACTGACAGACTGACAGACTGACAGACTGACAGACTGACAGACTGACAGACTGACAGACTGACAGACTGACAGACTGACAGACTGACAGACTGACAGACTGACAGACTGACAGACTGACAGACTGACAGACTGACAGACTGACAGACTGACAGACTGACAGACTGACAGACTGACAGACTGACAGACTGACAGACTGACAGACTGACAGACTGACAGACTGACAGACTGACAGACTGACAGACTGACAGACTGACAGACTGACAGACTGACAGACTGACTGACAGACTGACAGACTGACAGACTGACAGACTGACAGACTGACAGACTGACAGACTGACAGACTGACAGACTGACAGACTGACAGACTGACAGACTGACAGACTGACAGACTGACAGACTGACAGACTGACAGACTGACAGACTGACAGACTGACAGACTGACAGACTGACAGACTGACAGACTGACAGACTGACAGACTGACAGACTGACAGACTGACAGACTGACAGACTGACAGACTGACAGACTGACAGACTGACAGACTGACAGACTGACAGACTGACAGACTGACAGACTGACAGACTGACAGACTGACAGACTGACAGACTGACAGACTGACAGACTGACAGACTGACAGACTGACAGACTGACAGACTGACAGACTGACAGACTGACAGACTGACAGACTGACAGACTGACAGACTGACAGACTGACAGACTGACAGACTGACAGACTGACAGACTGACAGACTGACAGACTGACAGACTGACAGACTGACAGACTGACAGACTGACAGACTGACAGACTGACAGACTGACAGACTGACAGACTGACAGACTGACAGACTGACAGACTGACAGACTGACAGACTGACAGACTGACAGACTGACAGACTGACAGACTGACAGACTGACAGACTGACAGACTGACAGACTGACAGACTGACAGACTGACAGACTGACAGACTGACAGACTGACAGACTGACAGACTGACAGACTGACAGACTGACAGACTGACAGACTGACAGACTGACAGACTGACAGACTGACAGACTGACAGACTGACAGACTGACAGACTGACAGACTGACAGACTGACAGACTGACAGACTGACAGACTGACAGACTGACAGACTGACAGACTGACAGACTGACAGACTGACAGACTGACAGACTGACAGACTGACAGACTGACAGACTGACAGACTGACAGACTGACAGACTGACAGACTGACAGACTGACAGACTGACAGACTGACAGACTGACAGACTGACAGACTGACAGACTGACAGACTGACAGACTGACAGACTGACAGACTGACAGACTGACAGACTGACAGACTGACAGACTGACAGACTGACAGACTGACAGACTGACAGACTGACAGACTGACAGACTGACAGACTGACAGACTGACAGACTGACAGACTGACAGACTGACAGACTGACAGACTGACAGACTGACAGACTGACAGACTGACAGACTGACAGACTGACAGACTGACAGACTGACAGACTGACAGACTGACAGACTGACAGACTGACAGACTGACAGACTGACAGACTGACAGACTGACAGACTGACAGACTGACAGACTGACAGACTGACAGACTGACAGACTGACAGACTGACAGACTGACAGACTGACAGACTGACAGACTGACAGACTGACAGACTGACAGACTGACAGACTGACAGACTGACAGACTGACAGACTGACAGACTGACAGACTGACAGACTGACAGACTGACAGACTGACAGACTGACAGACTGACAGACTGACAGACTGACAGACTGACAGACTGACAGACTGACAGACTGACAGACTGACAGACTGACAGACTGACAGACTGACAGACTGACAGACTGACAGACTGACAGACTGACAGACTGACAGACTGACAGACTGACAGACTGACAGACTGACAGACTGACAGACTGACAGACTGACAGACTGACAGACTGACAGACTGACAGACTGACAGACTGACAGACTGACAGACTGACAGACTGACAGACTGACAGACTGACAGACTGACAGACTGACAGACTGACAGACTGACAGACTGACAGACTGACAGACTGACAGACTGACAGACTGACAGACTGACAGACTGACAGACTGACAGACTGACAGACTGACAGACTGACAGACTGACAGACTGACAGACTGACAGACTGACAGACTGACAGACTGACAGACTGACAGACTGACAGACTGACAGACTGACAGACTGACAGACTGACAGACTGACAGACTGACAGACTGACAGACTGACAGACTGACAGACTGACAGACTGACAGACTGACAGACTGACAGACTGACAGACTGACAGACTGACAGACTGACAGACTGACAGACTGACAGACTGACAGACTGACAGACTGACAGACTGACAGACTGACAGACTGACAGACTGACAGACTGACAGACTGACAGACTGACAGACTGACAGACTGACAGACTGACAGACTGACAGACTGACAGACTGACAGACTGACAGACTGACAGACTGACAGACTGACAGACTGACAGACTGACAGACTGACAGACTGACAGACTGACAGACTGACAGACTGACAGACTGACAGACTGACAGACTGACAGACTGACAGACTGACAGACTGACAGACTGACAGACTGACAGACTGACAGACTGACAGACTGACAGACTGACAGACTGACAGACTGACAGACTGACAGACTGACAGACTGACAGACTGACAGACTGACAGACTGACAGACTGACAGACTGACAGACTGACAGACTGACAGACTGACAGACTGACAGACTGACAGACTGACAGACTGACAGACTGACAGACTGACAGACTGACAGACTGACAGACTGACAGACTGACAGACTGACAGACTGACAGACTGACAGACTGACAGACTGACAGACTGACAGACTGACAGACTGACAGACTGACAGACTGACAGACTGACAGACTGACAGACTGACAGACTGACAGACTGACAGACTGACAGACTGACAGACTGACAGACTGACAGACTGACAGACTGACAGACTGACAGACTGACAGACTGACAGACTGACAGACTGACAGACTGACAGACTGACAGACTGACAGACTGACAGACTGACAGACTGACAGACTGACAGACTGACAGACTGACAGACTGACAGACTGACAGACTGACAGACTGACAGACTGACAGACTGACAGACTGACAGACTGACAGACTGACAGACTGACAGACTGACAGACTGACAGACTGACAGACTGACAGACTGACAGACTGACAGACTGACAGACTGACAGACTGACAGACTGACAGACTGACAGACTGACAGACTGACAGACTGACAGACTGACAGACTGACAGACTGACAGACTGACAGACTGACAGACTGACAGACTGACAGACTGACAGACTGACAGACTGACAGACTGACAGACTGACAGACTGACAGACTGACAGACTGACAGACTGACAGACTGACAGACTGACAGACTGACAGACTGACAGACTGACAGACTGACAGACTGACAGACTGACAGACTGACAGACTGACAGACTGACAGACTGACAGACTGACAGACTGACAGACTGACAGACTGACAGACTGACAGACTGACAGACTGACAGACTGACAGACTGACAGACTGACAGACTGACAGACTGACAGACTGACAGACTGACAGACTGACAGACTGACAGACTGACAGACTGACAGACTGACAGACTGACAGACTGACAGACTGACAGACTGACAGACTGACAGACTGACAGACTGACAGACTGACAGACTGACAGACTGACAGACTGACAGACTGACAGACTGACAGACTGACAGACTGACAGACTGACAGACTGACAGACTGACAGACTGACAGACTGACAGACTGACAGACTGACAGACTGACAGACTGACAGACTGACAGACTGACAGACTGACAGACTGACAGACTGACAGACTGACAGACTGACAGACTGACAGACTGACAGACTGACAGACTGACAGACTGACAGACTGACAGACTGACAGACTGACAGACTGACAGACTGACAGACTGACAGACTGACAGACTGACAGACTGACAGACTGACAGACTGACAGACTGACAGACTGACAGACTGACAGACTGACAGACTGACAGACTGACTGACAGACTGACAGACTGACAGACTGACAGACTGACAGACTGACAGACTGACAGACTGACAGACTGACAGACTGACAGACTGACAGACTGACAGACTGACAGACTGACAGACTGACAGACTGACAGACTGACAGACTGACAGACTGACAGACTGACAGACTGACAGACTGACAGACTGACAGACTGACAGACTGACAGACTGACAGACTGACAGACTGACAGACTGACAGACTGACAGACTGACAGACTGACAGACTGACAGACTGACAGACTGACAGACTGACAGACTGACAGACTGACAGACTGACAGACTGACAGACTGACAGACTGACAGACTGACAGACTGACAGACTGACAGACTGACAGACTGACAGACTGACAGACTGACAGACTGACAGACTGACAGACTGACAGACTGACAGACTGACAGACTGACAGACTGACAGACTGACAGACTGACAGACTGACAGACTGACAGACTGACAGACTGACAGACTGACAGACTGACAGACTGACAGACTGACAGACTGACAGACTGACAGACTGACAGACTGACAGACTGACAGACTGACAGACTGACAGACTGACAGACTGACAGACTGACAGACTGACAGACTGACAGACTGACAGACTGACAGACTGACAGACTGACAGACTGACAGACTGACAGACTGACAGACTGACAGACTGACAGACTGACAGACTGACAGACTGACAGACTGACAGACTGACAGACTGACAGACTGACAGACTGACAGACTGACAGACTGACAGACTGACAGACTGACAGACTGACAGACTGACAGACTGACAGACTGACAGACTGACAGACTGACAGACTGACAGACTGACAGACTGACAGACTGACAGACTGACAGACTGACAGACTGACAGACTGACAGACTGACAGACTGACAGACTGACAGACTGACAGACTGACAGACTGACAGACTGACAGACTGACAGACTGACAGACTGACAGACTGACAGACTGACAGACTGACAGACTGACAGACTGACAGACTGACAGACTGACAGACTGACAGACTGACAGACTGACAGACTGACAGACTGACAGACTGACAGACTGACAGACTGACAGACTGACAGACTGACAGACTGACAGACTGACAGACTGACAGACTGACAGACTGACAGACTGACAGACTGACAGACTGACAGACTGACAGACTGACAGACTGACAGACTGACAGACTGACAGACTGACAGACTGACAGACTGACAGACTGACAGACTGACAGACTGACAGACTGACAGACTGACAGACTGACAGACTGACAGACTGACAGACTGACAGACTGACAGACTGACAGACTGACAGACTGACAGACTGACAGACTGACAGACTGACAGACTGACAGACTGACAGACTGACAGACTGACAGACTGACAGACTGACAGACTGACAGACTGACAGACTGACAGACTGACAGACTGACAGACTGACAGACTGACAGACTGACAGACTGACAGACTGACAGACTGACAGACTGACAGACTGACAGACTGACAGACTGACAGACTGACAGACTGACAGACTGACAGACTGACAGACTGACAGACTGACAGACTGACAGACTGACAGACTGACAGACTGACAGACTGACAGACTGACAGACTGACAGACTGACAGACTGACAGACTGACAGACTGACAGACTGACAGACTGACAGACTGACAGACTGACAGACTGACAGACTGACAGACTGACAGACTGACAGACTGACAGACTGACAGACTGACAGACTGACAGACTGACAGACTGACAGACTGACAGACTGACAGACTGACAGACTGACAGACTGACAGACTGACAGACTGACAGACTGACAGACTGACAGACTGACAGACTGACAGACTGACAGACTGACAGACTGACAGACTGACAGACTGACAGACTGACAGACTGACAGACTGACAGACTGACAGACTGACAGACTGACAGACTGACAGACTGACAGACTGACAGACTGACAGACTGACAGACTGACAGACTGACAGACTGACAGACTGACAGACTGACAGACTGACAGACTGACAGACTGACAGACTGACAGACTGACAGACTGACAGACTGACAGACTGACAGACTGACAGACTGACAGACTGACAGACTGACAGACTGACAGACTGACAGACTGACAGACTGACAGACTGACAGACTGACAGACTGACAGACTGACAGACTGACAGACTGACAGACTGACAGACTGACAGACTGACAGACTGACAGACTGACAGACTGACAGACTGACAGACTGACAGACTGACAGACTGACAGACTGACAGACTGACAGACTGACAGACTGACAGACTGACAGACTGACAGACTGACAGACTGACAGACTGACAGACTGACAGACTGACAGACTGACAGACTGACAGACTGACAGACTGACAGACTGACAGACTGACAGACTGACAGACTGACAGACTGACAGACTGACAGACTGACAGACTGACAGACTGACAGACTGACAGACTGACAGACTGACAGACTGACAGACTGACAGACTGACAGACTGACAGACTGACAGACTGACAGACTGACAGACTGACAGACTGACAGACTGACAGACTGACAGACTGACAGACTGACAGACTGACAGACTGACAGACTGACAGACTGACAGACTGACAGACTGACAGACTGACAGACTGACAGACTGACAGACTGACAGACTGACAGACTGACAGACTGACAGACTGACAGACTGACAGACTGACAGACTGACAGACTGACAGACTGACAGACTGACAGACTGACAGACTGACAGACTGACAGACTGACAGACTGACAGACTGACAGACTGACAGACTGACAGACTGACAGACTGACAGACTGACAGACTGACAGACTGACAGACTGACAGACTGACAGACTGACAGACTGACAGACTGACAGACTGACAGACTGACAGACTGACAGACTGACAGACTGACAGACTGACAGACTGACAGACTGACAGACTGACAGACTGACAGACTGACAGACTGACAGACTGACAGACTGACAGACTGACAGACTGACAGACTGACAGACTGACAGACTGACAGACTGACAGACTGACAGACTGACAGACTGACAGACTGACAGACTGACAGACTGGCAGACTATATATCCGTATAAAATATTTACAAACTTGTAATCTTCGCTATACTTTAGAAGACTGCTTCAAATGTACAGCTGGTTATCCGGAATTCATTAATAGTGGTACATCAACATCAAAATGGTTTGAGTTGATGAAGTACATATCCTAACTGATTGTACTAGGTCCGTGAATTTGGCACCAAGGAAATGGGCGTATATTATGAATTTTACATCAATAAATTGCGCCCAATTTGCGCTTATTGAAATCTTTTATAAATAAACATTAGGAAGAAATGTATTAACAATTACTCTTCTTACTGCTAACTTCACACCAGCACTAAAAGTCACCAGAATTAAAATTTTAATAGAATAATATTTTGCGCCTAATTTGCCCCAATTTGCGACGTTGCAATTTTCTATAAATAAACAATAGGAATAAAGTTATTAACAATTAATTTTTTTAGTGCTTACATCACACCAGCACTAAAAGTCACCAAAATCAAATTTTTATTAGAATAATATATTGCGCCCAATTTGCGCCTATTTGCGCCGTTGAAATTTTCTATAAGTAAACAATAGAAAGCAAGTTATTAACTATTACTTTTTTTAGTGCTAACTTCACACCAGCAGCAACCAGAATCAAAATTTTACTAAACTAATATTTAGCGCTCATAGCGCGATTATTTGCACCCTTGAATTTTTTCATTTATAAACTATGGAAAAAAATATTCACAATTACTTTCTTTACACCTGCTCTAAAAGTTACCAGAATAATTACTTTTAACATATTTATTTGCGCCCCATTTGGGTCTATTTGCTTATTATCAATAAGAAAAAAATTAAGTCAAATATTTATTTATTTCAATACAAAATTCATAGTTACAATAATAATTAATAATTAGATGGTATATAATAAAATATAGGGATTTATATAATTATCCTTTTTTGCGTTTCTATATTCAGTGCTTAAATCGTCATATATTTCCCACATGGCGTCCAATCGTCTACAATATGAAATATAATGTCCAACAGCAGATATGTCTTGACACTCACTTGCTTTAGCTCCGCGTAAATATAATGTAGATTCATACATTTTTATGAAAGCAGGTATTTTGTTTAACGGAACTACATTTAAACCCGTTGTTTTAAAAAATACATGATCGCCTAAATTTTGTGACTGTGTTAAATTACCAAAACAATCATTGTATTTACATTTATTTGTGTACATTAACAATTAAAAGGGAATCTCATATATAATACATAAATTTATAAACATTTTTAATCATTTGATCTAAAATTGCTGACTTAGTTTTCTTTACAGGGTAGTTAATCTATTAGGGATGGGAATAATGTTACATTTGTTTTTGTCAAAACATTGGTTGATAAAACAGGCAGATAAGCATATATGTTTATTTTTTGTACAAAATTGCTGATACATTTGTATATGTTTGTGAATATATTGAACTGCTGTCCTACTTTTTAAGTACCTAACAGTCCTGATTTGATTTCACAATTTATACTTTTGGTTTTATCATTCTCTCTAATTTTGTCTTACTCTCGTATAGATATTGAAATTTTTTGTAAAAATGGTAAGTTCATATTCAATTATAAAACTAATTATCTAGACAAAAAAAATCTTTGCCGTACAAATTAAGACACATTAATTTCGTACCGATATAAATACCTATATTAGTGCGTTTTAAGTGATACGCCTTTAAATCTTAACCCTACATACTTAACTACGTTTTAAGTTATGTTAATTTCAAATAATACATAATTTGGCTTATTTGGCCACTTTTTTTTTAAATAATCCTATTTTGATATTTAAGTCAATAGTTATTTATGACTTCCACTTTTGCTTAACTTTTTCTGGCCTATTTCGTCAGATTCAAAATTTCGCCAAAGTAAACTGCAGCAAATATATATATTTTTTGAAAATTGAATTTGAAAGAAAGATTATTTTATTTTTGTGTAATATTTATTGATCTCTTTCATAGGTTGGGAAGAAGAGTAAACATTCAAAGAAAGCGCTACATGAAGAGTTAAAAAAGTGCAGTAAAATTATAAAAATAAATTTAACAAAGCAAAACGCTGCCGTATGGGTTGACATTAGTAAAAATTTAAACGGAACAATTACACCTAATGGTGCTTACACATACGTTAGCAAAAATTATAACAATTGTTGGAATATTTAAAATTTAGTGATATTTACACAAAATATAAATATTAAAGAAATTAAAAGTTCAACTGAAGATAATTCATAAAATGATGATAAATTTAAAATAAGTTTTATGTTTTCAGACTGGAACACAATTCGTCCTAAAGAAAATGAATCACAAGTAGGATGGACTCATCTTCCCAATTACTTATTAAAAAAACGTAAGAATTAAAAAAATTTGAAAAATTTAAATGTTTAATAAATTATAATGATCTACCCAAAATGAGTGTACGAAATTATATATATTAGCGTTTACTGTGGGTCGATGGTTCGAGCCCGGCCGATGCATTTTTGTTTTTTTGAATTGTTAAAGTCAGGTCATCGACCAAAAATACTAGTCTCTGCCGATATTTTCTGTCCGTTATCTAGTCAAAACCAAAAAGCTGACGTGTCTGTCACTGAACTTTCTTATACGCATTTTAATTAGTCATCATAATTAAAAAAATTTTGAAAAATTTTAATGTTTTATAAATTCTAACGATCTATCCAAAATGAGTGTACGAAATTATATTAGCGTATATGAAAGTATATTAAAAGACTTATGCTCAGATATCTTATATTATTTTTAAGGAAATTTGAAATTTTGATAAACATAACAAAAATATCGTCCGCTAAATATATCCGCAATTGTATACAATTGAAACAATCAGCAACAATACACGAACCATTCAATATAAGATCAGATTTCTTATCGAGATACAACGGAAACTGAAATTTTAGTTAGTCGTGGCATAGCGTATGACATCATTATAGTAGCCACCTTTAGTGCGGAGGCAGCACTACAATATTAAGCGCTGCTCTACTTTATTCAACAGTATATACTTGTCTGTAGATCAGCGACAGACATGCCGTGGCGAGTAGATCAACTACTGGCGGAGGTCAAGTATATAGACTTAACTTCCGCTACTAGACGTGAAAAGTGTTAAATGTAATATTAAAAATAACCCAATTTTTGTTGTAACCGGTACCTTTTCTGAAAATACTTTTCAAATAAAAGTTATGCGTAATATTAATATCTTTTATTTTTATTCTTACTAATTTTGCTGTAAGTACTACCGTTTTTGAGTTAAAGCAGAATATTGAAAACACATTCTTTTTTTTTGTAACCAGTACCTTTTTTGAAAAATATTTTCAAATAAGAGTTATGCGAAATATCAATATCTTTTATTTTTATTCTTAAAATTTAGCTGTAAAAACTACCGTTTTTGAGTTTAGCAGAGAATGCAAAAAATGTATAGTGTAAATATGCATATGAGAATATTCTTTTCAAAATAGGAGGTTTTCCTGCCAGGCACATACAAATCAGAAGTTTGAAGTTTCATAACTGTATCTTTTACAGTTTAGGCTGTAGAGCTCGCACATACACACAGACACACTCACACACATACATACACACACAGACAGACGTAATCTCAAAAATAGTCAGACTCAATTCAGGGAAGGTCAAAAGATATATTTCCGTTAAAATCTCGAGATCAAAATTTTTCATGATTACAATACTTACTTATACTGCGTATAAGAAAGTAAAAATCAGACCAATTTTATTTGTTTATGGGTATTTGATAAGCATTATATTTCTGCATTGAACGACTTGGAAATTGACATAAAAGCTCATTTTAAGGAATGCAACTCATAGTTATCATTAAATACAGTAATTTATAAATTACATGAAAGCAATGAAGTTATATTTTTGGGAACATTAGTTAATTATTGTCCTAAAAAACATACATTTCTATTAAAACGGCCATTATCTTCAACTCGAAGACAGCAAATTGGAAAAGAAATGATATCTACAGGATCAGCTTCACTTTGGCAACAGAGAGAGGTAACCAATTCAGGAATCGAAATCGGTGACTCTCAACCAAGAACATAATACAGTTTGGAAGTTCTACGTAAATATAATCAACAGAAATCAAAATATAGTATATTTGATCAAGTAAAATGCACTATCAAGAATTTAGAAATTTTGAAATACAACGAAGAATATATTAGCAGTATACACAGTATATCCTTACATAAGTTTTATGTGCATTACTGGTCACCCCAGCAAATTGCTGTTTATAATAATTATATAAAACAAAATAAAGAAACCGTTCTAACTATAGAAGCGACCGGAAGTTTAGTGAAAAAAATTAGCAGACCTTACGGTCAATCTTCTGAACACATTTTTATATCAATGTTATGTACATCTTGAAAGTGAAGGAGCCCAAATACCAGTTTGCCAAATGTTTTCTTAGGCACAAAGTATTCAATTTATTTCCTTATGGCTCACAAAATGGATGAGGCCCGGAGCTTTGTTACCAAAAACTGTTGTGTCAGATCACTCATATGCTTTATTAAGTGCTATTGTTCGATCAATTATTGGGTTACCAGATCTTAAGGCATATACAAATTTCTGCTTCAACCTCTTGCAAGGAAAAACTCGAGAACTTCCTTCTGTTTATGTGCGAGTTGATTTTTCCCACACAATGAAAAGTATTACTTCTTCGAATGCTTTAAAAAATTAATCTCGTCTGTTCAGGGAATTTTATATAAGATCTATGGTTTCATTGATTAAAAGCAATTCATTAAATGAAGCAGAAAGTATATTGAAAGCATTGGTAATTGTTAGTCAGAGTGAATTCAATGAGGAAAATAATGAGAACAACAAAAATTCGTTTTTGAAAAGATTAATCGCAACACATGAATTAATAAACATACCTGATAATACTAAAATAGATAATGATATAAAAAATTCAAATAATGAAGATATTTAATGTACGTCAAGTGAAGACTGGATAAAGGAAATTATTTTAAACACGAAAAATGATTACATAATTGAAGGCGAAGAAGAAAATTAAAATGATGAGGACATTCATACTTAGGAGTTGTGTCATGGCCAGACATTTCAAATGTACCACAAATACTGCGTCATCAGCCATAGTAGAATCCTATTTTAATCATTTGCAGAATAGGGTTTTCAAAGATGTAAATTTACCTATGCCAGTTGATAAATTTGTTATCAATCATCTAGACAGCTAGAAGTTTGGCCATAAGTGTATCGAATAATTTAACTTCAATTTCTAATGAATCCTCAGCTTTAAATTACGAAGATGAAGATGCAATAGAAAACTGGAGAGGTTTGGCGATAATTAGGCTAAATCAACGCAAAAGAACATCGTATTACAAAGCACCTTGTTCTAAAATATTGTCTCTTGTAGAAGGAAAGAAAATAAAATTTCTCGCGTTAAGAAATGGAAACCACATATCCAAACCACTTACGTTGCAAAATATAAAGTATTTGCATTTAAATACTTGTGCTTTTGACTCCTTGACACAAATCATGGCAGTGGCTGTCAGTGATAGTGCAGCCTACAAATATAGTATAACAACGTCAGAGCTTCAATTTTACACTTTTTGAAATACATTCATTACATTAGGAATAAAAACACTAAAGACTTATTCTAACAGAGCTGCCATATTAAACTCTATATTTTCTAATTGCCAAGAATATAAAACAGGAATATACGTAGTAAATTGTGTATGTAACATATCATATATAATAGAAAATATTTTTACAAATGCACCAAGTCTGTATCGCACAATTTATTGTGATACAAAAAGTTGTCAACGTCCAATACAATCAAGAAACGTAGTCATCTTTTCATTGATTATAATAAAATTAATGGAGAAAGGTATAGAATTCTTACAGAAAGTATTTGATGAAACATTATACGATTTGTACAATAAGAAATATAAATACAATAATTGTTTTGGTAATTTAACGCAGTCACAAAATTTAGGAGATCCTGTGTTTATTGAAACTACGGGATTAAATGCAGTTCCGTTAAACAAAACACCTGCATTCATAAAAATGTATGAATCTACATTATATTTACGCGGAGCTATACATTTTCAAGCAAGTGAGTGTCAAGACATATCTGCTAATGGACATTATATTTCATATTGTAGACGATTAGACGCCATGTGGGAAATATACGACGATTTAAGCACTGAATATAGAAACGCAAAAAAGGATAATTATATAAATCCCTATATTTTATTATAAACCATCTAATTATTAATTATTATTGTAACTATGAATTTTGTATTGAAATAAATAAATATTTAATTTAATTTTTTTCGTATTGATAATAAGCAAATAGACGCAATATATTAAATGTAATTATTCTGGTAACTTTAAGAGCAGGTGTAAAGAAAGTAATTGTTAATATTTTTTTCTATAGTTTATAAATGAAAACATCTGCAGTGTCATGCACCGAACTTTCTTATACGCAAATGGGTTAAACCATATCGTAGTTACATTATTTTTCTTATATATAATATTTGTTCTAACCTTTAGATCGCTTTTCCAGTAAATATATTTCCTAGAATAAATATTAAACGCCAAACTTCAAATTATTTAAGTCTATTTTGTTAAGAAATTGACAGGCGCAGATGATACGATTTATGTAAATATATATATATATATATATATATATATATATATATATATATATATATATATATAATAAGCAGAAATTTATTTTGAAATGTGTACTTTTTTTGGAAAAAGAATTCAAACACAAGTTGTGCTAAATATAAATAACTTTAATTTTTGTTCATAAAAATTTTCTGTAACTGTAACCGGTTTTGAGTAATTGCAGATACTGCAAAAAATTACTAGAGTAAACAGGCACTTCCGCTTTGAATATTTTTTTGAAAAAGAGGAGGTTCACACCCCAGGCACATGCAAATCTTAAGTTTTAAGTTTCATAATTTTGACTTCAACCATTTAGGCTGTAGAGAGCCTAAACACACACAGGCACACACTCACATAGACGGACATCATTCCAAAAATAGTTGGAATCGATTCAGAGAAGGTAAAAACGTATATTTCCGTTGACAATTCGAGATCGAAATTTTTCATGATTACAATACTTACTTATACTGCGTATAAGAAAGTAAAAATTCAAGGGCGCAAATAGTCGCGAATCAAGCGCTAAATATTATGTTAATAAAAAATTTGATTCTGGTGACATTTGGTGCTGGTGTGAAGTAAGCACTAAAAAAAGTAATTGTTAATAACATGCTTCCTATTGTTTATTTATAGAAAATATCAACGGCGCAAATAGGCGCGGATTGGGCGCAAAATATTATGCTAATAAAAATTTTGATTTTGGTGACTTTTAGTGCTGGTGTGAAGCATTAAAAACATCTGCAGTGTCATGCACCGAACTTTCTTATACGTATTTGGGTTAAACCATATCGTAGTTTCATTATTTTTCTAATTTATAATATTTGTTCTAACCTTTAGATTGCTTTTGCAATAAATACAATTCTTAAGATAAATATTAAATGTCAAACTTCAAATTATTTAAGTCTATTTTGTTTATTTATGTAAAAATATATATACTAGGCAGAAATTTATTTTGAAACCAGTACTCTCTTTGGAAAAAAATTGAAACAAAAGTTGTGCTATATTTTTTTTTTTTTTGAATTTTTTTTCTAAAATAGGAGGTGCACGTATATTTCCGTTAAAATCTCGAACTCGAAAATTTTCTTGATTACAATACTTATACTGCGTATAAGAAAGTAAAAATTAATTTTTAATAACTTTCTACCTATTGTTTATTTATAGAAAATTTCAACGTCGCAAATAGGGGCAAATTAGAAGCAAAATATAATGCTATTTAAAATTTTGATTCTGGTGACTTTTAGTGCTGGCGTGAAGCTCTAAGAAAATTAATTGTTAATAACTTTCTTCCTATTGTTTATTTTTAAAAAATATCAACGGCGCAAATAGGCGCGAATTGGTCGTAAAATATTTTGCTTTTAAAAAATTTGATTCTGGTGACCTTTGGTGCTGGCGTGAAGTTAGCACTAAGAAAAGTAATTGTTAATAATTTTCTTCCTATTGTTTATTTATAAAAAATTTCAACGGCGCAAATAGGCGCGAATTGGTCGCAAAATATTTTGCTTATAAAAAATTTGATTCTGGTGACCTTTAGTGCTGGCGTGAAGTTAGCACTAAGAAAAGTAATTGTTAATAACCTTCTTCCTATTGTTTATCTATAAAAAATTTCAACGTTACAAATAGGCGCGAATTAGGCGCAAAATATTTTGCTTATAAAAAATTTAATTCTGGAGACCTTTGGTGCTGGTGTGAAGTTAGCACCAAGAAAAGTAATTGTTAATAACTTTCTTCTTATCGTTTATTTATAAAAAGTTTCAACGGCGCAAATTGGGCGCAATTTATTAATGTAAAAATCATAATTTGCCCCTATTTCCTTGGTGCCAAATTCACGGACCTGATTGTACTGCATTGTTTTGCGTTAACTTTGTGCTAGGGCTGTCGCTAGGGCTGTCGCGTTACGACTACCTTAACCCCTTAAGGTAGTACACTCTGCAAGTTTCAAAAAATCGAATATTTGGTTTTTAGCTTAAAAAATTCTTTGAAGTGTTTACTTTATTGTAAACTTTACCTGAAGTTCATGAGACACTCCGTCCCAAAGTTACAAGCCGAAAAGCGAAGCGACGGGATTTTTTATGGTCCCGGCATAGCAGACTGAAGGTATGTAGACGAATTTGATGAAAAACTGGACTCAAAACTTCAAACGCGATTATCTCGAAACCATGTTTTTGAAGTTTGCGGATATCATTACTAAAAAATTGTTCGTCCGATTTGAACGCGGTTTGAACTTTTGAATTCAACACATATTTTTCTGTCATCGTTTGTAGCCGTTTTTTTTTATCTTAAAAAATGGCTCTTCGGTGCAAGCTTTTATGTCGATTTTTTGCGCCCAAAAACCTGACTTTTTTTCAAAACGTTGTCAATTTTTTATTTTCCTACGTACGATGACAGGAAATTTATCAGAGATTAACGGAAAAATATCAATTTAGTTCTAGCTCGAAGAGAGCAGCCGCTGCGATGTCCACAGACAGGCAGGGTGCCGCCGGAGGTGCCACGCTGCACCTGGTGAAGTGGCCATAGGACTTAGCCAATGGATCACATTTTGTAGCCGAAACACGGACAAATAAATATATACATTTCATTTTGGTATACACTTATAGTTATCTTTAAAAAAAATCCCGAAAAATCACCTTTTTTCAGGTCGCCAGAGTGTACTATCCCCTTAATTGACGCTCTAGAATATGTATATTTATGAGAAGTAAAAATGATATTATAAAGTTTGTTTAAATATAAATTAACGTCTGGGTACTTAATTTTTGTTTCGTTTATATCATATTTGGAAGGAATTGGTAGCTGTGACAATTATATATCTAAGAATCACACTGAAACTATATTTTAACTTTCTTATAAGCAGTATAAGTAAGTATTGTTATCATGAAATATCTCGATCTAGAGATTTTAACGGAAATATACGTTTTGGCCATCCCTGAAACGATTCCAACTATTTCTGGAATGAGGTCCGTCTGTGTCTGTGTGTCTTTGTGTGTGTGTGTTTGTTTGTTTGTGTGTTTGTCTGTGTGTGTGTGTGTGTGTGTGTCAGTGTGTATGTGTGTGTATGTGAGCGCTCTACAGCCCAAACGGCTGAAGGGCAAATTATGAAAATTTAAATATAAGAGTTGTATGTGCCTGGCATGAAAACGTTTTATTTTTGAAAACAATACTCCAACCGGAAGTGCATGTTTACTCTAGTCATTTTTTGCAGTTTCTGCAATTACTCAAAAAAAGTTGCAGTTACAGAAAAGTTCTTATTATAAAAATTATACATATTAGCATTTTGTACAAGTTTTATTTGAAACTTTTTTCCCAAACGTTACTGGAAACATAAAAATGGCTATTGAATTTCTTCATATTATATTTATTTTTACATTAATCGTATCAACTGCGCCTGTCAATTAAAGAAGTTTGACATTTAATATTTATTCCAATATATATATTTAGTGTGAAAGTATTCCAAAGGTTAGAACAAATTATAAATTAGAAAATAATGAAAATAGAATGTGATTTAACCCAAAAGCGTATAAGAAAGTTCGGTGCATGACGTTGCAGATGTTTAAAATAGTTTATATACATATATCCTTTGAAGCTGTTTTAACACAGACCTTTTAAATTATTCCAGTCATGTTTAATGCCTATTTATGATATAAGCAAGGAGCACAATGTGGTTAGGTTTAACTCTGCTGATGGATTTATGAGTAGCACAGCACAGCACACAGGAAGTGGCATAGCACAGCATAGCCTAGCGTAGCACAGGACACAATACATTTGGAGGGTTTAATAAGACGCACAGTGCACATGGGTTGCAAAGCGAAGAAAAATAAGTTGTAGATAAAGTAGAACGCATGAGTTAAGGTCTACAAATGCTGACTTTTCTAAATATCAAGTTACAACTAGATATTAACGTTTGTACGATTTCATATAATAATAAAATTGAAATTTAAAAGTTACCCAATTGAACAACACTCTTAAATGGCGCAGTCGGTAGGATTTCTCAAAATAGCCCGTATTGAACGTGCAATTTTCGTATCAACGGTTAATTGAGAAGTCGAAATAAAAAGTGAAAAGTGTTCAATAGTGAGTTATTCAATAAGATTCGAATATATATCGGGTCATAGATAGTAATTCAGTATCGTGTGCAAAGAAGACGGAAAACACAATGTTTACATAGCATGCCAGAAAGATGATCTGGAGAAAGTACAAAATCGTAGATTAGAAATGAACCTATAGGCAACTAGGAATAAGGAGAAACAAGAAATCATAATAATAATTTATATGTAAGTGTCATATTCCAATTTAACCATCTTTAAAATAAACATATAATTTTTGGTCTCAAATTTAGAATAATTAAAAATATTTTATATTAATTAATAATAAAAATAAATACCGAATTCCGAAATAAATCAACTAACGGAGTTGCAAAATATAATTATCATTATCATGCCTACTACAACAAATTACCCGTTACTAAAACAATATTTAGACTCGATTCCGTATAATAATGGATCTAACCTAAATTAAGACATATTTTCAGTCTGGGCTTGCTTTGATTGCTTTGAAAGTTGCAAAAAACGAAACACGCTATAATTTTGGTATGCCCTGTCAAGATGCGAGAATTTTGATTATTTCGAAAATAAATTTTTTAACTATTTCAACGGCGGAAAAAACTAAACGTCTTGCAAATTACGATGATTTTGCTTTAAATATATGTGGCTTATACGGGCAAATACGAAAAACATTTGGTTAAGAAATCCAGATAGTCTTGAGAAGGCTATGAGTTATGTTATCGAAGAGAAATACTTTTTTTATTCCACACAACGACAAAATCCACTAAATACGCAAGCAACATTGAAATTAACAAACAGATTGACACCACTAAGACAATATATTCCATACCAATTTCAAAAAAAATTTACCCCGCAACCCTCACAAATTCCATCCTATAATTTCCCACGCCCTAATCTGTCATCTATGAACAACTTCCATTAACCTGGACTAAGTTTTTCCAACGATTCAAGACCAAATCCTTTCTACAACGCAAATAATCAACCAAGATTCCTTCAAACACCACCATTCTTTTCACGACTACCTAAGCAAATTCAACAACAACAATTACGAACAATACGTTTCTTACAACCTCCACAATCAACAAGTTTTTATCAAAATTTAAATTTACCTTATCAAAACCAATATCAAAATAATTTAAAGAAGAACCCATAGACGTATCATCTGGAAATTCGCAAATGAAACAGAAAAAAAACATTCACTTCCACGGAAGAAGACATAAACGGAAGCCAAAATAACGAAAGTTTATTGGAAAATCAAATTAATTTTGAAGAAAAAGGGTTTACATACCTCACATCAACGCAAAATTTATCACTTTTACAAAAATTACATATTTGATGAACCTGCTAATATTCAAACTGCTAATTTTTAATATCGACCTAACTCATACATTTTATCTATTTAAATTCAGCGAAAAATAAGCCGGCTTAAAAGGAATAGATCTATTAATACAATTAAATGCTAGTATCAATGTTAATACGAATTAACTGGCAACCAAATATGCTGACATCCCCATACTACTTACATCAGAATATAACAAAGGATTTAATACATTAAAAAACAGCCCTCTTACGCAAACAATTACGATACCACTTCGGGTAGAACAGGTTGTAAACATACCTGTCACACTAAATAACGGCATATATATAATATAAACCATACAAATTTTGGCAAAGGAGTAGAAATTAAAAAAGCATTCGTAAATGTTTCAAATAACTTTTCTTTAACCATCCTCACTAATATTCTAGGACCATAAGAAATCGAACCCCTTAACTTAAAGGAAATAAATTTTATTGCGAAAATGCAAACAAACGAAATATTAGATAACAGATCTAATGACTTACAAAACGAAATTTAAAAAACATCAGAACAGACCATTGTAACCAAGAGGAAAAGGTGATATTAGAAAACTTTGTTCACAATACCGAGGTATCTTCTATTGTAAAGGTATACTCCTCTGTTTTTTTAGCGATATAAGACACAAAATTTAATTTAACAAATGATTCACCCAACTATACATAATCTTACCGTTATCCAGAAGTGCATAAACTTGAAGTAAAAACACGAATATCAAACATGTAACATCAAGGAATTATACAACATAGCATTTCGCCATGGTCCAGTCCCATTTGGGTTGTCCCAAAAACACCTGACTCATCAAAACGTAAAAGTCATAGATTATAGGAAATTCAATGAACATACAATTGACGATAAATATCCTCTTCCCAATATTTCGGACATCTTGGAAAATTTTTGTAGAGCTAATTATTTCTCAACTAATTGTACTTCAATTTTCACCAAATTGAAGTTCATCCCGGAGACATACAAAAAACTGCATTATCAACTGGAAACACACACTACAAATTTATGCGAATGCCGTTTGGGCTGAAATATGCTCCATCAATGGTTCAAAGAGTGACGAATAATGTTTTGCGAGTCTTGGAACATGAATCTTGTCTCGTTTATCTAGACGATAAAGTAATTCTTAGCACTTCTTTACAACAACACATAGAACGATTAAAATCTGT
Organism: Nebria salina; assembly: GCA_944039245.1. NCBI lineage: Eukaryota > Metazoa > Arthropoda > Insecta > Coleoptera > Carabidae > Nebria > Nebria salina. The sequence goes on from OX063288.1 coordinate 11,337,075, forward strand.
ATTTAATAGAATAAGACAAAATAATTTCAAAATTCGGTTAAAAAAATCTAAATTCTTAAAAACAGAAGTTATATATTTTGGAAATGTTGTTACTCCAAACGGAGTGAAACCAAACCACTAAAAAATTTACGCAATGCAAAATTTTCCGATAACTCGAACACAAAAAACATAAAAAGTTTTCTCGGGCTAATAGGCTATTACAGGCGTTTTATTAAATTTTTTTTCCAAAATAGCAAAACCAATGAAAAAATGTTGAAAAAAGGATGCAAAAGTTATACATGACAATCACTTTATTGAATGTTTTCAAAATTGTCAAAATTTACATATTAATGAATAACTCTATACTACAGTACCCCGACTTTATTAATCCTTTTATTCTAACCACCACCGCGAGTAATATCGCATTAGGCGTAGTCTTATCACAAGTTAATAAACCAAACGACAAACCAATAGCTTACGCCTTAATAACATTAAATGAAACAGAATTTCGTTAATTCAACAATCAAAATAGAACCCCTTGCCATAGTTTGGGCATGTTAATACTTTTGACCATAATTCTACGGCAGGAAATTCACCATATTTACAGATCACCGACCCCTCACCTGGTTATTTAACTTAGGAGAATCAAATTCCAAATGAATCCAATGGAAATTAAAGCAGGAGGATTATGATTACAAAATTTTTTATAAAAAAGGAAACTTAAGCGCCGATTGTATTTCTCGCATTTCTCCCAACGCATTAGAAATCGATTCAATAATTTATAATCACGGTGAAGTAAATCAGGACAGTGTATATTTCTTGAGACATTAAGCAGAAGACTTTGTACCAGACGAAAAAACAGTGATAGAACAAAAACCTAAAATAAAAATCCTTTCCAATATTCAACTAAGTTTCACAAACGATACCGAAATATAAACACAATAATCACCCGCAAATCAAACCCCAAACGACGGAATTAAAATATCCGAAGACGCAATAGACGATAAAACTCACAAACTTTAGTATTTCCTAATTTATACGAAAAATAAATGTTTTTCAAGAAAATTATGAAAACCGAAAAATTTGTAAGGTACAGATTTCAAAGAAAAACAATGATAAGTTAATTTTTTTATTTTTAAAATTTTAAACTGACCAAAAAAATACTAAATACATGTATTTCCACACCGATCAACTCAACAAAGATTTTTGTAAAGTTTATTTCGAAAACTTTTCAGAAAAAGGACCAAAATTAGCTAGATGTTTGAATAGATTAAACACTTACTTACAAAAGGGAACCAATTATTTTAATTAAACATAACCACGAAGGTAAAACAAACCACCGTGGCAGAAATGAAACGATAAATTATTTACAAAGTAATTATAATTGGTATAACATGAAAGTAACTATAAAAAATTGCATAAATGCATGCGACATACAAAATATGCTACGAGAAAATCTTATGTACCATTGGTTCGAACAGACAAATCCCTAAGCCTTTTCAAATTGTACACATCGATATTTTTACCTTTGACAATAGGGATTACTTAACTAAAGTAGACGCATTTACAAAATTCGCTCATGCTATTCCAGTTTCAGGAAATACGGCTGCTCTTATAAATAAAGCTTGAATAAAATATTTAACTTCATTCGGAGTGCCCCAAAATTTAATTGTCAATAACGGAATCGAATTCAATAATGGCACAGTTAAAGAAATATTAAAACAGCACCAAATAATTAATCACTTTACAACCCCTTTACATCATGAATCAAAATTGATCGTAGAACGTGTTTACTCATCCATAATCGAACATTTACGCATTTTAAAAGAATTATATCCTGAAGGAAACATTGATTTAATAGACTATGGTATTCTAGACCATATCAATTCAATACCTACATTTGGACATACCGACTCTAGAAATGACAATGACATTTTTATCCCGAAATTATTTTACAACGAATATTCACAAAATCAAAAAGAAAAATTATTTCATGTCTACAAACAAGTCAACGAAAAATTTGAAAGAGAAAAAGAGAAATTAATTTTAAAAACCAATAAATATAGAAATATTAGCAATGAAATTTATGTAAGACAAATTGTTTTCAAAACCAATCCCAAAAATAGAAATAAAAAGAATAGTAATTTATTGGAACCATATAAAATCCTAAACTACTAGAAAGAAACCGAGTAGAAATTATAAGCTCCATAAATATAAATAAAATAAAAATAGTTTATATTGAGGAATTTAAAAAACCTCCTAATTTTACTGGTCCGCCCTCATCATTGCCGTAAAACTTGAACCACCCATTCTCCACAACCTGAAAAAGAATCCTGGACTTTTACCAATTAAATTAGGTTACGCAGAAAATCAAATTGACTTATGAAATTTTATACAATTATATGACATTACAATTATTATTAACGAATTCTAGACTCTCCAGCAATCATATTTACAATTTAAACGGGCATTGGAAAACTAAACCCATGAACATGGATATGCAAGAGAATTTTACAACTCTTATCATATAGCTGATATACTCAAAAATAAAATACACCTTCAGATTAATCAATTATATCCCCTACGAACTAAAAGAACTAAAAGGGGTCTCATTGATGGCCTTCGTTCAATAATAAAAACAATAACAGGAAATCTTGACCAAAACGATGCCGAAAAATATGATAAACAAATCTCGGAACTATCAAAATATCAGAATAAAATCGAAACTATCGTAAAATTTCAAACTACATAGGTTCAAAGTACTATCAAAAGCTACAACGAAAATATTAAATTCCTCGCACATAATCAAAAGAATTTGTAATCTCGAATTTATCAAAAAGAACAAATAGTAAACTCTGCAAAAAAACGTCGAAAAATACCATCATTATGTTTTACAAACAATAATATCACAATTTATTTTAAGCTTTCAAATTATATCTTTTGTATTACAAGATTTTGAAGTTGAAATCACATTTTCTAAATTAAACACATTTCATAATTCCATCAGTGACCCAGAATATTAACTATCTGAAATTTCTGTTACTAGTAAACAATTGAGAATAAATAAATTTCCATTGAAACCAAGTTTAGAGAACATATTATTATTCGAAAAAATATTAAAAAGCATAAACTATAGTAAACTAAACCAAATTATATTTATTTTGGATGTTTCTATTGTAGAGACAAAAAATTATCAATATCACCATTTGTAATCTATCCCAACTCCTACAAATGATTATTTTAAAATGATCACACCTAACTTAAAATTACTTTTATTCAATAACGAAACATACGCATCCTTCGATAAGAAATACCAAGAAATCAGTTCAGAAGAATTCGTATGTCAAGAAATCATACTACAAGAAAGACCCATGCGACAAACGATTACTGAAGTACTCAGTAAATACAACATCTTTCAAACAAGTTCCAATAAATGTCATTGAGGGCAAAGTGCAGAAATTCGAAAATAACCAATGGATAATCATCGCCCCCAACGGTAGTTTTTTAAAACAAAAGTTTGGCTAAAATAGTGAAAATGTCCCTTTAAATGGAACTTATGTGATCGGGCTTAACAATCAATCTAAATTAGAAATTAAAAACATTCGTATCAGAACAGTCCAAAATACAAAATTAAAATTTAAGAATATGGAACTACCATGTTAAGAATTTTCACTAATGAACTATCACAAAGAATAAATTAAATCTGAAACTATTTTATTTAAAATCAAATTATTTGGCCGACAAAAAATATATTACCGGTATTTTAGAAAACCAGCAACAAGAATTGAAATCTATAAATAACCCCACAATACATTTTCATAGAATGAGCATTTATACTGTAATATTATATATTTTAAGGGGGAATACTGCTTTGGCCCTTTCAAAAAATCGAATTTTTTTTTGCGCTTAAAAGATACTTTGGAATGTGTAGAATATAATTTTGTATGTTGGAACCCAAACCGGACTTTTATTCAAAGTGAAATAGCCGATGTCCTAGAATCGCAGATTGAAGCTAAATGCAAAATATGCATGAGTTTTGACTTGTCAAAACTTTAAACGCGATTATCTCGAAACATTATTTTTCAAATTTGCGTGCACGGTATCTCCCACAATTTTCATCCGGTTGCCGTCATCTTTTTTTGTCATTTACGCGCAATTGAATAGTGCACCGTAATATTGTACGGCATTTTTGAATTTGCTTCTAAATTTTACTTGGGAACCACTTTTGTGTTCGATTTTTTCGTCAAATTCGTACCCCAAAGTTCAAATAGCCGCCATTCTTTTCAAAGTGCGAAATTCAAAATTCGGATACGATATTACGGTGCTAGAATTAATGTAGATTACAAATCCTCACTTATTTTGATCCCCAAGTTACCGTTTTCGCGTTCTCGTGCACGCAAAAATTGTCTTCATGGCGCGCAAAGGCTAATTTGGCGCCACCTGACGGGCACACCGCGAAACATTTTTTTATAAAAATAAATGTTCTCAAAAGTAAAGATTCTGATATTTTCATCTTTTAAGTCTTTGTAACTTTTAGTTCTTCAGATATACCTCGTCAAAGCCTTGTTTTTGGGCATCCAAAGCAGTATTCCCCCTTAATAAAATTTGTCTCTATGATTGGTTATTACTATAACGAAAACACCCTTACACCAAGGATCGCCCCAAGAGTCGATTTAATATCGAACTCTGTTTAACTCTGTTTCTCAACTTAGGCAAGAGGAGTTAAAATCTATAAATTCTGACATTTCTAAATATTTAGTTACAACTAGATATAAACTATTGTAAATTATATTATGATGTCAGTGTGTGCTTACATGTTTGTACGATTTCATGTAACAATAAAACCGAAACTAAAAAGTTACCTTATTGAACAACACCCTTAAGTCATGTCTCTTTTTCTATAAAAGCATAATCAATAAACGCTATCTATTTCATATGAACCATTTTGAATAATGAATGAAGAATAATTGCCACTACTTACACAACGTGCGCGTATTTGACGACTATTATTTGAAGCATTATAATGATATTTTTAGGCTGGTTACCGACTTGAGCACTTTTTCGCGCACGTATTATTTGCACGTACATATATTTTAAAAGGTTTTGTGTTTTAGAATAATTTGCGCGCAAACTTGCGCTCCTGCTTTTTGTAGATGCTTGCGCGACTAATTTCAATGTAGTCTTTACAGATGAATTTCGGAAAGAAACCGTAATACAATTATTGCAAGTACAGCGTTTATTGTAATAAATTGTAACGATAGTGGTATACAATATTATTTCAAAATCGGTACTTGTACAGTGGACTGAGAGAAACCATTCATGTTGCGTACTGACCTAGTTTAGATTTTACTGAGCTAGGCAATTCACGATAAATATTGCAACTAGCTACGAAATAACTAGCATCAGTGAAATAATATTATTTTTTCCGCATTCGGCCAAATGTTAAGGGGTCAGGATTTCTTTACAGTATCGGCTGTTTAGGTTATGGTCAAAACCGAGTATATAACAGCGATGTCGTGAGTCTCAGCTAAGATTCAGAATAGTGGGTTGTACTTTGTCAGTCAATAATTTTAGCTTAAGCATTAAAGCACTTCTGGCTAGCCCCTTTTAGGCTCCACATATTATAAAGGCGTTTATGATTCCATTTTGATATATTATTGTAATTGAATTATGTTGTTATTCATTTGTTCCAATCAATTTAAATTATTTACATGCTAACCCAAATATGGACATTAAGTGTGTATAGAAAGCTCCACCTAGAAAAGCATCCGGTCAGTATAAAAAACAATATCGCTCTAAGAATATAGTTGAGAAGAAGAACATATGCGTACAAGGCTATTTAAGCAGCGCATTTGTTACAGGATTTACGTCATAAGTTGATTCGAAGCTGTAATGAAAGAGTGCAATTAACCAATGGGTAAGAGTCGAAAGTTGACGGGTGGTGTAACGTGTGCTCGGTACAAATATGGTCAGAACGCATCTTTTTTTTATCTAATTATCGTTCAAACCGAGCATTGTGTACGCATAAAATTCTTTGGTCTTGTGGCTTATATCTACAACCTTCGGAAAGCGTTCCTGTGCAGCAGCTTCCTATGTGCGTATGCCGTACTCTTACTAAAGCTTGAAAATCTGTACGCGTAAATCGTTCATGCGCACAAAAATGCTCAAGTCAGTACACAGCATCAGATTTAACAATTTATTTACAAAACCGTTAATTATTCTATTTTGTTATAGTTTATGTTTTTGTTTAATTTATGTACGTGCTAATCTCAATCTGGATATTAAGTATGTAAAAAAAATTCTACCTAGGGCAATTCGGTGGATATAAGAAAACAATATCGCTCAACGCATATAGTTGATAGGGAGCCAATCGCGTGCACGTCGACTTAAGCCACAGGATCTACGTTATTATTTGATATGAAGCTATAATGTAAAGTTTGCAAATAGCCAAATGGTCGAAGGTTGTCGAGAGGTTTATGTATGCTCGGTAAAAATAAAATCGGTATGCATCTCCTTTATTTATTTATTGTCCACACTGAGTATTGTGTGCGCGTACTTTTCTTTGCTCTTTGATCCGATAAATTCGGCAACCAGCAAAAAGGGATCGTGCGCGTCAAAACAGTAGGTTTCTGTGCGCGCATGCTCTACTCCTACCACAACTTGAAACTTCAGTGATAAACATTTTATCTACAGAATAATGTAGATAAGAATTTTATACAGATGACAACATCTCCACTTTGAGTAAATTGCATCTTATCTGTGCTGAATGTTGAAGTCCCCTTGCCAATGATACTCTATTTATACACTTTATCCAACACATTGATCTCACCTGCGGCCACCGAATTCTCTGTTTCTTGGATAAAACTTTTATCTAACTAATTTTTGCCACCGATTTTACACCTCCTACAATTCAAAATACATGTTTATACCATCATGTCCCGATCACAAATGCAACTGTTATACTTTGGTACCAAGCTCAACACATTTTTGAGAATTTCGAATGCAGTGAATCAATTTCTTATAAATTTGATTTATTATATGAAATCCATGGATGTCAAGCAATGTTACGAGGTGATTTGGAAAAATGTTCATTGTTAGAATAATTTGGTGAAATATTACAAGTCAAGAAAGATTCAACTAATAGGCTGTTAAGCAAACTGCCTATTAGAAGCTCATTTCATATTTCTAGGGGATAACGCAAGTTGATCCTTTGCTTTTCTTACTAAAATTAGGCCCCGCACAAGCAATAGCACAGAATGAAGTAGGGTTCCAATTCTTTTCATACCAATATATGCTTCGGTGCCAATGCAGATATTAAAGTATTCAAATCATTAATAAAAAGATTTTCGATCTCCGTTGTTTGTAGACATTTCAAATCCAGTGCACTTCCGCCATAAGTTCTTTGATACATAGCAGTATGTCAAAACCGAAACTAATGAACTTGTCTCTATCCATATAAATGTAAATGTTGCCACAGGTGGTAATCTCGGTTGTGTATCTACAGCAATCTCGCCAGCATTAATTCCAAGTGATACCTTATGGTTTCCCTATAAATAACCACCAGTTTTGTAAAGTATACCAAGTTGAATTTGATCTACTGTATAAGTGTTTCACCTATATTTCCGTCAATGGATGAAAATTAGCCTACCAATTTAGAACTTACATATGTTACCATACAAAGTCAATTTCTACTGTATTTACATTCTGGGGTCACGTCAACATTTTTGACCAATCATACTTTGGTCAAGTATTTGCCAATGTCTCCACTGAGTTCTAAAATGTGTTGTTATCTTTCCATATGTTGATATTTTTGTGCGTTAATAGTGTCTTGCCTTACACACTGTTCTTGTGCACGTTCACTAATTGCTCTTATATTCGATTTCTGCCATTTTGATTCCTGCCATACACGAATGACATAAACTTCATATAGAACCGACTCTAAGATAGATACAATCTGCCTTTTTATAACCTTCAACCATCATTGTGAAATCGAGGGCTTTGTGTATACAGTGATGCTCAAGAAAATTTGTGTATTATATGACGAGAAAAAATATCTAAATATTATTGGTATGAAAACTTTAATTCAGGCCGTTACTTTGGTACACTATGATGTAAAAGGAAAGCTTAAGATATAACATCAAACTTATAAAATACCAAGGTGTGGCGAGTATTGTGCGCAAATTAGTGTAAGATTGTCTAAACCTAGCTTAAATTAAATTTTTTTTATTAGAATTGGTACGTGTAATTCATCGTAGTACAGAAGTTTGTTTAGTAAACTTAAAAACGAATATAATTCTTTCACATATATTTCGGAATTGTGATGAAGCTCTCAAAATATGGTAACCGATGAACGTTAAATAAAATAACGTAATAAAAAGAGAAGGAAACACAGTAAAGTTTAGAGAGAACAGATCGTGAAATCAATAAAATAGTCAAGAAGGATTCATTTGCGTCTCCTACTTTAGTCATACAAGAATAAGTCGTAGACATTGATATTGCTACCAATTGAAGAAAGCACATTAAATTAAAAATTCACATAAGAATGCCGGAGCAAAGTTCTATAAGCATCTATTGGACACTAGAATCGCCAACAAGAATAAGCAGAAGTACATATCGCATGTCAAATCGAAAGATAATAAAATATCCTCTGAAGAGATGAGTCAAACATTACTCGTTTTGTTCCTGATAGTACCAAAAAGTATATTCAAATGTCAGAATGCAGATATTTATCTTATAAGTACATAATTACAACGATCATACATGGTATCGAAAATTTGATTGTTTGAGAATGTATTGTGTTTATTCAATTCTGTAGATAAAAAAAAATTTGTCTCAACATATTTATGTAGACATTTTGAAAACCAAATGCTCTTTTGGTTATATGCTATGGATCATAATCTTGCTGAAAAGCTCATCGTAAAGGTATATTTGCCCTGGAATATGGAAGCGTTTTGTTTTTCAAAATGTCTTCATAAATATGTTGAGTCAAATTTTCTTTTATCTACAGAATAGAAGAAACGGCATACCATCTCGGTACTGTTTAAATACATACATGCACACACACTTAGTTACACACACACACACACACATATATATATATATATATATATATATATATATATATATATATATATATATATATATATACCAGGGCCATTACCGCTCAAATTTTCTGTTAAAAACTTAGAGAAAAACCGAATAAAAGAAATATGTAATAATAGTAATAATAACAAATAAACAGACATACACCTGTTAGTATGTGTGGAGTCAAGTAACGGATTTTTAAGAAAATTACATAATAAATCTGTAAGGATGATTTAGAAATTGTATTAAATTGTAAGTAATATTAATAATAAAAACGGACTATAGTTGAGATATGGTGGTACAATATAACAAAAATTTGAAATGTTGACACATTTTGGAAACAAAATTTGCACGGTTAGAAAGTGCAACCTCCAGTATAGAACTGAGTTTATTTGGAGAAATTAAAGGCAGTGTTGGTATATGCAGGATTCAGCCAGGGCCTGAGAATCCACAAAAACCACAGCTTTGGCTAAAATATTGTGCAGAGCAAATGAAAAATGTTAAATGAATTAAGAAACATTTATGAAAATAAAGAAAAGAAGACGACTGTTTCAAATTTGCATCATATTTTAATTAAATAATCAAAGGACCACCAATACCTGCATTGCGACGATGCAGACTGTAACTAGGCCGATGCTCGAAAATATGTTCGATAGTGAGCCTACTGTTACAAGTGGAGCAGAGAGGTGTTTGTTCTCCAAATAACAAGAACAAGTGTGTGAGACAAGTATGCCCTATTCTAAGACGCGAGAAAACTACTTGCTCGCAACTTGTTAAGACGATTGGTGGTGACCACAGATATCTGTTCACGTCACAATTTGCTAGTGGATATATTCCACTCCTCCTGCCATAACTTAAGACAATGCGCAGATACAGACCTCTACACTTCATCGGCACGCAATGGATGACAAACTATAAAGTCGTTGTTGGTTGCTACAAGAGCAGCTTTGTCAGCACAGTGATTGCCGGCTATCCCAACATGTCCGGGTATCCATATAAGGACGATATCTCGCTCTATTTCCCGCAATCTATCGATTTCTTTACGAATTTCCAGAATAGTAGGAATGCAAGAGATTTTGCTACTGATACCCAAGATGGCAGTAAGAGAATCAGTGCAGACAAGCAGGAGACGTCGCTCATCGTTAAATTGACGGTTGTGCCGCAAAGAGTAGGGGATCCCATATAACGCTGCGGTATACACCGAGCATATGGATGACAGTGTGCACGATTTGGGTAAACCATCAGTAACAAAAGCACAGCCAGACCCAAAGTCTGCCTTGGAGCCATCAGTATATGTATGTTAAAAATCTATGTACTGCTGCAATTGAATGAAGAATTTAACCAAATATATGGCATAAGGAGTGGAATCTTTTGGCATGCTGGTAAGTCCTAGGTTTGTTAGTATAGAAGGAGATGCCCGTGGAGGTACATAGGGAAACTTGCGACATATAACCAACTCTTGGTTGTTATGGATGGTATTTAACAACCTTGAAAGCTTTAGTGCAAGTGGATAGAGAGAAGTGGCTCTATTAATGTATATTTGATTTAAGTCCGGATTGTTGAAGAAAATAGCGTGGTTTATGTGCTGCGTGAGCCTTTGGATTTTGCACACGTACCGCAAACCAAGTTTCATGTACCTTGTGTGAAGTGGCGGGACACCAGCTGCACAATTAAAGCTAGGAATTGGTGATGGGAACTAGCCATTTACACAATGATGGCATCGTAGTCTATCCTGGACACAACCAGACTGGTGTATAGACACAGCAAAGAGTCCCTTTCGTCTCTCCATTTTGAGGACGCAATACACTTGCTCGCATACAATGACATTCGGCACTGCGCAGAAAAAGAGTTGATGTGTTTCAACAACAAGAATCGTCTATCAAAAATTATACCCAAAAACTTCACCTCATCTACAAGCTGCACTGGTCTGTTGTAAAGGGTCACAACTGGACAGTGGTTTGCTTTGCGTAGTCAAGAAAAATCGATAGCACATTTCTTTTCCGTAAATAGACGGAAACAATGGTTGGATGCTACCAGTGAAACAGTATCAACTGTCTGCTTTAATCCCTCCTGACAGAGAACGAGAGATTGTGATGAAGTGAAGAGAGTGAAGTCATTGACATAAAGGCTATAACGAACGGTATTGGGGATGTAAGAAACGATGTCATGGATTGCAACCAAGAATAAAGTTACACTTATGGAAGAGCCTTGAGAAATACCGTTTTGCAACGCTCGTAAAGAAGAGGGAGTTCCTCCAACTCGGACTCTAAATGTACGGCTACAAAGAAAATTCTTTATGAATTGAGGCGAATGGCCTCGTTAACTCCAGTTGTGCAATTTTCGTAGATTACCGTATCTCCAGGTCATGTCGAACGCTTTTCCTTGATCGAAAAACATAGCAACCATGTGGTTGCGTTTTAGGATACAAGATTGATTTGCGTTTGTCAAATACACATGAAGGTCAGTGGTGGAATGGTTCTCACGAGATCCCCATTAATGTTTGCTTATGAAATTGTGGGATTCCAGGAACCAGCTGAGTCGGAAATCGATCATCCGTTCATATATCAGGTAGCACGTCAAAGATATAGGATGGTAATTTGAAGCAGAAGATACATCTTTGCCTTTTTTGGGAACTGATACAATTATTACTTCACGCCAGACGTCTAGATAGATATTTTGCACCTAAATATTGTAAGGAAAATCCACTATTCTTCTATTGAAATTGTCGGGTAGATGTTTGCAGTGTGACTGAGTGAAAAATGAAATTCGTCTAATGAAAAACATGAATTGTTCAGCTCACATATAAAAACATCCCGATGTGTATGTCACCAATTTTAATGAAACTGTAGTATCTTATAGTATGTGAGAAAATAATCGATACGTATTTTTTTTTCGGCCCGGTTTTACTTCGAAGGGGAGAAAACCACCTCCATAAATTCTAACAAAATCAGAAAAACACGAATAACTTTTAAAATAAGCTATTTCATAGTAAACGTAAAAAAAAATGTTTTTAGGTTTCTGAAGGGTTATATAATGTTGACCTTCATTTGACCTTGAGGTTCATCTTCAAGTTCTAATGAAGATCAACCTTGATATTTTTGAATTAAAACATACTAAAGTTTTATTAAAATTTCTGAGACACACCTCGGGATGTTTCCTAGCCAGAGTCATCCGAGTTAAAGTCTAGCGGAACCTCCTCAGAAGCTTATACGCCCAAAAAATGATGCAAATAATTGTCTGAATTACTAACAGCCTCAAACTGGTCTGGTAAAATCTCTCAAATCCATTAAGCTGGAGCATTGGAATATGGGAACTCTTCTTGTAGCCGTTCATATATCTTACTTTTTTCCAAAACTGAGTAAAGTCGACATCTGTTCTAAAAGATGCAACATATCTACGCCAAGACTCTTTCTTGTAATGAAGAATTGTACGTTTAGCTTGCGTGCGTGCTTTTCTAAAAGAAATATCGTTTTCAAGTGTCAGATTTCTGCGAAACACTTTTAGCACGCTTCTTAGCACGAATATTGGCATCAACTTGATCATTTCAGCAAGGACCTGACTTCTGCCGAAGTCACCTAATAGATTTCAGTATAGAAACTGAAACGGAGAACCAAAAACAATCAAAAAGTTGTTGAAACTCAACATGTGAATCTGTTTATGGATCAAGAAGCTTTGGGTTGTTTCTAAATGCATTCCAATCTGCCAGATCAAACAGCCATCTTCTTGTTGATGTTTGAGCATCAGAAACAGCATTAGAAAGAATCGACAAAAGAATGGGAAAATGGTCACTGTAATGAGCATCGTCAGCTACCTGCCACTGAAAATGGGCAGCTAGAAATGAAGTAGAAAAAGATTGCCAGAAAACTGCTTCATATCTTATAATTGTACGTGGCAGAGCCAGTATTAAGAAGTGTGACATCATTGTTGTCCAAGAAGCTTTCGACAATTCAACCACGGGCGGCTGTGCTATCAGAACTCCAGAGTATGTTGTGGGCATTGAAGTCGCCAACAAGAATAAAAGGAATCAGAAGTCGTACCAAATCCTCAAGGTCATTTAAGTTCCAGTTGCCGGTGAGAATACTTGGCAAGCTACTGCCTGTAGCCTAGTCCAAATGTTGCAGTCTTTAAACGGGACTGAAGATTCTAGGCAAATTGCAACGCCACCATGGGCACGCCCTATAGAATAAACGTCTTTGCGGAAGATGTTATATCCCCGCAAGTAAAATGAATCAAGAGGTTTTAAGTGACTTTCTTGCATGCAAACTACTCTGGGGTTATGTTCAACCATTAAAAGTTGAAACTCAGCTAGGTGGTTGACGATTCTGTTACGTTTCCATTGGATGATAAATGAATTGGACATAAATAATGAATACAAAATAGAGAAAAGAAAAAAGTCAGAGCGGAACGGCTGCCATTTGCGGAATATATATATATATATATATATATATATATATATATATATATATATATATATATATATATATATATATTATATATATTCGAAATCTTCATACACGAGATTCAGTTTGATAGCAACATATTATTCGGTGCAATAATACTAGAGCAATGGAATGAATTAAAGAATTTTAAAAATCATACCCTACGTTGCGAAACACAATATTTAAATAATTGCGCTGATAAACATTAAACAACACCTTTATACAATCATCTTCGGAAACACATTAGAGCTTCATTTGAAATGTATAAATCAGAAATGTTAAAGACCGAAACAGTATATTTAAGATAAGAATCAAAAGCCAAACAAAAATAAAATTGAAGCAATCAAAAAAAAAAAAAAGATTCCAAAAAGAATTCAAGAAATAAAGAATCTCTCATCATTATTATATATTTTATACCATACAAGTCAATTAAATCATGTTTCATTTTTACAGATTACGTTTGAAAAAAGTTCCTATCGTAACGCAAAAATAAATTTATTTAATAAACTTAATAGCTTATTAATAATACTGCACTACTTTTACTAATATTTAACTCTGATTTATCTAAAATTTATTGTAAACACGAATTTATATACATCTCCACAGCATTGTTTATCTGTACTTGTTTACAGTTTATTTTCATCACAATTTCTACTGATGGCAGACAGAAGATAGTGATGTACGCATGGATTTTAACTGAACTGGTGACTCTCCAAGTAAATCGTTCCCGAACAATCTCGGCCGTTGTGGAAACTTCTAGAGCCCTCTGGATTGCCTGCATAAGTCGTTATATCGAACCCTTATTCTGTCATTCCCCGTCGACTAGGAACAGTGCACTCTACTTCAGTCGTTCCGTCTTAAACGTTTCATGACGAAACGATTGATCCAGTTAGTTTCGTTAAACGTGTCGATGTTTACAATCTATCCCCTTCCTTCATCCGGAGGTTTGAAAAAAATGACAGTGGAATGTTTTGGATTTTGATCGTACTCTTTGGCTATAGCGACAGAACAGAATATCCACACCGGGGGGATTGAAAATATCTTCAATCGTATTCCTTATTTTTCGCCAATGAATACTATCGATCCAGCATTCAATCTTCAGGATAGCTACTTTCAACTTACCATTATTTAGACTTTATTCTCGAACATCGAGCAATGTATGCCATTATGCGTGATAGCTCAGGTTTTGACGTAGCAGCTCCTTGGTTACTAGATAGAAGATGTATTGAGAACCCTTATTTGAATTTCTCAATTAATGAATGGCGTTTACTACAGCAGGCCGCATTCATCTTTGTTTTTCTTGTGGCCGAATTTACTATTAAAGACGAGGCTTTTGTCAATCTATGTGTAAACCAGTAATCTTTAGGTGCGTGGAAGAGATCAAAATGTATCTCCATTGTTACTCCAAAAAATGCTGTTTGGGATATATGCTTGGATATAAACTTTTCGAATGTTGGATCAGGTTTCTGCAGTTGTACTTCACGAACAGGAGTGTTTAAATTACCATCGTTAGTTTTGTCGTTATCTCCAGCATATGGTGCCAATATGTGAAAATGGAAAACTCTTAAATTGCCGTGTGGTAAATTTGCTGATATGATTTCGTTTATTCGTTTGGAGACTTAATAAGGACTTTCGCAAGATTTCTGAGGTATTTATGATAGCCCTGAATTTTCCCCTGGGTTGTAATGATATACTAGATCCAAGATGGTATTCCAACTGTCAGATGTAAAATGTAGTGTTGCTTCATTCTATCACTCGAATTTTGGAAAATCTTACGCATTTGATTGAGAATATCATACTTTCGTCGACAAAGGCAGCTAATATAATCTTCCTTGGTATAAACCAGCAGGTTTATTACTAAATTTCTGATTACAGTGTCACCGCAGTTTCGAGATTCTGGTTAAGATTGTACTCGAAAATTCGCATTTGATCGGAATGTAACTACAGTACCACGCCAAATCGCCTAATCCACTGTCGCATAATTCAACCACACCAGTATTGGCTTCTTGGCTTGGTAATGCATGGGTTTCAACCCACCTGATAAAATAGTTCACTACAAACACAATGTATTTGTTAACGTCTACTGTTTCTATGAAGGGACCAGCCACATCTATTCCGATTCTTTCGAATGGAATATTGACATTATGCTTGCGCAAAGGGGCTCTCCGTCGTGTAGACTGTCAAATACTTGCAGCGCAAATAGTGCATTTACTGCATCAAATCTTCAATTCTTCTTTAAATTTTACCCAATAGAATCGTTCACGCACCTTTGCAAACATAATCTGTATTCCAAATTTTCCTTCCGTAGATCCATCATAGAGGTGTCGTAGGACTTTTACCACTTTTATCCCGGTAAGATGCAAATAATGATTCTGCTCAGTGCAACTGGGGTCTCCAATTCGTGCTTTAATATTGCATTTTCCATAATTATTGAGTCCCACATTTCCCAACAAGGTTAAGAAGCAATTTTTTTTCGGGATGGTCTATGTTTTAAGATTTTCGTTTGAAGTATAAATTATAAATCCGGGTCATTCTTTGCATTTTACTATTCTTCACAACGATTGTTTTGAGAACAAAACTCACTTTTTCATCGATATTACCGTAGTGCTTATAATATGTTGGACACGGTCTTCTGGATATAGATCGACATTTTAATGTCTAATCTTGATGTTGTAAGTCAAAGTGGTATTTCTGCAGCTGTAGGATACATATTAGAACTTTTAATTTGCATGAGCCACTTCATGCAGCATCATCTGTACGTAATAAGAAATTACAGCTGCACAAATATTTATAAAAGTGTTCGACGAATTTTGCCAGCACCAGCAATTCATAGCGCGTTATTCAATATTTGCGTTCAGGCTTCGACAAGGCTTTGCTGAAGTAGTTTATAACATGCTCACTTCTGTCTTGAGTATGGAAAACCACAAAGTCGGTGCCAATATTGTTGGAGTCCAGGTATAACATGAAGTTTCTTTCTGGAAGTGGGCAGCTTAGCACCATTGAGCAATTTAGAGCATTTTTCAATTTTTCGAATGCTGACTGACAATCTTTATTCCAATTATCGGTAAATCCATAAATGAACTCATTCGTCACGTCCATTCTAAGAATGAAATTTTCCTCGATATCAGCTATTAGAAAGCAAAGGTTGTTTGAAATGCTTCCAAAATTTATGTTTAGACTATATTCGCCGAAAGTCTGAGACAAGTTTCCTGTGGCTGAACGTTTTCGCCATTTGGATGGAGTAAGTTGTTTTATTTATATATGACATCGGGCATTACAATAGTCTTTGTCAGCCTACTATCTAACAACAATTATACTGGTTGGCCGTCAACAATGACATTCACAAAAATGCCGTTTGACTGATGTTGTAAGGATGCGACAATGGTTTATAGAGTATTGATACTGCTCGACGTTTGGACTCTCGCCCCATCTCCACGACCCGCTTTATTTTTGCTGTTGGTTGTCGAATATTTAAATGTTCGCTTTCACAGCAGTTCCTAAAGCGTGGTTGTTGTCTTATCTCCAAAACATCTTTAAGAATTTTCTTTATCATCTCTCATAAGCTCTACCTTTTGCTGCTTGTTCAGCAGCTTCAAAATTTTGTGCATGAGATAGTGCGGCAATGAATGTTCTTGGGCGGGATATAACAATTTCTTTTTGAGTTTCACAATGTCGTAGGTCATCCATAAAACTTCGTTTTGCTAGGTTTTCCAAAAAATAGTTTAGAGCCGAATGATATAAGTTTTGAACCTAACGGGAAATATCAGCTTCGAATTGTTGAAGACTGTCATTCACTCTTTTCTGACGTTTCTGAAATTGCGTGTGGTACACTGCTTTCAGATACGCCTGTCCATATCTCATTTCTAAACGGTCGACAATATCTGCATAGTTGATTTGAATTTTTACTGGCAGAGATTGTACCTTGTGCGATGCATCGCCACACAGAGCAACAATAAGAGATGCTGATATATCTGCCAATTACTATGCGCTTATTTTTGCCGCGGTTTAAATCTGCTTGAAATAATTGGTCCATGAAGAATTTTTATCAAATTTTGGTGTTTTAATTCGCATTTTCGCTACAATTTTGCAATATTCTACCGTGGTTACTAGCAGTTGGAATGTCTTAATATTGAGTTTTCAAACTAAGATTATTTGCTGTTTGTTTTGTTTTACAAGTTTTCAATTTTCTAGAATATTCTTCAAATAGTTTAGAAATTTCTGAAAGTTGCGCTTCCGTAAGTTTAGGGTTTTACTTAAGAATTCCTGAATTTGCTATTATTTAAACATCTCAAATTCTATAATTTTCAGAGTTATTTTCCTACAATTTGCTAGAACTTTCTGCAATTTTATTTTCCACATTTTTATTATCTTCTTACATTTTCTCAGCTTCATTTCTATAAGCTTATTCAACTTTTCTAGAAACTTCAGACATTATTTCTTTCAAATTTCTAGAATTTTCTGAGATATGTTTAAAATTCTCAAACCTGCAGTAATTTTATCTAACGACACACTATACTCAAAACCAGGTATCTCGAAAAAATAGTTTACTGTTTCTTCATCAATATCTTGCAGTACCGGACGAAGCCGTTCCTGTAATAAGGACATAGCACCGATTGTACCTTGTTCTTATTCCTCTTACTCTCGTCTCAAATCCGCGACCTTTTGGTTCACTATTTTTAGTATCTTCGAAGTCAAGCTTATTTGTTTATTTATTTATTTACTATTAAAAAGTCTTCCTGCTATTAATAACCCCATACCTGACACCAATTGTCTCGTGTTTAATCAATTAGCTTGAGATACCAATTCACAGGTTTTAACTGAACGGTACTATTAATTTATCACTAATTTAACGCTGATGTATCTCATGTATATTTTATACACCAATCTTTTATTTATTTCTATAGGAATATCGATCTCTACTCGGTAACTATTTATTTACACATATCAGACTCTGTCCTGATAGCGGAAACCAGATATTGATTCACCCGTACACTGTATACTAATTAATCCGCCAACTGCCTAGAGCCGTGCTTCTTTATTTTATGATCAAGATCTTCTAAATCATTTCTAAATCATACTCATTTTGAATAATGTTTAAATATATGCCTCAAAGAAACAACACAAAGTGATCGTGAATTGAAAATATCAAAATAATTATCTGTTAACTTTTCCAAGTATTAAAAACGAAAATACTCCTTTGTTTCAGCAAACTCCACATTCGCATAATCCAATACTCATCTCAAATGCCACTCTTGACAGTGTTTCGCGTAACCATAAAAGGCCATCAAGTATCTTGTGAATGGTTTGTAATCCCTCTACATTTTTACAAGTTAAGCATTTCAGCCCTAAAGAAATTATCTACAAAATCATCGAAGAGGTATTTTTTTTTGGAATCTTAGATTATCAAACCAATAATGAGACGAATTCTGAAGATGCAATGTCGAAAATTTTGCTAGGAAGACTTTTATTCAGATCTTTAAGCATCTAAAACAAGCATATTCGCTCCAGATATGAAACTGAAGCTGATGCCCGATAATAATGTAACTGGAATGTATGTGCATATAAAATTGACGACGAAAAGTTACAGATATACGGCTGTAACTCTAAGTAACTTTACTAATATTCACAAAGTGTTCTTCACATATGTATACTTTAAAGTCGCCAAATTCTAAGACTTGACTAAAAATATTTTTTATTTTATACCGTTTAACCAGGTTTAAGCTATCTTACCCATTCTAACAATTCGTGGTTTGAAAATTAGTATTTTCGAATTTATTGAACAAATTGACATGTTCGAGCAAGAATAAACTTAATGAGAAGTAAGCAACGAAAAACTAATTAAAATTGAACATTTTTTGTTCTTTAAACCTTCTTATTCGCAGTTTATATAAGATTTGTAATCATGATCTTAAGGGGTATATAGTATGTTTTGAATGACGTCCGCCACTGTGTTCGTGAAAGTGTATGTGTATGTGTTCGTGAAAGTGTATGTGTATGTGTTCGTGAAAGTGTATGTGTATGTGTTCGTGAAAGTGTATGTGTATGTGTTCGTGAAAGTGTATGTGTATGTGTTCGTGAAAGTGTATGTGTATGTGTTCGTGAAAGTGTATGTGTATGTGTTCGTGAAAGTGTATGTGTATGTGTTCGTGAAAGTGTATGTGTATGTGTTCGTGAAAGTGTATGTGTATGTGTTCGTGAAAGTGTATGTGTATGTGTTCGTGTTCGTGAAAGTGTATGTGTATGTGTTCGTGTATGTGAAAGTGTATGTGTATGTGAAAGTGTATGTGTATGTGAAAGTGTATGTGTATGTGAAAGTGTATGTGTATGTGTTTGTGTATGTGAAAGTGTATGTGTATGTGAAAGTGTATGTGTATGTGTATGTGAAAGTGTATGTGTATGTGTATGTGAAAGTGTATGTGTATGTGTATGTGAAAGTGTATGTGAAAGTGTATGTGAAAGTGTATGTGAAAGTGTATGTGAAAGTGTATGTGAAAGTGTATGTGAAAGTGTATGTGAAAGTGTATGTGTATGTGAAAGTGTATGTGTATGTGAAAGTGTATGTGTATGTGAAAGTGTATGTGAAAGTGTATGTGTATGTGAAAGTGTATGTGAAAGTGTATGTGTATGTGTATGTGAAAGTGTATGTGAAAGTGTATGTGTATG
Source organism: Nebria salina (assembly GCA_944039245.1). NCBI lineage: Eukaryota > Metazoa > Arthropoda > Insecta > Coleoptera > Carabidae > Nebria > Nebria salina. The sequence continues at coordinate 11,357,240 of OX063288.1, forward strand.
TGTATGTGTATGTGTATGTGTATGTGTATGTGTATGTGTATGTGTATGTGTATGTGTATGTGTATGTGTATGTGTATGTGTATGTGTATGTGTATGTGTATGTGTATGTGTATGTGTATGTGTATGTGTATGTGTATGTGTATGTGTATGTGTATGTGTATGTGTATGTGTATGTGTATGTGTATGTGTATGTGTATGTGTATGTGTATGTGTATGTGTATGTGTATGTGTATGTGTATGTGTATGTGTATGTGTATGTGTATGTGTATGTGTATGTGTATGTGTATGTGTATGTGTATGTGTATGTGTATGTGTATGTGTATGTGTATGTGTATGTGTATGTGTATGTGTATGTGTATGTGTATGTGTATGTGTATGTGTATGTGTATGTGTATGTGTATGTGTATGTGTATGTGTATGTGTATGTGTATGTGTATGTGTATGTGTATGTGTATGTGTATGTGTATGTGTATGTGTATGTGTATGTGTATGTGTATGTGTATGTGTATGTGTATGTGTATGTGTATGTGTATGTGTATGTGTATGTGTATGTGTATGTGTATGTGTATGTGTATGTGTATGTGTATGTGTATGTGTATGTGTATGTGTATGTGTATGTGTATGTGTATGTGTATGTGTATGTGTATGTGTATGTGTATGTGTATGTGTATGTGTATGTGTATGTGTATGTGTATGTGTATGTGTATGTGTAAGTGTATGTGTATGTGTATGTGTATGTGTATGTGTATGTGTATGTGTATGTGTATGTGTATGTGTATGTGTATGTGTATGTGTATGTGTATGTGTATGTGTATGTGTATGTGTATGTGTATGTGTATGTGTATGTGTATGTGTATGTGTATGTGTATGTGTATGTGTATGTGTATGTGTATGTGTATGTGTATGTGTATGTGTATGTGTATGTGTATGTGTATGTGTATGTGTATGTGTATGTGTATGTGTATGTGTATGTGTATGTGTATGTGTATGTGTATGTGTATGTGTATGTGTATGTGTATGTGTATGTGTATGTGTATGTGTATGTGTATGTGTATGTGTATGTGTATGTGTATGTGTATGTGTATGTGTATGTGTATGTGTATGTGTATGTGTATGTGTATGTGTATGTGTATGTGTATGTGTATGTGTATGTGTATGTGTATGTGTATGTGTATGTGTATGTGTATGTGTATGTGTATGTGTATGTGTATGTGTATGTGTATGTGTATGTGTATGTGTATGTGTATGTGTATGTGTATGTGTATGTGTATGTGTATGTGTATGTGTATGTGTATGTGTATGTGTATGTGTATGTGTATGTGTATGTGTATGTGTATGTGTATGTGTATGTGTATGTGTATGTGTATGTGTATGTGTATGTGTATGTGTATGTGTATGTGTATGTGTATGTGTATGTGTATGTGTATGTGTATGTGTATGTGTATGTGTATGTGTATGTGTATGTGTATGTGTATGTGTATGTGTATGTGTATGTGTATGTGTATGTGTATGTGTATGTGTATGTGTATGTGTATGTGTATGTGTATGTGTATGTGTATGTGTATGTGTATGTGTATGTGTATGTGTATGTGTATGTGTATGTGTATGTGTATGTGTATGTGTATGTGTATGTGTATGTGTATGTGTATGTGTATGTGTATGTGTATGTGTATGTGTATGTGTATGTGTATGTGTATGTGTATGTGTATGTGTATGTGTATGTGTATGTGTATGTGTATGTGTATGTGTATGTGTATGTGTATGTGTATGTGTATGTGTATGTGTATGTGTATGTGTATGTGTATGTGTATGTGTATGTGTATGTGTATGTGTATGTGTATGTGTATGTGTATGTGTATGTGTATGTGTATGTGTATGTGTATGTGTATGTGTATGTGTATGTGTATGTGTATGTGTATGTGTATGTGTATGTGTATGTGTATGTGTATGTGTATGTGTATGTGTATGTGTATGTGTATGTGTATGTGTATGTGTATGTGTATGTGTATGTGTATGTGTATGTGTATGTGTATGTGTATGTGTATGTGTATGTGTATGTGTATGTGTATGTGTATGTGTATGTGTATGTGTATGTGTATGTGTATGTGTATGTGTATGTGTATGTGTATGTGTATGTGTATGTGTATGTGTATGTGTATGTGTATGTGTATGTGTATGTGTATGTGTATGTGTATGTGTATGTGTATGTGTATGTGTATGTGTATGTGTATGTGTATGTGTATGTGTATGTGTATGTGTATGTGTATGTGTATGTGTATGTGTATGTGTATGTGTATGTGTATGTGTATGTGTATGTGTATGTGTATGTGTATGTGTATGTGTATGTGTATGTGTATGTGTATGTGTATGTGTATGTGTATGTGTATGTGTATGTGTATGTGTATGTGTATGTGTATGTGTATGTGTATGTGTATGTGTATGTGTATGTGTATGTGTATGTGTATGTGTATGTGTATGTGTATGTGTATGTGTATGTGTATGTGTATGTGTATGTGTATGTGTATGTGTATGTGTATGTGTATGTGTATGTGTATGTGTATGTGTATGGTGTATGTGTATGTGTATGTGTATGTGTATGTGTATGTGTATGTGTATGTGTATGTGTATGTGTATGTGTATGTGTATGTGTATGTGTATGTGTATGTGTATGTGTATGTGTATGTGTATGTGTATGTGTATGTGTATGTGTATGTGTATGTGTATGTGTATGTGTATGTGTATGTGTATGTGTATGTGTATGTGTATGTGTATGTGTATGTGTATGTGTATGTGTATGTGTATGTGTATGTGTATGTGTATGTGTATGTGTATGTGTATGTGTATGTGTATGTGTATGTGTATGTGTATGTGTATGTGTATGTGTATGTGTATGTGTATGAGTATGTGTATGTGTATGTGTATGTGTATGTGTATGTGTATGTGTATGTGTATGTGTATGTGTATGTGTATGTGTATGTGTATGTGTATGTGTATGTGTATGTGTATGTGTATGTGTATGTGTATGTGTATGTGTATGTGTATGTGTATGTGTATGTGTATGTGTATGTGTATGTGTATGTGTATGTGTATGTGTATGTGTATGTGTATGTGTATGTGTATGTGTATGTGTATGTGTATGTGTATGTGTATGTGTATGTGTATGTGTATGTGTATGTGTATGTGTATGTGTATGTGTATGTGCATGTGTATGTGTATGTGTATGTGTATGTGTATGTGTATGTGTATGTGTATGTGTATGTGTATGTGTATGTGTATGTGTATGTGTATGTGTATGTGTATGTGTATGTGTATGTGTATGTGTATGTGTATGTGTATGTGTATGTGTATGTGTATGTGTATGTGTATGTGTATGTGTATGTGTATGTGTATGTGTATGTGTATGTGTATGTGTATGTGTATGTGTATGTGTATGTGTATGTGTATGTGTATGTGTATGTGTATGTGTATGTGTATGTGTATGTGTATGTGTATGTGTAGGTGTATGTGTATGTGTATGTGTATGTGTATGTGTATGTGTATGTGTATGTGTATGTGTATGTGTATGTGTATGTGTATGTGTATGTGTATGTGTATGTGTATGTGTATGTGTATGTGTATGTGTATGTGTATGTGTATGTGTATGTGTATGTGTATGTGTATGTGTATGTGTATGTGTATGTGTATGTGTATGTGTATGTGTATGTGTATGTGTATGTGTATGTGTATGTGTATGTGTATGTGTATGTGTATGTGTATGTGTATGTGTATGTGTATGTGTATGTGTATGTGTATGTGTATGTGTATGTGTATGTGTATGTGTATGTTGTATGTGTATGTGTATGTGTATGTGTATGTGTATGTGTATGTGTATGTGTATGTGTATGTGTATGTGTATGTGTATGTGTATGTGTATGTGTATGTGTATGTGTATGTGTATGTGTATGTGTATGTGTATGTGTATGTGTATGTGTATGTGTATGTGTATGTGTATGTGTATGTGTATGTGTATGTGTATGTGTATGTGTATGTGTATGTGTATGTGTATGTGTATGTGTATGTGTATGTGTATGTGTATGTGTATGTGTATGTGTATGTGTATGTGTATGTGTATGTGTATGTGTATGTGTATGTGTATGTGTATGTGTATGTGTATGTGTATGTGTATGTGTATGTGTATGTGTATGTGTATGTGTATGTGTATGTGTATGTGTATGTGTATGTGTATGTGTATGTGTATGTGTATGTGTATGTGTATGTGTATGTGTATGTGTATGTGTATGTGTATGTGTATGTGTATGTGTATGTGTATGTGTATGTGTATGTGTATGTGTATGTGTATGTGTATGTGTATGTGTATGTGTATGTGTATGTGTATGTGTATGTGTATGTGTATGTGTATGTGTATGTGTATGTGTATGTGTATGTGTATGTGTATGTGTATGTGTATGTGTATGTGTATGTGTATGTGTATGTGTATGTGTATGTGTATGTGTATGTGTATGTGTATGTGTATGTGTATGTGTATGTGTATGTGTATGTGTATGTGTATGTGTATGTGTATGTGTATGTGTATGTGTATGTGTATGTGTATGTGTATGTGTATGTGTATGTGTATGTGTATGTGTATGTGTATGTGTATGTGTATGTGTATGTGTATGTGTATGTGTTGTGTATGTGTATGTGTATGTGTATGTGTATGTGTATGTGTATGTGTATGTGTATGTGTATGTGTATGTGTATGTGTATGTGTATGTGTATGTGTATGTGTATGTGTATGTGTATGTGTATGTGTATGTGTATGTGTATGTGTATGTGTATGTGTATGTGTATGTGTATGTGTATGTGTATGTGTATGTGTATGTGTATGTGTATGTGTATGTGTATGTGTATGTGTATGTGTATGTGTATGTGTATGTGTATGTGTATGTGTATGTGTATGTGTATGTGTATGTGTATGTGTATGTGTATGTGTATGTGTATGTGTATGTGTATGTGTATGTGTATGTGTATGTGTATGTGTATGTGTATGTGTATGTGTATGTGTATGTGTATGTGTATGTGTATGTGTATGTGTATGTGTATGTGTATGTGTATGTGTATGTGTATGTGTATGTGTATGTGTATGTGTATGTGTATGTGTATGTGTATGTGTATGTGTATGTGTATGTGTATGTGTATGTGTATGTGTATGTGTATGAGTATGTGTATGTGTATGTGTATGTGTATGTGTATGTGTATGTGTATGTGTATGTGTATGTGTATGTGTATGTGTATGTGTATGTGTATGTGTATGTGTATGTGTATGTGTATGTGTATGTGTATGTGTATGTGTATGTGTATGTGTATGTGTATGTGTATGTGTATGTGTATGTGTATGTGTATGTGTATGTGTATGTGTATGTGTATGTGTATGTGTATGTGTATGTGTATGTGTATGTGTATGTGTATGTGTATGTGTATGTGTATGTGTATGTGTATGTGTATGTGTATGTGTATGTGTATGTGTATGTGTATGTGTATGTGTATGTGTATGTGTATGTGTATGTGTATGTGTATGTGTATGTGTATGTGTATGTGTATGTGTATGTGTATGTGTATGTGTATGTGTATGTGTATGTGTATGTGTATGTGTATGTGTATGTGTATGTGTATGTGTATGTGTATGTGTATGTGTATGTGTATGTGTATGTGTATGTGTATGTGTATGTGTATGTGTATGTGTATGTGTATGTGTATGTGTATGTGTATGTGTATGTGTATGTGTATGTGTATGTGTATGTGTATGTGTATGTGTATGTGTATGTGTATGTGTATGTGTATGTGTATGTGTATGTGTATGTGTATGTGTATGTGTATGTGTATGTGTATGTGTATGTGTATGTGTATGTGTATGTGTATGTGTATGTGTATGTGTATGTGTATGTGTATGTGTATGTGTATGTGTATGTGTATGTGTATGTGTATGTGTATGTGTATGTGTATGTGTATGTGTATGTGTATGTGTATGTGTATGTGTATGTGTATGTGTATGTGTATGTGTATGTGTATGTGTATGTGTATGTGTATGTGTATGTGTATGTGTATGTGTATGTGTATGTGTATGTGTATGTGTATGTGTATGTGTATGTGTATGTGTATGTGTATGTGTATGTGTATGTGTATGTGTATGTGTATGTGTATGTGTATGTGTATGTGTATGTGTATGTGTATGTGTATGTGTATGTGTATGTGTATGTGTATGTGTATGTGTATGTGTATGTGTATGTGTATGTGTATGTGTATGTGTATGTGTATGTGTATGTGTATGTGTATGTGTATGTGTATGTGTATGTGTATGTGTATGTGTATGTGTATGTGTATGTGTATGTGTATGTGTATGTGTATGTGTATGTGTATGTGTATGTGTATGTGTATGTGTATGTGTATGTGTATGTGTATGTGTATGTGTATGTGTATGTGTATGTGTATGTGTATGTGTATGTGTATGTGTATGTGTATGTGTATGTGTATGTGTATGTGTATGTGTATGTGTATGTGTATGTGTATGTGTATGTGTATGTGTATGTGTATGTGTATGTGTATGTGTATGTGTATGTGTATGTGTATGTGTATGTGTATGTGTATGTGTATGTGTATGTGTATGTGTATGTGTATGTGTATGTGTATGTGTATGTGTATGTGTATGTGTATGTGTATGTGTATGTGTATGTGTATGTGTATGTGTATGTGTATGTGTATGTGTATGTGTATGTGTATGTGTATGTGTATGTGTATGTGTATGTGTATGTGTATGTGTATGTGTATGTGTATGTGTATGTGTATGTGTATGTGTATGTGTATGTGTATGTGTATGTGTATGTGTATGTGTATGTGTATGTGTATGTGTATGTGTATGTGTATGTGTATGTGTATGTGTATGTGTATGTGTATGTGTATGTGTATGTGTATGTGTATGTGTATGTGTATGTGTATGTGTATGTGTATGTGTATGTGTATGTGTATGTGTATGTGTATGTGTATGTGTATGTGTATGTGTATGTGTATGTGTATGTGTATGTGTATGTGTATGTGTATGTGTATGTGTATGTGTATGTGTATGTGTATGTGTATGTGTATGTGTATGTGTATGTGTATGTGTATGTGTATGTGTATGTGTATGTGTATGTGTATGTGTATGTGTATGTGTATGTGTATGTGTATGTGTATGTGTATGTGTATGTGTATGTGTATGTGTATGTGTATGTGTATGTGTATGTGTATGTGTATGTGTATGTGTATGTGTATGTGTATGTGTATGTGTATGTGTATGTGTATGTGTATGTGTATGTGTATGTGTATGTGTATGTGTATGTGTATGTGTATGTGTATGTGTATGTGTATGTGTATGTGTATGTGTATGTGTATGTGTATGTGTATGTGTATGTGTATGTGTATGTGTATGTGTATGTGTATGTGTATGTGTATGTGTATGTGTATGTGTATGTGTATGTGTATGTGTATGTGTATGTGTATGTGTATGTGTATGTGTATGTGTATGTGTATGTGTATGTGTATGTGTATGTGTATGTGTATGTGTATGTGTATGTGTATGTGTATGTGTATGTGTATGTGTATGTGTATGTGTATGTGTATGTGTATGTGTATGTGTATGTGTATGTGTATGTGTATGTGTATGTGTATGTGTATGTGTATGTGTATGTGTATGTGTATGTGTATGTGTATGTGTATGTGTATGTGTATGTGTATGTGTATGTGTATGTGTATGTGTATGTGTATGTGTATGTGTATGTGTATGTGTATGTGTATGTGTATGTGTATGTGTATGTGTATGTGTATGTGTATGTGTATGTGTATGTGTATGTGTATGTGTATGTGTATGTGTATGTGTATGTGTATGTGTATGTGTATGTGTATGTGTATGTGTATGTGTATGTGTATGTGTATGTGTATGTGTATGTGTATGTGTATGTGTATGTGTATGTGTATGTGTATGTGTATGTGTATGTGTATGTGTATGTGTATGTGTATGTGTATGTGTATGTGTATGTGTATGTGTATGTGTATGTGTATGTGTATGTGTATGTGTATGTGTATGTGTATGTGTATGTGTATGTGTATGTGTATGTGTATGTGTATGTGTATGTGTATGTGTATGTGTATGTGTATGTGTATGTGTATGTGTATGTGTATGTGTATGTGTATGTGTATGTGTATGTGTATGTGTATGTGTATGTGTATGTGTATGTGTATGTGTATGTGTATGTGTATGTGTATGTGTATGTGTATGTGTATGTGTATGTGTATGTGTATGTGTATGTGTATGTGTATGTGTATGTGTATGTGTATGTGTATGTGTATGTGTATGTGTATGTGTATGTGTATGTGTATGTGTATGTGTATGTGTATGTGTATGTGTATGTGTATGTGTATGTGTATGTGTATGTGTATGTGTATGTGTATGTGTATGTGTATGTGTATGTGTATGTGTATGTGTATGTGTATGTGTATGTGTATGTGTATGTGTATGTGTATGTGTATGTGTATGTGTATGTGTATGTGTATGTGTATGTGTATGTGTATGTGTATGTGTATGTGTATGTGTATGTGTATGTGTATGTGTATGTGTATGTGTATGTGTATGTGTATGTGTATGTGTATGTGTATGTGTATGTGTATGTGTATGTGTATGTGTATGTGTATGTGTATGTGTATGTGTATGTGTATGTGTATGTGTATGTGTATGTGTATGTGTATGTGTATGTGTATGTGTATGTGTATGTGTATGTGTATGTGTATGTGTATGTGTATGTGTATGTGTATGTGTATGTGTATGTGTATGTGTATGTGTATGTGTATGTGTATGTGTATGTGTATGTGTATGTGTATGTGTATGTGTATGTGTATGTGTATGTGTATGTGTATGTGTATGTGTATGTGTATGTGTATGTGTATGTGTATGTGTATGTGTATGTGTATGTGTATGTGTATGTGTATGTGTATGTGTATGTGTATGTGTATGTGTATGTGTATGTGTATGTGTATGTGTATGTGTATGTGTATGTGTATGTGTATGTGTATGTGTATGTGTATGTGTATGTGTATGTGTATGTGTATGTGTATGTGTATGTGTATGTGTATGTGTATGTGTATGTGTATGTGTATGTGTATGTGTATGTGTATGTGTATGTGTATGTGTATGTGTATGTGTATGTGTATGTGTATGTGTATGTGTATGTGTATGTGTATGTGTATGTGTATGTGTATGTGTATGTGTATGTGTATGTGTATGTGTATGTGTATGTGTATGTGTATGTGTATGTGTATGTGTATGTGTATGTGTATGTGTATGTGTATGTGTATGTGTATGTGTATGTGTATGTGTATGTGTATGTGTATGTGTATGTGTATGTGTATGTGTATGTGTATGTGTATGTGTATGTGTATGTGTATGTGTATGTGTATGTGTATGTGTATGTGTATGTGTATGTGTATGTGTATGTGTATGTGTATGTGTATGTGTATGTGTATGTGTATGTGTATGTGTATGTGTATGTGTATGTGTATGTGTATGTGTATGTGTATGTGTATGTGTATGTGTATGTGTATGTGTATGTGTATGTGTATGTGTATGTGTATGTGTATGTGTATGTGTATGTGTATGTGTATGTGTATGTGTATGTGTATGTGTATGTGTATGTGTATGTGTATGTGTATTTGTGTTTGTGTATGTTTATTTGTGTTTGTGTGTTAGTGTGTGTGTGTGTTTGAGCACCCTACAACCTAAACAGTTGAAGATAAAATTATGAAACTTCAAACTTAAGATTCGTATATATTTTCCAAGCATACCATATATTTTTGAAAAGAGTACTCAAACTGGACGTTCATGTTTACTGTTGTCATCTTTTGCGTTTTCTGCAATAACTCGAAATTGGTCACATTTAAATAAAATATGGATAAAATAAGAATTACGGGTATTCACATTTTGCTTAACATTAAAATGAAAATTTTGCCAAGAAATAATATAAATATTGAGGGAATAGTGTCTGCCGGATGTAGGTTCTTACGTGCAAAAGGAATGTTTGCGGGATATTTTCATATTTCAAAAAATGCAAGATTATGTGCGAAAATCGATGTACTAGTCACATCGTTTATGTAAGGTAATGAATGTTGGGTTTTTCAAACCAAGCATAAAAAGTTTGGGACTGCTGTGGAAAATAAATTTTGATAAATATTTGCGTCGCATCATGGAGACACAGAAACGGAAATATGTGGGTGTATAGCAATGCGATATCGTAAAAAATGTCGTACGTAGAATAAGTGCGAATCAAATGAGATATTTATGGGCATATCTAAAGAGTGTCGAGTGAAAGACTAACAAAAAACATTTATGTGGGAGAGATGAATGGTGTGAAATGCGAGGCTGTCCTTTGAGTAGATGGATATTCATGATAGAGAATGAGCTGCGTGAAAGACAAATTGCGAGCAAAAGGAATACAAGAGCATATAAACTTAATTTCATTAGTTTGGATGAAGCGAAAGAAGTGTATAGTTTCTGGGTTCTAGTGTCGGCAATATTCGATAAATTTAACTCAAATTTCGAATTTCAATATCAATAAATTGTTTCTTAGCGGCGTTTTTGATTTTAAATAAGCATTTGGTAGTATTGTACTCAAAAGCTTCGGTGCATTTTAACAACTATGTTTTGACATGAATATTGAGTAATGCTTTACGCAAGAGTAGTATACTGTTTGTAAAGCGGCTATAAGTGTCGATGGTAGATTGAACGAAACATATTGAATTATGTTCGTATCACAGAAATTTCATTTCTACGTGGATACAATATTTCGCTGAGCATACTGTGATAGAAGTAATAGTGTAACTGCTATAGTGATATAACTAAATATAAATAATTTATTCTCATGTTATTAATAACATGGTTTTCGGTGAATCAGAAGAGCAAAATAGAATGCAACCGACTTTGTGATGATGGTATTTCAGTTGATGTAATGTCCGAAAAGGAAGAATTTGGGAAACTGTAGAAGGTGAAAGACAAGTTTACTAGTCAAAAGTAATTATTGAAAGTAACCCAACCAGTAATGTGTATTAGACCATATTTTCAAACATTCTTCAATTTAAGTATAAAAACCAAATTTAAAAAAAAATTTCGGCAATTATTTATTAGATATGTTTCCTATTTCTATAATTTCAAATAAAGAAAATAATAATGCCAATTGTAATAATGTATAAGAGTATTGTCTGTATAATAGGCACTGAAAGCAACGAAAATTCAGTTTCATACGAATTGAATTAGTATTTGGTTGAGCGATATAAAGTTGGAATTAGTACTTTATCGGATTACCTTTACACTTAATAACAGCTTGCAAACAATCTGGCATTGATATCACGAATTTATTTCTTACTTCCGTTAATATTTTCGTCTAATCTTCCGTGGTTGCATTTTCAAACCATTCTTGGTCTTAACATTTGGTTAAGAACAATTTTTTCTATTCAAATAGTTCCGCAAATGCACAAACATTTTAAAAGCCATGTGTGTACAATCAAAGTTTTGTGCTTCCGATCATTGTTTTGGCATAATTGAAATGTGTCTTCTATGGCAAGCTGAAGCCAGTAAATTGATTTTCAGGATATCCAAGTAGATTTATAGGTTCATATTATTTTCGATATATTCAAATTTGGCAGCTGCCTTGTAAACCATTGAGCCTCAAACCACTACGTAAGCTCCAGCGTGTTTGAGAGTTGCTCTCAGGTTTTCAATTTATAAGCTTCATTTCTTTTTCACCATATCTTTAATGATATTTTATCACTCTGACACTTTATAAATTTATATCCAGCTATGATTAGGACATTTCTGTAACAGTCCACTGTTTAATTCTTATGCTTTCTGGAGAAACTTAGCACATCAATTCTATTTATTTAGTTGACCATTGGATTTCTAAGCAATTTCCGTGAAAAGTAGCCATTTTTCCATAGAAATCGTGGTATATTAGTTGAATTCAGGTTCCTATGTTTAAATTAATATACAATTTAGGTAAATTCACTAGCGGTAAGCTTAGCCTTTTTTTTTCAGACAAAAGATTTCATTCAATAGACAGTTTTTATTTTCGAATCTACTTTACTTGCATTATTTTCTATTCTACTTTCTTTTAAGTATGTAGCAATTCTTTTGGATTGTAGAATTAACAAAATAAACAATTTGGGTTATATCCCGTAAAGAAATACCTTTTTTTCTATGGAGAAAGAAAAAAAAAGACCGGGTGTCAATCCAGGTAGTTTCTCACATTCTTGTGTAAGAGTAAAAAAATCTAATATTTATATATTTTGGTTTATTGATCTTTATGTTTAGTCTCTACCAATATATATCAAAGACTATACTTGCATAAAAAACTTATTTGGGTACCGTATTCGGTAGTACATTAGTATAATATTGCAAAAAAATTTTTTGCACACTGTTACAGTTAGCATTTTAATTTTCCTAATTTGAAATAACATTAAGAAGAAATATATATAATAAATAATTGTTGAACATTTTTAATAAATTTAAATGTTTATCATTAAAATGAAGAAAATGTGAAAAGTGGTATAAAACTGAGTGCTTCTAACTGTACATAAATAATGAAAAGTGCTAGTTACATATAATATCTTATTGGACCATAAAACAATAACAAGGTACACTGGAGACTAACCTAACCAAAAAAGGTCACATCCATGAGAATAGGGAGAGATTAACGAATATAACCTTTGCGCTATGTGCATATACAAGTGATCTAAAATAACACGATGTATGCGACAATAAATTATTAATAACATTAAATAAACTACGTAGTAAGTCCTTATTCTAAGAGAAACACACGTTTTTTTTTAATGTCTCCCTTTATTGTTTATGATGCACTATCACTCACTTCGAACAATGGCAACATACACAGGTGATGAACTCCTCTTTTGGTTATACCACTCGACGTCTTTTAGGTGACAACTCTGGCGATTCCATCGGCTCTGTGGTGAAGATCTGTTATTCTAGCGAGTTTCCATTGAAGCGGTGGCAAGTTGTCATCTTTTATGACAACCAAGGTCCCAACAACTAATGGAGTTGTCGACACCTGCCATTTATTGCGCTTTTGCAATTCGGCAAGATATTCTGTTTGCCATCGCTTCCAGAAAAGTTGACGTAACTTTTCCACCCTTTGCCATCTGGATAGTCTGTTATCTGCTAGAAGTTGCAGCTCTGGTTCGAGCGGCGCCGTCAGCGCTGCCCCAATGAAGGAAGTGTCCTGGTGTCAGTGGCTCCAAGTCGTTTGGGTCATTACTTATTGGGGTTAAGGGTCGGGAATTAAGACATGATTCAATGAGGATAATCAAAGTGTACATTTCTTCTATGTGAATCATTAGGCTACCGGTAACTCTTTTAAAATGTTTTTTGAATGCTTTTACTCCGGCTTCCCATAAACCACCCATATATGGCGAATTCGGAGGTATAAATTTCCAGTCAATGCCGTCATTATATAAATCTGTTACGACGACATTTTCAAACTCTTGAGAATCGAACAATAATTTTAATCTGCTTAATTCACGATTAGCCCCCACAAAATTAGTGCCATTATCTGAGAACATTTTTTTAATTTTACCGCGCCGTGCCATCATTCTTTTTAAAGCACTTAAAAAGCTTTCTGCAGTATAGTATATATATATAAAATTGCTGCCGTATTGCTGCTAAAGTTGCTTGTATGCCTGCGTGTAATTCTTTATTGTGAATGTCCTGAATAATTAGTTTCTTTACTATATGACTTTTCGGTAAAAGTATTTGATGTTTTTGACCAAATTTTAATTCTGAATTTTGTAATCGACCTCCTACTCTAATTATTTTTTCTGTGTCTATAAATACATTAAGATTTCTTATCATGCTACCCTTTTCTAATTGTTTATTTATTTTTAAATTGTGAATTTCACTTGCAAATTCTAGGCCCTGAACGTATCTGATTATAATATTATTGGCAGTATTGATTTCAGTAACGTTAAGCGGGCCAGTAACCTTATTTATTCTTGTTTTTTGAGAACAGTTGTTTAAAAACCTCAAGCAATACGCTATTATACGTTTTAATTTTGTGTATGTGCTTACACGACTAAAAACGGGTAGAATTTCTTCACTAATTTGTGATAATAATACAATATTTCTTTCTTCAGGCAATTTAATTAAATCAATTGATTTATTTGGCCATTTCTCTTTTTTTCAGAAATGAAAGAAGGTCCATGCCACCATAATTTTGAAATGTTTAAGTTTACTGGGTTCATTCCCCTTGAAATTATGTCGGCAGGGTTATCATGTCCGTTAACATGACGCCATTGTTTTGGATTAGTTACAGTCTGAATTTCTGCAATCCTGTTTGCTACAAATGTTTGAAATCGGTTGGGTTGCGATGCTATCCACGATAGTGTTATGGTCGAGTCCGACCACAGATATATTTCGTTAAATTTTATTGTTAAAATACTTTTTAATTTTGTAATCAATTGAGCTAATAACACGGCTGCACTAAGTTCTAATCTGGGTATAGTTACTATTTTTAATGGAGTGATGCGAGATGTCGCCATTTTCGTGAACGGCTGATATATATACAACAGCTCCATAAGCTTTTGTACTTGCATCGCAAAATCCATGTAGATAGACAGATTTATATATATTTATCGCAATTACATTTCTGGGAATTTCAATGATGTTAGTATATTGCAATTGCTGTAGAAATTCAGCAAATTTAATATTTAAATTATTTGGTATTTCTTCATCCCAATTTAATTTTAATTGCCACAATTGTTGTAATATTAATTTCGCAGTTACAAGAATAGGTGATAGTAAACCAATTGGATCGTATATTGTTGCAATTGTACTTAAAATACTACGTTTTGTAATTTTCCTGTTTTGATTTTTTAATTTTATTTGAAATTTTAACAAGTCATTTTTACAATCCCATATTAACCCTAAAGTTTTTGTTTCCATGTTACTATCTAATCTAACAAATGTATTATTTGGTTCATTTGATTCTGGTAATAAGTTAATATCATTTGACGCCCATTTGCCAAGATCAAAACATCCTCTGTTTAGAATTGTAATTAGTGAGTTTCTTAACTGAATTGCTTCTTGGTAACAATTTGTTCCCGTAATTAAATCATCCATATAAAAATCGTTGCGGATTACCTTGCTAGCTTTTGGAAAATCCTTTTCTGATTCGTTTGCAAGTTGATGCAAACAGCGCATTGCTAAAAAGGGGGACGAATTAATGCCATAAGTTACTGTATTTAAATTATAAATTCGAAGTGGTTCATTAATGTTCTCACGCCATAAAATACTTTGGAATTTTCGGTGATTCTCTGTTACTAAAATCTGCCTGAACATTTTCGAAATGTCTGCAGACAAAACAAACCGGTATTGGCGGCATTTCAATAGTAGGGAAAACAAGTCTTTTTGTAAATTTGGACCTGCTAGGAGATTATCGTTTAAACTGAGCCCGTTCGTAGAAATACAGCTTGCATCGAATACAGCTCTAACATGAGTAGTTATGCTTTCTTTTATTACCCCATGGTGAGGTAGAAATAGACCGTTGGATTTATTTAGATCTTGATCCTTTGCAAGAGTCATATGGCAAAGTGCAATATAATCCCGAAAGAATTTACAATATTCTATTTTGAATTTTGGGTTATACTTAAACTTATTTTCTAGTGAACTGAATCGTTTTATTGCTGCTTCCTTTGTTGAGCCAAGGTTAAGGCTGTTATCTTTGAACGGTAAATGTACTATAAACCGGCCATCCGAGTCTCTTTTGTGTTTATCTTTGAAAATGTTTTCGCAAAGGCTGTCTTCTATTGTCATTAGAGTATTATTTTCAGGTTCGTGTAAATGCCAAAATTGAGAAACTTGTTTGTCTAATCGAGAATTTAAACTTAAATTGCACGAATTATTTTGAGTACAAGCATTAGTAAATGGACCACCGACTATCCATCATAACTGAGTATTTTGTAAATATGTTTCCATATTTGGTAATTTTATGCGTCCTTCAGTTAAGAGGGCCCAAAATAATTGGGCACCAATTAACATGTCTATTGAAGTTGATTCATAATATGATGGCTCGGCCAACTTAATATTAGTAGGTATAGGTAAATCCTCTTTTCGAAGCGATTGAGGCTATTGGCAATTTTTGTTAGTACTAAACACGGTATACATGAGGAGTAATTAGTACACATAGACTTGAATTTTACTTTAACTGATTGTGTAACAACGCTATTCGATTGATTTATCCCTACGATTGGTAAGCTAATATTTTTATATTCTAAGCCTAACCTTTCCGAAAGTTCTTTAGTAACAAAATTTTGTTGGGATCCGACATCCAGTATCGTTCTCGCGTATTGAAAATTATCGTCTTTATCCAAAACTTGAATTACAGCGGTTGATAACAAAATTTCTTGAGTACCACCATTACAATAACCAATGTTTGAATTCTGTGCTTGATTACCGTTTGTTGCGCTCTGATTCTCGAAATGTAAGAGCGTATGATGTTTATTAAAACATGTTCTACATTTATTGATTGGATTGCACGATCTTGAATCATGGCCACTTCGTAAGCAATTAAAACATAATTTAAGTTTTTTAACTTCCTGTGATCGATTTTGAACGTTTAATTGAAGAAAATCTTTACATTGGTGAATGAAGTGTGATTGTTTACAAAAACTACACGTATTATGATATTGTTTAGAAGCTACTTGATTATTTATGCGTTTGATAGAATATTCTTGATGGTTTACTTTATTTATGGGTTCGCTATATCTTTGACTATTATAATTAAAGTCAATAGACTCTAAAACCTGACATTTTTTATTTAAAAACTCTTTAAATCGATCTAAAGTAGGTAATTCAGAATTTTTACACGTTGTCTCCCACTCCCGTTTGGTTACAACATCAAGCTTGCTTGTAATTAAATAGATAATTAATATATCCCAATTTTTCGATTCAATATTTATAGATTCTAGAGATGTCATACGTGCGTTTACGTTATCTAGTAATTCACGAAGTTGTACCGATGATGCTTTTGAAACAATTGATAGATTAAATAATTCATGTATGTGATTTTGCATTATTAGTCTTTTATTTTGATATCGTTCCCAAGCCCTTTCATAATAAACTGAAAGAGTATCAATCGATCGTTTTGCATCTTTACTTAGACAACCCTTTAAATAATGGAATTTTTGAATATCTGTTATATTTGCATTTTCATGTATTAATGATAAAAAACTATCGTGAAATGTGGTCCATTCGGTATATTTACCAGTAAAATGTGGTAAATTAATTATGGGTAACTGAATTGTTTGAGTGTTATGATTATTATTATGTATATTATTAGTATTATAGCCTGCGTTAACTGTGTCGTTTTGATCCGTTTTATTAAAAGATTCGATTTTATTTTCTGCTATTGCGGATGCTGCATAATAATCATTTTCAAAATCTACCCTTTCATTATTATCTTCTGTTTTATTCAGATTTTCTATTTTGTCTTGTATCGCACTATATTTGTCTAATAATTTTTTGAATTCAGATAATCGCACAATTAATTGTTTAATTTCGCTTTGATCATTAACCGAATTAGCGTAATTTGAAAATCTCGTTTTTGCAGATTTAAGAATTCTCCATTGACAAAGCAATTCATCCAAATTCGACATTTTGAAAAATTGTTATAATACGAAAATCAACTAACAACGAAATGTACCTTTGATATAAGGGAAGTGGTTTTGAAGCAATAGGAGAGTAATGCCGACTAACCTGATGCCTGCTTTAGTAATTGTTGTACTTCTTCAGTATTGTTGGATGATATGGATATGCTGATTTCCAGATGTATTTCGCAACACGAAATTGTTGCCGATGTTGTCCACACGAAATAATAGATGATGTAGAGACGATGTCATCAACACGAAATTGTAGATGATGTAGAGACGATGTCATCAACACGAAATTGTAGATGATGTAGAGACGATGTCATCAACACGAAATTGTAGATGATGTAGAGACGATGTCATCAACACG
Source organism: Nebria salina (assembly GCA_944039245.1). Classification (NCBI taxonomy): domain Eukaryota; kingdom Metazoa; phylum Arthropoda; class Insecta; order Coleoptera; family Carabidae; genus Nebria; species Nebria salina. The sequence continues at coordinate 11,375,319 of OX063288.1, forward strand.
AAATTGTAGATGATGTTTAACACACGAATACTTTGTAATTCGGTTCGATTAGGACCAATTTATGTTGCGTTTAGGTTCGCTGGGTTTAATAAGTATTGTATATATTTAAACAATGTATATTAATATTAAGCTTTACAATATTATATCTAAGCGTACTACACATAACATAGCTCGCAGTGGACTGTGTGTTCTGCTGAGTCCTAACTCTATAGGTTAACTAGTTTTGGGGCGGGGGGGCTCATCCCTACTTCAATACTGAACAACAGAAATCACTCAAAATGTTTTTCACTCAGCGTTCTTGGTTTGAACATACTGCTAGGAAGATTTGTACACTTGTTAATGATATTAAAATAAAATCATGGTAAGATTCCAATGAAAAATATTTTCGAACGAATACACTAGATTGTCAAATTTGCAATAGAGATAATAAATTGTTCTCTTTTCCCTTTTCTGAAACAGAATTATATCAATTACTCAAACACAAACAAAAAGAAAAGAGAAATGAGGGAACTATTGCAGTATATATGTATATATATATATATATATATATATATATATATATATATATATATATATATATATATATATATATATATATATATATATATATATATATATATATATATATATATATATATATATATATATATATATTTTTAAATTGCGGATCGTCTACGTTGGTCATTACCACTTGTGCAAGTGAAATTGAAAAGTATTAGCAAAAGAAAACCGGATTCTATATAACGAGAGATAAAAAAAGGGGAAGTAAATGCATGATTAATAACTAACAAAAATTAAAAGAATGTATCAATTGAGAAAAAAAAAAACACCAGTCAAGAACTGAGGTCTTTTATAGAAACCACCAGAACCACAGCTTTGGCTGATATATAGTGTGGATGAAAACGAAAAAAAAATGATAATTGGAGTATTAATATTTATGGAGCGAAAAGAAGAGAACCCTTTCAGATTTGCGTAAACAAATCAGCTACCCGGAGAAATGCGAGCACTTTACCAATGCTGGTTGCATTATTGCTTAAAGAAATACGCATGAGACCCTCAATACTTGCATTGCGACGATAGAAATTGTTACAAGGACACTGCTCGAAAATATGTTCGAGAGTGAGCCTAGTGTTACAAGTGGAGCAGAGCGGTGGTTGTTCTCCTAGTAAAAGATGCAAGTGTGTGAGACAAGTATGGCCTATTCTCAGACGTTAGATAACCACTTGCTCACACCTTGTGAAGCGGAGCGGTGCTATCCAGCGCTCCACTGACACCTTTACACGTCGCCTTTTGCTAGGAGATGTATTCCATTCCTCCTGCCATAACTTAAGATAATGTACAGCTACAGACCTCAACAAATCATCGGCGCGCAAAGGATGACGGACAATGTTGTTGCCATTGGCTGCTCCAAGAGCAGTTCGGACAGCATAGTAATTACCGGGTATCCCAGCATGTCCGGGTATCCACATGCGAACGGCATCTCTCTCTAGCTCCCGTAATCTATCGATTTCTCCGCGGATGTCCAAAATGGTTGGATTTGTAGAGAATCTGCTTCCGATGCCTAAGATAGAACTCAGGGAATCGGTGCAGATGAGCAGGTGACGTTGCTCATCAATAGCTTGACGGAAGTGTCGAAGACTGTAGAGAATACCATATAGCTCAGCAGTGTATACTGAGCATATGGGTGACAGTGTGAAGGACAGGGATACGCCATCGGTCACAATAGCGCAGCCTGTAACGAAGTCTGATTTGGAGCCATCAGTATATGTGTGTTGAAAGTCTGTGTACTGTTGCAATTGAATGAAGAATTCAATCATGTATATGGCGTTAGGAGCAGAATCTTTTGACAAGTTGGTCAGCTGTAGGTTTGTCGTTAAAGAAAGAGATGCCCATGGAGGGATGTTGGTAAAAATTCTCGATAAAACAGGCCCTTGGTTGTCAATGATAGTATTTAACAACCTTGGTAGTTTCAGTGCAATTGGATAAAGAGAAGTTGAACTATTAGTATATAGATGGTTTAACTTTTGGTTATTGGAAAATATGATATAGCTTATATGCTGCATGAGCGAAAGAATTTTACAGACGTAACTCAAACTAAGTTTCATGTACCTTATGTGTCGGTTCACCGGTTTCACAGTGAAGGCTTGCAATTGGGGTAGTCCTGAATGCACCGGTGACTGCTCGAATTCCAGCATTGTGTACGCTTTCTAGCTTCTTCAAGTGAGAAGCACTAGCAGTGTACACAATGGTAGCACAGGAGTATATTCTGGATAGAATCAGACTAACATAAAATCGCAGCAAAGAACCCTATCGGCTCCCCATTTTGTGGAGGCAATACACTTGATAGCATACAATGACATTCGGCATTGCGCAGAAACAGTGTTGATTTGTCTCAGACATAAAACACGACGGTCGAAAATTATTCCCAAAAAGTTCACCTCATGCACAATCCGCACTGGTTTATCGTAAAGCGATACAACAGGACAGTAGTGTGCTTTAAGTAGTCGACAGAAGTCGATATCACAGGTTTTCTCTATAGAGAAACGAAAATCACGGTCGGATGCAGCTAAAGAAACTAAGTCAACAGCCTGCTGTAATCTCTCCTGAAAGAGATCAAGAGACTGGGATGAAGTGAAGATTGTGAGGTCATCAACATATAGAGAATAATCAACAGTAATTGGCAGGTTGGACACAATGTAATTGATTGCGATCAGAAATAATGTAACACTTATGGAAAAGCCTTGGGGAATCCCGTTTTGTAACGGTCGTACAGAAGAGAATGTTTGTCTAACTCGAACTCTAAATGAACGGTTCGAAAGAAAGTTTTCTACGAATTGAGGCAGATGGCCTCGTAGACCCCAGATGTGCAGTTTTCGTAGAATTCCGTATCTGCAGGTCATGTCAAAGGCTTTCTCTAGATCAAAACACATTGCAACCAGATGGTTGCGTTTTAAGATGCTAGATTGAATAACGTTCGTCAGATTAACATGCAGGTCAGTAGTGAAGTGGTGCTGACGAGATCCACATTGGTGTTGGTTGATGAGATTGTGGGATTCTAGAAACCAGTTGAGCCGATAATTGATCATGTGTTCATATAACTTTGACAGGTGACATGTCAAAGATATTGCATGGAAGCTTGATGCAGAAGACATGTCTTTGCCCTTCTTGTGTATCGGCACAGTTATCGCTTCGCGCCAGATGTCTGGATAGACATTTTCAACCCAAAGCCGATTGAGAAATTCCACTATTTTGAGTTTAAATAGGGTGGGTAAATGACGATACATTGCCTAAGCAATATCATCATACCCAACAGAAGTATTGGCTGAGCAACTCAGTGCAAATTCAAATTCTGCTAGAGTGAATATTGAATTGTGATTCTCAGAACTATCATACTCGAAATTCAGGAGAACCTCTTCAGCTGCTTTTGAGCGCAAGAAATGGAGCGAGTAATTATCCGAGTGACTACCGGACTCAAACTGGTTTGCTAGAATATCAGAAATATCATCTCTGACAGTGTGTACCTGACCATTGACCTGGAGCATTGGAATATGGGAACTTATCTTGTAACCGTTTATATACCTGATTTTCTTCCAAAGCAGAGTTTGGTCGAAATCAGTACCAATAGAAGAAACAAATCCACGCCAAGACTCAGTTTTAAACTGAAGAATTGAACGCCTGGATTGCGCACGGGCATATTTGAAAGCAATTTGGTTTAAGAGGGTCGGATTTCTGCGGTACCATTTTAGTGGGCGCTTTTTAGAACGTATAGCGGAAGCAACGTGTTCATTCCACCAAGGAACAGACTACTTTCTGAGATAACCAGAGGATTTCGGAATTGAAAACGAAGCGGAATGCAGAATAGAATCGTTAAGATGTTGCAGCTCGATATTTAAATCTGGTGAAGGTTCGGGAAGCATAAGGTTGTAGGCGACAGATTGCCAATCGGCCAGATCAAATAACCATCTTCGTGCTGTTTGTTGTGCAACAGAAACAGTATTTGAAAGAAACGACCCAAAATGGGAAAATGGACACTGTAATAGGCATCGTCAACTACCTGCCACTGGAAATGGGCAGCTGGAGTAGGGCTAGAATAAGACAAGTCAATTGCCGAAAAATTTCTTGATCTCATGTTCATGAACGTGGCTGAGCCAGTGTTGAGAAGCGTGACATCATTGTTGTCCATGAAGCTTTCGACCATTCGACGGCGGGCATCTGTGCTTACAGAACCCCAGAGTATGTTCTGGGAATTCAAATCGCCAACAAGAATAAAAGGAGTCGGAAGTGGTCGTACCAAAGCATCAAGGTCATTTAAGTTCCAGTTGCCGTCTGGGAGGTAGACGTTGCAAATTGTGAACTTACGAGGAGAGAATACTTGGCATGCTCCTGCCTGTAGCCTAGTCCTAATGTTGCAGTCTTTAAAAGGGACAGAAGACTCTAGCAAAATTGCAACGCCACCATGGGCACGACCAATAGGATCAACGTCTTTTCGGAAGATGTTATATTCCGGCAAGTTAAATGAATCAAGAGGTTTTAAGTGACTCTCTTGGATGCAAACTACTCTGGGGCTATGTTCAGCCATTAGCAGCTTAACCTCAGATAGGTGGTTGACGATTCCATTACAGTTCCATTGATTGATGAACGAATTAAACATAACAAATGAAGAGAAATAAGAAAAGTGAAAGTCGGAAAGTGAAGGCTGACTTTAGAGGTAAACCTGCAACGTGTTACGGTTTCGGGTTCCTCAGTCTGCCCTTAGGCCACCCTCGCCAATCTTTGGGTTTACGGTCAATTTTGACCGTCTCATTGTCAATCTACATAGCGCTTGACTCTGAGTCGGAGAAAGAAAGGTTTTTATCCGGTCCTGACAGAACAGGAGCAGGAGATGGCATAATATTTGAAGAAAGCACTTCATTCAGAGAATGAGATGTACCTGGCAATACAGGTACTGGCACAATAGGGAGTGGCGGCATTGTAGTGTTACTGGTTGTTGTACAGGTATTAGAAAGATCAGCGTTAATGATGGGGCCCATATTAGTGGAGATCGCCTCTTTAATCATTTTTTTGATTTCAGGTAAAAGGAGAGCAGCAATGTCGTTAACAGAGGTAGCAGAAGTAGCAGGTTTAGCTACAGCAACCTTGGAAAAGCTCAGTGTCGGAACTGCAGAGTTCTGACTCACAAAAGCTCTAGCTTCAGGAAAACTACAATTATTTAGATTTTTGTGTTTTATAATAGCATACTCTGCTTTTAATTTAGGGCAACTTTTTGACAAAGCAAAGTGACTTTCTCCACAACTTACGCACTTTACAGGGTCGGTACAGCGCTGCTCCTCGTGGGATGCCTTACCACAGATACAGATTTTTGTGTCCTTGCAAGACTTTGAACTGTGCCCAAACTTTTGACAATTAAATCAACGCATAAGATTGGGGATGTAAGGCCTGACAGGTAAACTGTACATGGCTACCCGTATTTTAACTGGCAATTTATGTAATGAAAAAGAAACTATTATGGACGCAGTGTTCTCAACTGCGTCATTGACCTTGCGGGTTATCCGCCTGAATTCAGAAACTCCTTGTTATTTAAGCTCTGAGCCAAGCTCATCGCTTGTGCAATTAAGTAAATCGCGACAAGTAATCACTCCCTTGACGGTATTGAGGGTCGAGTGAGATGACACCTCAACTGGAAAATCAGAGAAAGTAGTGGTTTGTAGCAACCGAGTTGCTTGCTTGGCTGTTTTCGTATCAAACAGCAGACCATCTTTGATTTTTTTTAGGGATTGAACCTCGCCAACCAAACGGTTCAATTGTTTACTGATTAAAAATGGGCTGACCTTGAAAAAATCAGACCCACCTTTTTTCTTAATGACGAGAAACCGACGAGATTGTTCCACCGTCAACTGCCTCATCACCTTCTGCTTTTCGCAGGGTTTAATGTAACGGAGGGGTGGCCCCCTCCGTCGAACACCCCGTCTGCCAACGCGGACAATTAATTAAAACAAAGGTTAGTAAAAATAATATAAAAAAATAAAAATAAGAAAATGTAGCCAAAACTACGAAAAAAGAACAATATTCAATCCATTTGAGCCAAAACCGAATGAAATCAGTCGATAAACGACAAAAAACAACACCATACACAGCAAAAAAAACACAAATGAACAAGAAAAAACCTTAGTTTCGACACGAATTTTATTTGTTTACAAATAAATTGTTTAATGACTTGTATCTAGAACAAGTAATTATCACAGACGTAATAGAAACCACTCAGAAGAAAGAAAAACAGCATAATTTAAAACACATAGCAGGGAAGTTTAAGATTGAAAAATTTACATCTAAACATTTGAATGCAAAACATTGGCTGGAGACATTGGAGAAGGAGCGTGAAAGGTTTCAAATCAATGAAGATAATACAAAGATAGAGATATTAAGGCTATTCCTGGACAAGTCATCTTCAGATTGGCACTTAGCAACTCTCACAATATTGAGAATGGAAGCTGGATGGTCTGACTGGAAAGAGAGATTTCAGGAGTCATTTGCAGATAAAGGATGGAGTACAGGTATACTATATTTTATAGATATAGAGAAGGTTTATTGATTTAATATGCTATGACGAAAGAGAAGCTATTGCTAGATATGGACAAGGACATTTGTTCAAAGACCCTAGTGCTCCTTATAGCAGCAGAATTACCTGAAATTGTAAGAAATAAGATAGATAAAGAAAATTGTGTGAACTCGACTGAATTATTGCATGAAATCAGAAAATGCGAAAATTTAATGAATAAAAATAGTTTTACAAAAAAAAGAGAAGAGAAATATGACAACAAGAATAATAATTCCTAAATTAATTAAATTAAAGAATAAAACAGAAGATGTAAATAAAATATTTTTAAAAACAGTCAAAAGGTTTAGTAACCATGAAGGTCAAAATTTTTGACATGGAGGAATATGTTGATGTATTCATTGTACAGGAAAATGATTTCGAAGATTTCATCATAGGATTAGATATTATAAAAAAATTCAGATTAATTCAAGATGAGAATCTACAAATATCGCAAAAAAAAACAATAGACAAAGAGAAAACAGAAAAAAATATTATGATAAATAATGATATTAAACAGTGTTCAGTAAATTTCAATGAACATATAGAGAAAGATTAATTTCAGATACAGCTAGAAATAAAGAAAATTAAGATAGAAAAATTAATTGGAGATTAAAAGACTGTATTTGCAAAAGACAAATACGATATTGGCACGATAAAGGATTATGAGGCAAGAATTGAATTAATAGTAGACAGATATTGCAGTAAAAGACCGTACAGGTGTTCAATAGAAGATAAAAAGGAAATAAAAACACAAGTGGCAAACCTATTAGAAAGGAATTTGATTGAAGAATCTTACAGCCCATTTGCTGCACCTGTTACTCTGGCATATAAGAGAGATGAAGGAATGTAAAATGAGCTGTGCATTGATTTTAGAGACCTAAACAAGAATATTGTACCACAAGCTCAACAATTTCCACTTATAGATGACCTAATAATTAAAACTAGAAACTGCAAATATTTTACAACATTAGATATAAACTCTGCTTTTTGGTCAATCCCACTCCGAATCGCAAAAGACTGGTTTCGTAATGCAGGTTTCGTAATGCAGGAAGGACGCTACCAATGGACGTGTTTACCATTTGGTCTGAAAACCTCACCAGCAATATTCCAAGGTATTCTGAGTAGCATATTAAGGAAACTCAAATTTACAGAATTTACAGATAATTATATCGACGATATATTAATTTATTCAACAACCTTTCAAGAACACATCATACATATAGAGCAGGTGCTAGAAGCAATTATAAGAGAAGGATTTAGAATAAAATTCAGAAAATGCTCATTCGCTGCGAACTCAGTAAAATACCTAGGACATATCATAGAAAACAACACAGTTAGACCAATAAAAGATAATCTAATTTCAATCCAGAATTTCTCAACTCTCAAAACTCAAAAAAATATCTGACAATTTTTAGGAAAGATCAACTTTTATCATGAATACATACCAAATAGCTCAACAATGTTAGATTCATTACATAAATTATTAAGAAAGGAAGTAAAATTCATTTGGTCAGAAGAATGTGAGAAGTCTTTTACGGAAATAAAGAAATTATTATGTTCTCAACCAGATTTAGAAATATTCGATATAGACCTACCAATAAAAATTTACACAGATGCATCGCTAGAAAGAATTGGAGGAATACTAAAGCAATTACAAATAGATCGACGGGAAAAACCAGTCGCGTACTTTTCAAAGAAGTTGAATGAGGCTAAAAACGAGAAAGAAAGCAATATATCTGGAGTGCCTGGCAATAAAAGAAGCAGTAAAATATTGGCAACATTGGCTGATTGGAAGATGGTTTGAGGTATACTCGGTTCACAAACCGCTTGAAAACCTGAACATAAAAGCGAGAACGGACGAAGAATTAGGAGATTTAACCTATTATCTGTCATAATATAACTTCCAAATAAAATATATACCAGGTGAAGATAACGCTGAAACGGACTGCCTAAGTTGAAATCCGGTACTAGAACCGATTGAAAACATGTAAGAGGCTCTAACGATGGTAAACCTGACACAATTAGATGAAATAAGAATGGACCAAGAAAAAAACGAAATAATACGGAAAATGAAATCAAAATTAATAAGAAAGGACGGAATATTTCATAAGAATGTTAGAAATAAGGAGAAAATAATCTTGTCAGAAGAATTTAGCATAAAATTCATAAGAGATATACACAAGGAATGGTGTCATACAGGCCTTAGAGAAACTATGAACAGAATATGTCCTTACTATACATCAAAGAATCTAACCGAAATTATTAAAAAAATACGTAAAAATTGTAACATATGCATCAAAAATAAAACAAGAGGCCAAAGCAAATTTGGATTAAGGTCTAACTTAGGACCAGTGACAGAACCATCTGAAATAATGTCTATAGACACAATTGGAGGATTAAAGGACGTAGATCAACAAAAAAATACATCCACTTTTTGGTCGACCACTGCACGAGATACGCATTTATCTTAAGCTCAAAGACACAGAACTCCACAGTTTTCATTAAGCTTGTACAAAATATGTTAGAAACGGATAAAATTGGAATGATACTAACGGATCAATACCCGGGGTTAAATTCAAAAAAATTTAAAGAATTTCTAGAAAAAAAAAAACGTTAAACTGATTTTTACAGCAGTGAATGCACCATTTTCAAATGGCATAAACGAGAGACTTAATCAGACTCTAGTCAATAAAATAAGATGTAAAATAAATGAAAATGAAAAAAAAAGAGCTTGGACAACGGTTGCCAGAGAATGTGTAGATAGATATAATGAGATAGAACACTCAGTAACGGGTTTTGCACAAGAGTACTTATTGAATGGCACGGACACAAGTGTCATACCAGAAGAATTTAAAAGAAAGATAAACAAAGATGATTGGACCAATGATAGAAAATTAGCTTTCGAAAGGTCAATAAGATCGCATAATTACAATAAAAAACTATATGACAAAAATAGAAAACATCATGAGTACAGTGCAGGAGATATGGTTTATATAGAAAATAGCAACAGACGGAATAGAAAAAAACCAGATCATCTGAGAGTTGGACCATTCGAAATAGTTTCAAATATATCAAACTCCCTATACAAAATCAAGACTAATAAGAAGAAGTCAGAAACAAGCCTATTCCACATAACAAAACTAATACCAACAGAAGAAGAAGGCACAGACGATGAAGAATATGAAATCTTTCCAACATAAAAGTGCCTTTACAAGTCTTATCCGGGGAGGAGGGAGCTGTAAAGAAAGTATACTATCTTCAATTTGAATTTGCCGCGTTTCGCATGCTCCGCGCGCCTTAAGAATAAGAATAAGAATTGAAAAACAAACTGCAAAGTAATTGTGCACAAGTGCAAAATAATCAGATAAAATTTTATATAAGAAAAACATATTGTAATTAAGTAGGGTAAATAGAGAAGCGTTAATAATAGACTTTAATTGTCGTTTCTTTGTTTACAGGTAAGATTGTAAACAATGTAAATAATTGTAAAAAGTGAATAAAACTCCCTTTGTTTACAGAGAAACATATTTTGGCTTACTTTTGATCCTGTACAAATAACAGCTTTATATATATATATATATATATATATATATATATATATATATATATATATATATATATATATATATATATATATATATATATATATATATATATATATATATATATATATATATATATATATATATATATATATGTATAAATCTATATATATATATATATATATATATATATATATATATATATATATATATATATATATATATATATCCATATGTATCCATATGTATCCATATTATAAGCGACTATGAAAAATAATAAGAATTTTAATATAGATAGAGACAAGCAAGATAGGAGCTTGAGAAGCCGTCGGCCCTAACATTGACGTACCCTGCCCCAGTAGTAACCTGGGCTATCCCGACCCCAATGGCTGCAAATACGTTTTCTGTTGCACAAAAAACTGCACAAAGATGGTTAGCTGATCTGGCTGATTGGCAATCTTTCACCAACAACCTTATGTATATATATATATATATATATATATATATATATATATATATATATATATATATATATATATATATATATATATATAGATATATATATATATATATATATATATATATATATATTTATATATATATATATATATATATATATATATATATAAATATATATATATATATATATATATATATATATATATATATTTATATATATATATATATATATATATATATATATATATATATATATGTTTAGTAAAATCGAAATAAGGTACCCGTCTAAAATGTTTACACGCAGGTTCAATTATACTCATTTTATTTATTTCAATATATTTATTACATTCTTTTATTAATGTCAAGGTGATTACAATTTTTATTTACTACAAAAAAAAACTCTCTTTTTTTCACAGATATCCTTGATTTTTGTATTTATTCTGAACTCTCTCCTACCTTCGGTTACTAGATTTTAATATTGGTAAGCCAAAAATAATATAACAAAAATTATAATTTTATAAATTATTTGAAACAAAATCTTTTTCGTCTTCAAACGTAAATTCTAACGGATAAATTCGCTGAGTTGGTCTGAGCAGTTGCCGGTACCTACTATAAATATTTCATTTACAGAGATTTTACGACTAACTCGTTTTAACTGTATCCAAATGAGCAGGCCAAGATACTCATTGCGAATGCTTCGACGTAGATTTTCTTTTAGTTTTTGACGAAAGCGCGCTCTTCTATTTAGACTATTGGCATCAATTTCATCACAATCAGGAGTTCCAATTACTGAAATATCTTGCAAAATCAACGATGGCGTTAATGGAACTAAATTGGATGAGCTTTCTGTGACATAAATTAGTGTCCTTGAATTTAGAATGGATTCATAGTCACATAATACTGTCATATGTTCTTCATAGGTCAAAGGTGCTTTTCCAAGAACTTTACGAAGCAATTGTTTGAGAAGTCCTATTAAACGTTCCCATCATCCTCCCCACCATGATGCAGTTGGAGGATTGAATTTCCATTCCAATTGTTGAGCTGAACTACAATTTGCTATTGTTGTCCAATTTAGTTTTTCAAACGCATTCGCAGCACCAAAATAATTTGTACCATTATCACTATAGATAATATCAATGAATAGCGAGTTTATCAATTCTAAATGTACAGCACGATAAACACTACAAGTAAATAATAATATCCAGCTTTTATGTCCATCTTTTAGAAAAACTGGTCCAACTAGATCAACACCAGTTATTTCAAATACAGCAGCAACACGAACGCGAGGTACTGGTAACGCAGTAGATACGGTTTCTAGTTACTCTAGTTTTTGCCTGAATTAGTTTAATGTATACTCCACATTCCGTGACCACTCTAAAGAATATTACCGTTGCGTAAGCCTTTTGAATTGCATCACAGAAAACATGCATTGCTTTTTTTTAAATGTATTTTGAATCTTTAGAAATCCACCTAGGAATATGATTTTTTTTCTAAGTACTTTACTTCTGCTTTCCAATTCAGAAATTGTGTTTTTATATCTTCGTCGACATCTGTATCCCATCCTTTTTTGGATTCCCAAGTCTTTTGTTAAAGTAATTTGGGGCACAATATTGTAGGACACGAAAGTCCAATACTACCAAACACTCTGTTAGCGATAGAAAGTATAATTCTTTTTGTAACGACTTCTATTTTGAAATCTTTTAAACATTTCAAATTAATTTCTAAAGTATCAGTTTCACGATCCCACAAAAGACCAAGAACAGATGAGAGTTCGGTTTTTGTTGAAATTCTATTGAATGGAGTATGCTCTTACCCTCTGAGGTCAAATTTGCCTTCGCTCATTACATTGATAGATTCTTGTATGAAATTTTGTAATTCGAATTCATTGTTTACACTAGTAACGCAATTGTCAACATGGAAGCTTTCTTTTAACTTAGAAATTGTAGAATGAGAATACGCAATCACTTGCATGGAACAGTTTTCCAGGGCTCTCTGTAGATGATATTCTATTACAGCTCCTAATAGATATGGGCATGTCGAAAAACTTTAAGGTTACCATCTCTATCAAGCCATAAAAATCGCAAAAAATCTTGGTCACTTTTATAGAGACCAATTTGTAAGAATGCTTTTCTTATGTCCGCTACTACACTTATTTTATTCAATCTGAAGCGTAACAATATAGAAGGTATAAGTTCAATTAGATTCATACCTTTTTCTAAACATTGATTTAACGAAGGATTATTCTTTTCTCTTGCTGATGCATCAAACACAGGTCGAATCTTCGTGGTTGCAGATAATTTAACAACGTGACGATGAGGTAAATAATATCCTTCTTTCGTAACTTCAGAATCAGGTACTTGTTCAATGATATCTTCGGATAACCATTCATTGAAAACTTTATCATAAGCTTCGAAGTATCCATCAATTTTCAATTTTGTAACAGTTGAATCCAATCTTCGCCGTGCCATTTTATAATTACTGGGTAAAGGAGGATGTCCATCTATCAATGGCATCTGCACTTCGTAACGATTATCCGAATTCAGTTTTACAGTTTGAAGAAAGTGCCCTTTGACTGCAGCTTCCATTTCCTGATTGGATTTTTGCTCACGAGGATCTGTAATTCCTAAAACATTTAAACTCTACATGTCGGAAATGGTGACTTCTTTAGCCAACAATCTAGAAACTGTCATAGTAGAACTGTAAGTGATTCCGTTTCCATGAATTTTACCCTGAATAGTCCATCCTAAATAGGTTTCTATAGCTACAAGTCCACATTTAAGTACTCGCCTGTGACCACTGAGAAGTTTTCCTGCGACATCAGCTCCAATTAAAACTTTAATAGGTCCATGTTGTACATCACTGATATTGATGTTCATCTCGTGAAGTTCTGTCATCCATGGACCATTAATAACATACGGGATGTTGCTACAAATGCTAACTTGGTCCAAAACTTCGAATTGGCATTGATAGTTTCGGTCTAAACTACCAAGCTTTACTCGATAACATGCATGTTCTTGTTCATCTGAGTGAACACCTCTGAACAATGCATGTACAATATTTTCTTTCTTTATTACTGGATATCCCATTTTCTTAGCAGTTTCTTTCAAAATGTAAGATCTTTGCGATCCATTATCAATAATTGCACACCTTTCTCAGACCTTATCTCTTTGTTGTTCATTTTGCTTCTTTCCGTACCATCGTTATTTTCATTTAATTTTGGACACATAAGCACCGCATGTTTACTTCCACAAATAATACATCGTAATGAAGCTTTACATTTAGTCATTATATGGCCTGTTTTTAAACATAAAAAGCTGCATCTTTTACGACTTAAAATCTTACGCTTTTCATACAAAGACATTTTTTTGCGCCTTGAAAAAATCTTCACTTGTATGTGAACCGTCACAAAACCAGCAATTCAAAACGGCATCTTTATAGTTTATTAAGCTTGCTGCCGTCAGAAGATTGAATTCGGGATGCTTCTTATTTATTTTGCTACTGTGATCTTCTAAACTAAATCCTGCAATAAATAAAGAAATTCGTTCTCCACCCTCCACTTCAGCTTTCAAAAAAGACATTAGTCCACTAAACTGATTTTTGAGAGTTGAATCTCTACTGGATATAGTTAATGCATTTCTTTGCCAAGCTCTTAGCAATGCTTTAGGTTAGTATGCTTCTACAAGCTGATATAGCATAGCAGCACATATTTCAGTCGTAATTCCTAAACTATCTAAGGCTCATAATTGAGATTCAATTTATCATATAATGTTGAAAGCCCAACTTTATTGGTACTTTTTTGTGCATTGTAGAGTACAAATCTTAACAACTCACATATGTCCACTTCAATTAAAAGATCATCGCGACCAAACCTGAGATTTTAAACTCTCGGCAGCTTTTTCATAATTTTCACACGTTGACGGAAAGCTTTTGACGAGTTCTCTTGCTCGAGAATTAACAATTGTCGCCTGAATCAAATACTGAAACTTATCTGCTTTCATAATGTCTGCATCATTATGAATTTATTCGAACTGGCTCCAAAATGGCAACCAATCTTTTATATTCCCCCCGAATTTTATAAATTCAATTTCAGGCAGCTTGAATTTACGTTTATTACTAGTAAGACTAAGATTTTCCTCGCTAGCAGCAATTTTCTTACAGAGTATGTCATTCGCCTTCATTTTTAATCTAGTGAACTTACTTAGATATTCATCACAACGTTCAAGCTCATTTTAAAGCTCTTCCTCGGAGATTTCGTTGTCCAGCATCAGCTCGAATATTTTTATCATCACTTGTTCTCAAAGAAAGCATTTTTTCTCAAAAATTTCCAATATTGTTTGAACCTCTGTTACATCGATAGTTTGAGCTACTAGCCCAGTCTCTAATTGTCGGTATTTTCTTAAAAACCAAACCCGGTATACAGTACGTACCTTTCTTGCTTTATCCATAGTCAAGTCTTTCTTATGTCTGTATTAACTGTTTCGTAAGTATTTAAAGTCCTCTCACGGTCGCCAAATGCATCGCAAACGAAATATACTATCCGTCTAAAATGTTTACACGCAGGTTAAATTATACTCTTTTTATTTATTTCAATATATTTATTACATTCTCTTATTAATGTCAAGATGATAACAATTTTTATTTACTAGAAAACATTTTTTTTCCAGATAACCCTGATTTTTGTATTGATTCCGAGCAACATTTAAATATTGATAGGTTAATCCAGAAATTAATCTGATCATTTAGGTAAATTTCTAGCGGGTAAGATATGGTGGAGATTGAAATGTTGTATTATTCCATTTTCATATTTTTCGTTATGGAGTTTTAAAGAGTAAAGGTCAACGCCAATTAAGATTTAAAAACATGGATATATTTGAAGAATGTTGGCGGATCTTTTGCATGCTGTATTTTGTATTCATCTGGTCTGATACCGTCAAGACTTGTGTTATGTCCCGGGTGGATAATGGTTGTTTAAAAGAAGTTGTTTTTGATGGAACAAGTCCAAGTAGGCTGGATCTGGCTTTGACCAGGGTTGGACCTACTTGTGGTTGTCTGCCTAACAGGGTGTGTCTGGTGGTCACAGAATTGGACCTGTTATGGGATACATGTAGTACTAGATATCTGGTAGTATCCTGATGTCAAGTGTGAGATGGTGAAATGTCTCCAACCGCGTAGACGGTCAGTTATTTGCAAATATGAATTAATCCTTTGGGGACGAAGTATAGTCAGGATTGATCGACTGTAAGGCATTAATTTATAACGGTCCTGTGTCCTTAAAATTTCACTGTAAGAAGACGTTGAACCATATCTTTCTTAAGTAGAACAGTCACCGTTGATGCGTGAGACTGTGCACTATGGTTGTGAGTGGGTGAATTGTGCATGTGTGAGTGCATACGAGGGGTGACGCAATCCAAGGGACATGCGATGCTGTTGGTCAAACCAATGCTGTATGTTGATGGCGGATTGCAAATTGTTGAGTGAGTATTTTCACTGTCATTTCAGATATATTCTTATTTCCTTATCTTCAATGTTATATCTGCTAATCAGGGCGTGCTTGGCTTGTTCCAAGATTACATCTATAGCAGTAATTCAATACAGGATATGATTGCATTTCGATTGAAAGACCTGTTTTTCTCTATTTGCACCGTGGGTGCGGGTGATTCTTCCTCAAAGTGGATCTGGCTTCGACCAGGGTTGGACCTGAAGGAAATTCGTCCAAGTAGGAGGGATCTGGCAGAGGTCCAGGGTTGGACTTACTTGGGGTTGCCTACCTAGTGGGGTGAGCCTGGTAGATCCAGGATTGGACTCAGGGAATGCCCGTAATGGAAGCTTGCTTTCAGAGTGGATCTGGTTGTGGACGAGGGTTGGACCTGCTGGTGGTTGCCTATCTAACATAGTGTGCCTGGTAGCTCCAGGATTGGATCTGTTACATCAAGGTGAACCTGGCAGATGTTCAGGGTTGGACCTTTTGGTGGATGAGCTTGTTGTGGACAAGTATGAACAGGGCATTAAGGCACTGTATCTATTTTCTGTTTCCTACCTTATCCTTTGTATAATGTCTTGTGGTATCGGTATGACATGTTGTATTTTTTTAATGCAGGTGTGAAGGATACCAAGGCGACGCCTAAGCTGTAGGCGCCGTTATAACCATCGATGTGATCGTAGGATGACTTGGCATCAGGTCAGCCGGTCATTTATACATATTAATCGTAATGCCTTTTATTAGACTTTAGTATTGTTCTTCTTAAACTGTTTATATTGTATTTTATCACCGATCTAATACTACGTTAGAAAAATCGCTCTCATATATATATATTTATAATACACCACAAATTGTTGGCAATAAATTGCCATCGATTCATCAATTATTAAACCAATTTTTATTTTATGCGTGAAGTGAAATTGTGCTAACTTGACAGCGCATCATTGACTTTTCAAATAACAGTAATATTTTAATGCAAAGCTGGAAACCTGACAAGAGAAACGCAGCGTTACATTAAAATATTAGATTCTTCATACAAGCAATGAAGGGACATTCAAAAAAACCACAAGAAAACTAGTGAAGATTTTAAGCGAAAAGAAAATAAGCGAAATGAAACCTTTATTTATAATATACAATTTTTCTTTTAATGTTCTCCCAGGCACCAAAGTGTACTTTGTTCGAGATACACCGTCATACTGCGTGTCAATTTCCACCTTGTCCGTGGCATCTATAATAAAAACTAAAGAGTAATCTTATTAGCAACAATATATTTTAACTCTGTTGCTAAAAGGAACTATTTTTATTTTTGTTCTAGATGCCATGGAAGAGGTTGTTACGTTTTCAATTGAGTGTATGGCTCCAATTAGTCAGGAACCAAAGTTACATATTCGAGATACGCACGAAACCAAAGCTGCAAAATCACGCAACAAACGTGCAATTCCGGTTTTGACTCAAAAAATGGCAGATGAAACCGTTATTTGTGAAAGACAGACGTTCTCTGAGACCGCGAATTTCGTAGTGGCCCTAGTTAGTGTTAATAGTGTCTTTTAGTGGAACATGTGGAGACCCAGCTAACTATACGTTCGGATTTTTTGATATTCGCGATCGTGGAATTTATATTCCGCGGGCTCAGCCCGGATTAACTGGAGATCGTCTCGACAAACCTCGAAGAGCCACCCAACATCGAAAGCTTTCACCTCGCCGTTTAATTCTTATATTAGTTTGGGAACTTAACCGTCAGTTCCACTGAAACTTGGAATCTGGGACATCGTCCGCACGTGGAATCCACGTTGTTCGGCTAGAGTTTAACCGATTCGCCGCATGGCGAATTGTCTTCCATACGTACACCGCGGAACGCCGTTTCTGAATTGAGCACCATCCCCACTCTATCGCCCGACGGCTCCGAGTCGAGACGAAGTCTGGCGCCAAATCAAACTGAGCAGCGTAGCAGACGAGACGCGCCAGCTGTAGGTCTGCGTATCGCTCTCCTACTACTACCAGATAAGCCAACTCCAATATTTTGTCTAATATTATTGCAATTTATATTCTGTTTCTTCTTATGGTTTTTGTTTATGGCATGGCTGTCATTATTATTGTATTATGAAAGTTGCTGCTGGATCCATCGACCGTGTATTGGTCAATGTTAACATTATTACGTTATTATAATTCACTGTACAATCTGATCAAACTACACGGCGATTCAGTCGCTATACAGGTACAGTTCAACGCCGAGCGGTTGCTGGACATCTTGTTCCGGACTTATATTGCTCTCGTATCTTTCGCGCGCGCACTATGTCCCTACTGGTCGATCAATATGGTGCGTGATGTCGCTGTAGAGCGCTTCATTTCGCGGGTATTTTTTTTAAAACGGTCTGGCGAAGGCCCTATCACCTGTCAGCAGAAACTGCCACAACGCGGATAACTTTTTCAGGTTCTTATTTTCTTGGCTTCGCCCTATCGTAATTTAGTTGTACCTGCTTCATTTAAATTATATCATTAATACTGGTATCGGACTACTGCTCAATGAACTGGGGAAGACATACTTTTGGTCTTTGCTCCCAAATTAGGTTTTTCGACCAACCAACTAATGTATTGAATCACTTTGGCGTTATGTCGGCTGGCGCCCATAACTATAGTTAATCCGAAACCCCCCCGGCCCCACTGTAGCAAGGCATGGTTCAACCGGTCTTGTCCGATATCGTTCCAAGCGGGGAACGTAGCAGGGTGGCATTTGACACGCAGCATGACGGTGCATTTCGAGAAGAGTACGCTTAGCCGCCCCCTACAGGAGACTAAAAAAAACTTGTTTATTATAGATAAAAGTTGAACTAATAGAAGTTTTAAACCAAATTTGTGTTTGCGCTTGCTTTGTATGAAAATAAAATTCATATAAGAGACCTGGATAATTACAGTCTTAAACTAATGGAAGGCGAAAGTAAATATGTGACATAAAATGAAGAGCAAAAACAAAGTATACAAAAAATAAAAAGCGATTATTGGCACCACTATCCCGATGCAAATAAAGAAGCTGTAAAATTAATATATTGTTATTTAATAAATATATCATCATAAATATATAAATAAATCATTTAATGCTTAAATGTTTTAAACTTTAGCTGAAGATGTTTTCGTAATTATATTTTTAAATAGGAAGCATATGAATGAAAGTGATAAGATCATCGGTGTTTACTAATTAAGTTCATATTTGTTTGTAAGGATTCATTGCTGTTTTGATTGTTATTTTTATTTCAAATTTGAATATCTATATATATATCACGAGTCGTGTACTTGAAGCCAGAGTGAACGGACGTTTTTTACGTGAGCTCTGTGTGAATACATTAATTTGTAAACAAATAAATTTCTTGTTGAAATGGTGGTTATTTCTCGTTCGGTTGTGTTTGTTTAGTAGTTTATTGTGTCATTTCGGTCGATTTTCTTCTGAAATTATTCAGATTTCGACTTTTTCTTCGTAGTTTTGGCTACGTTTTCGTAAAACAGGTGGGTTCTTCAAATTTCTTTTTTCTTTTTAATTGTCCGCGTTGGCGGCCGGGATGTTCGAGGGAGAGGGTAACCCTTTCGTGTCTTATATTACTGCGAAGAAGCAGAAAATAATGAGCCAGTTGACGGTGGATTCCAGTTCCCGGTTCCTGGTCATTAAAAAAAAAGATGGAACAGACTTTTTCAAGGTCAGTCCATTTTTAATATCTTAACAAATGTACGGTCTCGTTGGTGATGTAAAGTCCTTAAAAAAAATCAAGGAAGGTTTGCTAGTAGAAACTAAATCCGCGAAACAAGCTGCTCGGCTTCTACAAATTACCATGTTCTCTGATTTTCCTGTGCACGTTTTCTCATATTCGACCCTCAATACTGTAAAGGGTGTAATTACTTGCCGTGAATTGTTAAATTGCACCAACGATGAGCTTTGTTCAGATTTAAAACCCCAAGGTGTCTCTGAGGTCAGGCGGAGAACCCGCAAGGTCAATGGTGTAGTGGAAGACACTGCGTCTATAATAGTTTCATTCTCACTACATAAATTGGCAGAAAAAATTCGTGTGGCCATGCACAGTTGGCCTGTCAGGCCATACTTTCCAAACCCAATGCGGTGCTTCAACTGTCAAAAGTTTGGGCATTCTTCAAAACTCTGTAATCAAAAGAAAGTCTGCATTTGCGGCAAAGCCCCGCATGAAGAAGAGCGATGCACCGATCCGGTGAAATGCGTGAATTGTGGAGAGAGCCATCTAACTTTGTCGAGAAACTGTCCTAAATTCAAAGAGGAGTATGCTATTGTAAAATACAAAACTTTGAATAACTGTAGTTACCTAGAAGCTAGTGCTTTTATGCGCTTAAACACCCCAGATCCTGGGCGAAGCTTCGCAAAAGTCGCTGCAACTAGGCCTGCAACACCCATTCCATCTGTAAACGATATCGCAGCTCTTCTCATTCCTGAAATAAAAATATTTATTACAGAGACTATCACCATCAACTTATGCGCCATTATGAGCGCAGCATTGTCTTCCGCAACCAATCCCACATGCCCATCTGCAAAACTGCCACCACCTACTGTACCAATACCTGTTCTGCCAGGTACATCGCAACTTCCAAAAATTAGTGTCATGCCATCTCCTGCTCCTGTTCTATTAGGACAAGATACAAATATTTCGTTATCAGACTCAGAGTCAAGCTCTATGTCAATTGACAATGAGAATATCAAAAATGCCCGAAAGCCCAAAGACAGACGTGGATAGACTAAGAGCAAACCGAGGAACTCGAAAACTTAACTTTCTCCGAGTTTTCCTGAAAAGTCCGCCCTTTTTTTCTGACTTTTAATTTAAAAAAAAACCTTTTTTTCATTCTTTATTTATTTTTTCTCTTTCATTTCTTTCTCCTCATTTTTATGTCTAATCCATTTATCATTCAATGGAACTGTAATGGAATCGTCAAACATCTAGCTGAGTTAAAGCTATTAATGGCTGATCTTAACCTCAGAGTAATATGCATCCAAGAGAGTCATTTAAAACCTCTCGAAATTTTCATTATGCGGGGATATAAAATCTTCCGCAGAGATGTTGACCCTGTTGCACGTGCCTATGATGGCGTTGCAATTGTACTTGATTCTTCTATTCCACACAAAGAATTTAACATTACAACAAGGTTACAAGCACTTGCACGCCAGGTACTCTTATTTCGGAAAATTACAATTTGCAACGACTACCTCCCAGATGGCAACTGGAACTTAAATGATCTCGAGGACTTAGTGCGGCCGCTTCCAACTCCTTACATCTTTGTCGGAGACTTTAATTCTCATAATATACTCTGGGGTTCTGTAAGCACAGTCGCCCGCGATCGAATAGTCGAAAGCTTCTTGAACAACAATGATGCCACGCTTCTCAACACTGTCTCAGCCACGTTCATGAATATGAGATCAAGAAGTTTTTCAGCAATCGACTTGTCTTTTTCTAGCCCTACTCTAGCTGCCCATCTTCAGTGGCAGGTAGTTGACGATGCCCATTACAGAGACCAATTTCCCATTCTTGTGTCGTTTCTTTCAAATACTGTTTCTGTTGTACAACAAACAGTACGAAGATGGTTATTTGATCTGGCCGATAAGCAATCTTTCGCCAACCAAATTATACTTCCCGAACCGTTACTAGATTTAAATGTCGAGCTGCAACATCTAAACCATCCTATTCTGCAATCCGCTTCGTTATAAATTCCGAAATCCTCTGGTTGTCTCAGAAAGAATTCTGTTCCTTGGTGGAATGAACACGTTGCTACCGCTATGCGTCCTAAAAAGCGCGCACTAAAAGTGTACCGGAGAAATCCGACACTTTCAAACCAAATTACTTTTTCAAAAAAGACCGTGCGAAATCAAGGAGTTCAATTCTTGAGTCTAAAACTGAGACTTGGCGCGGATTTGTTTCTTCTATTGGTACTGATTTCGACCAAACTCTGCTTTGGAAAAAATCAAGTATATGAACGGTTACAAGATAAATTCCCATATTACAATGCTCCAGGTCAATGGTCAGGTTCACACTGTCAGAGATGATATTTGTGATATTCCAACAAACCAGTTTGAGTCCGTTAGTCATTGTGGTAATTCTGAGAGACATAATTCAATACTCACTCTAGCAGCATTTGAATTTGCACTGAGTCGCACAGCCAATACTTCTGTTGGGTATGAATATTGCTTACGCAATGTATCGCCACTTACCCACCCTATTTAAACTTAGAATAGTGAAATTTCTAAACCGGCTTTGGATTGAAAATGTCTATCCTGAAATCTAGCGCGTAGCGATAATTGTGCCGATACACAAGAAGAGCTAAGATGTGTCTTTTGCATCAAGCTACCGTCCAATATCTTTGACATGTCATCTGTCAAAGTTATATGATCGCATGATCAATTATCGACTCAACTGGTTTCTAGAATCCCACGATCTCATCAACCATCAATGTGGATCTCTTCAGCACCACTCCACTACTGACCTGCATGTGTATCTGACGAACGTTATTCAATATAGCATCTTAAAACGCAACCATCTGGTTGCAAAACGGAATTCCCCAAGGCTCCTCCATTAGTGTAACACTATTCTTGATTGCAATCAATGACATTGTGTCCAACCTGCCGAATGCTGTTGATTATTGTCTGTATGAAGATGAACTCACGATCGTCACTTCATAACAAACTCTTGCACTCTGTCAGGAGAGATTACAGCAGGCTGTTGATATTGTTTCTTTGGCTGCATCAGACCGTGGTTTTCGTTTCTCCATGGATAAAACCTGTGTTATCGACTTCTGCCGACTACGTAAAGCACACAACTGTCCTGTTGTATCGTTTTACGATACACCAGTACGGATAGTGGATGAGGTATAGTTTTTGGGCAAAATTTTCGACCGTCGTCTTTTATGGCTGAGACAAATCAACACTGTTTCTGCGCAATGCCGAATGTCATTGAAAGCTATCAAGTGTCTTGTTTCCACAAAATGGGGAGCCGACAGGGACACTCTGTTGCACCTTAACGTCAGTCTGGCTCTATCCAGGATAGACTTCTGTGCTATCATTGTGTACACTGCTAGTAATTCCCACTTGAAGAAACTAGAACGCGTGCACAATGCTGGCATCGCCGGTGCGTTCAGGACTACCTCAGTTCCAAGCCTTTTCTGTGAAGCCGGTGTACAGCCACTTCACATAAGGTACATCAAACTTGGTTTGAGGTACGTCTGCAAAGTTCTTTCGCTCATGCAGCATATAAACCATCCCACATTTTTCAACAATTCATTAGTGAATCGTCTATATACCAATAGTGCAACTTCTCCCTATCCGCATGCACTGAAATTTTTAAGGTTGCTAAATACCATCATTGACAACCAAGGGCTGTTTTATCGAGAATTTTTACCAACATCCCTCAATGGGCATCTCTTTCTTTACGACAAACCTAGAGCTGACCAGCTTGCCAAAACATTTTACGCCATATACTTGATTGAATTCTTCATTCAACTGCAAAAGTACACAGACTTCCAACTTACATATACTGATGGCTCCAAGACAGACTCCGATACAGGCTGCGCTATTGTGACCGATGGCGTATCCCAGTCGTTCACACGGTCACCCATATGCTCAGTATACACTGCTGAGCTATATGGTATTCTCTACAGTCTTCGGCACTTCCGTCAAGCTTTCGATGAGCAACGTCACCTGCTCATCGGCACCGATTCCCTGAGTTCTATCTTAGGCATCGGTAGCAGATTCTCTACAGATCCAACCGTTTTGAGCATCCGCGATGAAATCGATAGATTACGGGAGCTAGAGAGAGATGTCGTACTCATGTGGATACCCGGACATGCTGGGATACCTGGTAATCACTATGCTGATCGAGCTGCTATTGGAGCAGCCAACGGCAACTACGTTGTCCGCCATCTCTTGCCCGCCGAAGATATGTTGAGGCCTGTGACTGTGTATTGTCTCAAGTTATGGCAGGAGGAGTGGAATACATCTCCTAGTAAATTGCAACGTGTAAAAGTGTCAGTGGAGCGGTAGATGGCACCGCTCCGCTTAACAAGGTGTGAGCAAGTGGTCATCTCTCGTCTGAGAATAGGCCATACATGTCTCACACACTTGCATCTGTTACTAGCAGAACAACCACCGCTCAGCTCCACTTGTAACACTAGGCTCACTCTTGAACATATTTTCGAGCAGTGACCCAGTTAAAATTTGCATCGTCGCAATGCTGGTATTGAGGGTCCCATGCGTATTTCTTTGAGCAACAATACAACAAGTACTGGTAAATTGCTTTCATTTCTCCGTGTAGCTGATTTGTTTACGCAAATCTGAAAAGGTTTTCTGCTTTACTTTTCGTTCCGTAAAGGTTAATACTTCAATTATCATTTCTTTTCTTTTTTCTCCACACTATATATCAGCTGAGGCTGTGGTTTTTGTGGTTTCTATAAAAGATCTCAGTTCTTGACTGGTGTCTGCACATCCCAGCCGTGCAATGTTCTTTCACACATGTGAATGTATAATTTATTTTTCTTTGGGCTTTAGTCAAGCTTAAACACAATTGATCCATTTTTATAAATTTTGTTAGTTATTACTCATTTATTTATTTCCCCTTTTATTTTCTCTTGTTATATAAAATCCGGCTTTCTTTTGCATTTACCATTTTTCACTTTCACCTGCACAAACGGTAATGACCATAGTAGTCGATCCGCAATTTAAATTAAATAATATATATATATATATACATATATATAGTTTTAAGTGCTCTTGAGAGTGTTTTACGTCTAGTCCTTAAAATCACTACTATTGATTGAATTTTATTGTGGCCAAACCAAAAAATATCTTAAAAAGCGGTTTGCAGGAAATCTTTTGTTGACAAAAGAACTACCAGTTACAGTGTCACATTCCTGCGTATACAGAAAAAAACGTCTCTGCTGCATCCAAATTTCAGGGAGTTCTGTTGACCTAAAACCAATAAAAAATTTTCTTACTACTCGTTTGTATAAAATCATACAAGATGAGCTCGATCCAGCGAAAATTGTATTCAAAGTAGAAGTTCAACGTATGAGAAAGGAGATTTTTCAATTTTTTGCACCGAAGAAGTTTATGGTAAATGATTACAGGATGTAGGACATGAAATTAAAATTTTGTCGGGATTGATCGTAAACTTCTTATTGAAATCGTGGCTGCAGACTAGAAAAATATGGTTTCGAGAAAACCACGTTTGAAATTTCAAGCACAAGTTAGAAATGAATATATGCTTCATATTTCAATTTTTACTTAGTCAGAAAATCCAGGGACATAAGTTGCACCTAAGTCACGAATGTGTTCCTCTATATCTTTGAATTTTTTATTTTTTCGAGCTATTCTTCCCTGTTTTGACTGCGCTCGGTCCAGTATAAATGTTTTGCATCATGCTGTGATGCAAGTTTATATATCCAACAGAATCTCCCATGAATTCCATAGCTTTAATTATAGGAACACATCCATCATTCCAGGTGCAATCTGCTATCATACCTTAAATTTCTGTAATTTGCTGTCCGCCAAAAATATGCTTGGACGTGAAACTGCAAATTACGTGATTGTACTATTCATTATTGTTCTGTGGTCGCGCCTAGACATAGTTTTAATAAATATATTTTATCATTAGCTTGGACGCTGCCATTTACATAAAGTTTCAGCGCCGGTCGGACAACGCAAGTGCTGTGTGTTTTCATTTGTCGAAATTTGATGATAGAATGTGTCCCACGCTTCTTCATACATAGCGTCTCCCGAGTCAGGGTGTCGACAAATTGTCATACCGTAAAATAAGGATTGATCTTTATGAGTTTTATGGTCAATTTTTGGCTAGTTGGGTGTATTTTTTGTCGGCGATTTCTGAAGTTCTGCCTGATTTTTTCCTTGGGTTTGTTTTTCTAAGACTTATTGATTTCTGAGATGGTTGTTTTGCTGTCTTTCTCGATATCAAACCCATCTTCCCAAACTTCTTCCTCTAGAAGTGCCTTGAAAGGCTCAATATCATCATCTCTAATACATCGGGCAAACCTCTCATCTTAATTTGTAACAGTTCCTCAGAAAATTTCCATAACACCATCTTTTTCCATTCCCCTAGCAATGCCTTTATTGTTTATTGAACAATTCTCTTTATGTTCCTTGTAAAAAGCATCGACTTCTAGTTTTTTCCATCGAAAATGCACATTGATTGCAGTTAATCCACTTAACGACAAGATATAGAACTTTATTCATCTGCTTTCTGATAACGGTTATCATCCCGACAAGTGGAAAGAATCCCCGTTTCGCCCAGGATCCGGCACCAGAAACAGTAATTTTTCCTTCGAGACATTTTAACTTTCCATCGAAACGGCTTTTCCTAGCAAAATATATTATAAACTTCTTTCATGGCTTCATAAATATTATCCACAGCTATGTAAAAGGGTTGATTTATTGAAAGTATACGACAAATCCATTAATACACAAAAAATCATTATGCCCTGTAACCCGACGCCTAACATGCGCATCACAAAAACGATTCTGCGGTTTATTTCAAAACCATTGTTGAGATTTCCAACCATTAGTAAAGAAGGGATAATATATTCACAGTTGCATTTATATACAGCAAGATTAAATTCTACGCATCGGTCATCACGTTTTTTGAACATTTTTTCATTCTTACAATATTAACACTGTTGAAAGTCTTGTAAAGTTCCGAAGAATATCGCAAATTGGAGAATAACGTAACTTGCCGTAGGGTCAATATTTACTATAAAATAAGGCACTTTTTCCAATTTTTTGGGAAAGGTTGACGTAAACCTAGTGCTATTACTTATTAAAAACCGATTTCTTTATATGTTGGGGACGTGAGGCACGTGTGCCCGTATATACTTTCTCTGTCTTTCTCGGCATTTCGAACGTGTATTCTCGTAGACTCGAATAAAAACAGATGGTTTAGGAGCCTTCGTGATCATAGGAGTATTTCCTTGAATGGCCTTGAAAAAGAGTAACAACGGTCCCCTTCCAAAAGTCAAAGATAATAGCTATTATGAGGGGACCGGAAGAGCAGCTACCTTATGCTGAATCTGAGCGCTCGAGGACACAAATTTGTGGCTCTTATATCTCCGAGTGTATTAAGCATTTCACTTAAATATTTTCATAAGATGTTCTCCATAACGTAAGCTTTCAAAAAGACTAATAATGAATTTTAATTTTTTCAATTCGAGGTAAAACGGAAATGAGTTGGTGTCATCATCGTCAGTTGGGTTAAAAAAGTGAACAGTAACCCTTGCAAGCCCACAGACAAGAACCAACTTGTGCTCGAGACATTTATGTCACGGATCCAAATGTCCGTAGATGGCCGTGACGAATTTTTATATCATTATTTCTAAGATTTATTAACGATAAATATCAATATTACTAATAATAATATATATATATATATATATATATATATATATATATATATATATATATATATATATATATATATATTGGACATTCTTTGACAGAAGAGCCCACTTTTGGTTGGATCCATGTCGCGTTTTTGCCAAAATAGTGAAAAACAAGAAAGCCATATAAAGACCAAAGAATTATACAAAAATGAAAAAATGGAGATATCGCATGTACTTTGAGTTGATCGAATCTAAATTTGGAACTGCTCTACCGAATAATCTTTCCTTCCTGACCTTGATTAGTAATATATTCGGTTACATCCTCTACATTTTCTCTTTTATTATTACAGTATCTTTAAATTCTGACTTTTGTTTCAAAATTCATTAAAACCCTATGATTTATAATTTTTTCTTTCCGCTCACCGCCGCCATTATGAATCCGCCATGTTTATGTGGTCAAAACACCACTCGGAAACAAAATAGCCCCTTTACTCCTTATTTTACAATTATAAAATAGATATGTGCTTTAATTATATCTGTGACAAATTCATATTTTTATTTACCTTGTTGGACATCAAGTCCGGCACGTTCCAGCATGTATGGCAAACCTGTCAATCGAA
The DNA here is from genome assembly GCA_944039245.1 of Nebria salina. Lineage (NCBI taxonomy): Eukaryota > Metazoa > Arthropoda > Insecta > Coleoptera > Carabidae > Nebria > Nebria salina. The sequence goes on from OX063288.1 coordinate 11,403,393, forward strand.
ATAAAAGGAACAAACTGTAAAAATTATGAGCCTGAGTTTGGCGATATTTATTTAATTTCTTGCAATTGTTATAAATGAATGAGAATAGCTTTGATATTTATACTAAAGTTACTTATTTAAGCATAGGAATTATCTACATCAATTCAGATTTTTATCTTGCGGGTAACATAAATTTTAAACCAATATTTATCGCAAAATATTAAGTAACTGTTAATTACGTGGCAGTGACAAGCCTTACTTTTATTGTACTATTAAAAACTATTCGGTTTAGCATAATATTTTGTGAACTGTTTAGAGAAGTTCTTCATATATTCTTCATATTTTACAAAAATTTGCCTCAGATATTTTAGTTTATTGCCTTATATTCACAAAATATCAAATTTACAAATGCATCTCATATGTTCTGAATGACACAACTTTAGATATGTCATGCTTTCTTCATTGAAATATCATGAGCTCCCCTTTTTTAAACTGGCATTAATATATATATATATATATATATATATATATATATATATATATATATATATATATATATATATATATATGGTAGTATGAGTACAAACCTCCTGCTAAGGACAAGGCAGATTTGTCACTAATTCGTCTACGGACTGGTCCGGGCAAGTTCTGCGAAGGTGTTTGTAGTACTGGCGAGCATACAGCAGCGGAAACTAACGCAGACATTGTAACAGTTTGTTGCCCTGACGAGGATACTGGACTCGAAACCAAACCAACAGGATGTGTAGGGGTTATAGAAGTACTGGTGAGATTAACAGCGCCGGTAGCAGTTGTAACCGCGACCGCGAGTATAGGGTCTGATAATGTACCAGTTTCATTTTTAATTGCCTCTTGTGAGCATAATTGTTTACTCATATGCAAATGATGCATCATTGCCTGCAGTCGGTCTCGTTCCTTTTGAAGTTGAAGTTCTAATTGAGAGACTACTTGCATTTGTACTCTTGCTTGTGCTGTTGATCTATCGTCCAGCATGTGTGCGGTATTAAGGTGCCTGCGCGTCAATTGAAATACATAGCAGCATTACGATTGATAAAATATATACTTATTTAGTAGGGTGTCTCAATGACAATGAAACATATATATTACTCTAAAGAACTTGTAAAAAAGATTCTCCACTACCGCAAAATAATTTTCGTACATCATTGAATATAATAATTTATTGTTCACCAAAAGTATCAAAAAAACTGAAATAGGTTAAATACATAATCCCAGACAAATTTGTTGCGTTAAGAGTGAAAATTAAAATTCACATTTTCTGGTAATTTAAACTTTTTTATTTTCATAAGGATGATGGCTTCAAAAAGCCTTGAATATAGACTATAGGAAAACTACAAATTTATTAAAATTTAATTAAGATAGATAAATATCACTTACTTGATAAATGCTTGTAAATCATCACAAATAATTTCACATCCGGGCCACTTGCATACACCGTGACCATATAAATGATGAACTTTGTCGACACCACCAGGGATCATAAAATCTTGAAGTTTTTCATCGGGATTAAATAAGAGTTCTTCGCGCAGAGGCCGATTTATTCCCGCAGATGTATATATACCTATGACATAGTTCAACAGACCTTTAAATCTTGCTCCTTGAATACGTATCTTTTCAGCTGGAAGTCGCATGTCATACCGTTAATGGCGGAGATTGGTTTTTGTCCACCTACGACATGGTGAGCATCAATTGCTTGTTCCTTCCACGGACTAAGAACATCACGTGGTGGTACTCCGGTAGCAGATACGTCTATAAATATGATTTAATATTATTAACATGTCACGTTCGGATGGGACTAATAAAACTTCACTAGGAATCGCCAAAGTTAATTTATTTGAATCAAAAGAGATGGGTGCTCCATAGCTACATTATTTTGCACCATTTTGGCGTGTCACGTGTAGCAAAACTTGAGGCAAATAGAGTCGTCTAGGCAGTCAGTTTTTGAGGTAGGAATCAGGGCACTTCTCGGAAAAGATGGATTATTAGTGTGGAGAATGAGTTTCGTATTCAATTCATGAGATGTGCCAATGAGCAAGTGCCAATAGTTTTATCTACACGTGAACATTTGCCAGTGATGTGTCAACCGATAAGATAGCTAAACTTAGAGAATAAAACGACGGAACACCCATCGAAGGCCATCTGGAACTCTTTATTAAGTTAAATGATTATAACGGGTCTAATTTAATTTTTCATATTGTTAAAAGAAACAATAGCACCCGACAACAGTGGCATAGCCCAATAAAGGTTATTTTGATAAGAGAAGAATATTTTCAATTCTACATTAATAATAAATAGGGAATAGGCACGGGATGGAAATCATGGATCAACTGCTACGTACCTCAAAATACTAGCCGATAACACAAGACGACTCCTCTTCATTATAGTTTACGTTATAGTTAAATTTTTATATTGCAAATAACTCAAGTCTTACTGTATTTTATATAGATTTATTTTAATTTTAAATCATCAATTTTAATTTTTTATACTGTATCAAAAATTAGAAATACTTTCTATCATAATTGTGTTAGACATATTCTTCTCGCTTGTAATAAAAACAAAGCATGCAAGTAGTTTCTTCAGAATTTAAGAGATATAATTTATATAAAATTTAATTCAGTTTCAATAACAAGAAACAAGACAAAAAAATACTGAGCATGTTGTAATCTTGTACACTGTTCGATGGCGGCGGACTTGATATTCTTCCTACCTGCACCTTTTGCTTGAGCATGTGCGGCTTGAGCTTGTGCGAGAATGATTGGCTGTATGCCCATGCCATGGTGTACAACATACTGCCGTTGCATAATCTGGAGCTGCTGTATGAGTTGCTGCTGTTGTAATGCTAACTGTTGCAGTGAACCTGACGCTTTCTTCTTATCACCGGATTGTAGTATATGCGTTTGTTGTATTAAATTTAATTGAATTTGTTCTTGAAGTTGTTGCATCGTCTGTTCTAATTGTTTCTTTCCTATTTCAGCTACATGATGTTGCTGTAAGCATACATTTTTTCAAATTAATCAAAAATTGCTAAATTTCATTTATGTAAAATTGTAAAAAATACATTTGTGCAATATCGAATAAATTCCAAAAAAAATCAGTTATACTAATTTCAATATAATTAATTTTATTAATAAGAGTCAAAGAAGAGAAGTTCGTTAACAAACCAAGAAGTTCCAAAATTTTAAAAAACATAGTAATTCTATCATTATGATTCAGTATAATATTGTTTTTTTATAGGTCCAACACTTTTGTCGCAATTTCACCAAATTTATAAGCTTATTACCTTGGTTGAGATGATTTGAATATAAATATATAAATGTATTGCCGAAGGTTAGATCCACAGAGGTTGAAAAGAAAATTCACCATTACTATCAAATATGAAGAAGAATATATTATTATTTACCGCTTAAGGGGGAATACTGCTTTGGCCGTTTCAAAAAATCGAATTTTTTTGCTCTTAAAAGATACTTTGGAATGTGTACAATATAAGTTTGTATGTTAGAACCCAAACCGGACTTTTATTCAAAGTGAAATAGCCGTTTTAGTAGAATCGCAGATTGCAGGTAAATGCAAAATATGCATGAGTTTTGACTTGTCAAAACTTTAAACACGATTACCTCGAAATGGTATTTTTCAAATTTGCGTGCATAGTCTCTCCCACAATTTTTATCGGATTTCCATCATTTTTTTGTGTGATTTACGCGCAATTGAAAAACGCAGCGTAATATAGTATGGCATTTTTGAATTTTCTTCTAAGTTTTGCTTGGGTACCACTTTTATGCTCGATTTTTGCGTCAAATTCGTACCCCAAAGTTCAAATAGCCGCCATTCTTTTCAAAATGCGAAATTCAAAATTCAGATACGATATTACGGTGCTGAATTTAATGTAGCTTATAAATCCTATTCGACTTTGTTCCACAATTTACTGTTTTCGCGTTTTCATGCACGCAAAAATTGTTTTCATGGCGCCCAGAGGCTAATTTGGCGCCACCTAACGGGCGCCCCGCGAAACATTTTTTTATAAAAATAAATGTTCTAAAAAGTAAAAATTTTGATATTTTCTTCTTTTAAGTCCCTAAGTCTTTGTAATTTTTAGTTCTTCAGATATACCTCGTCGAAGATAGGCCTGGTTTTAATGCGTCCATAGCAGTATTCTACCATAAGCGAACTTTTTGATGTATCGTATCCTTACATAACGGATACATCAAGTTATATTCATGTAGCTTACTTGATTTAATATAAATCGACGTAAAATATAATGCGTAATCTTAAAATAAATAAAAATAAGGCCTTGCATTAAAAACAAATATACGGTTTTACGATTAAATTAAAAATTATAATCAGATTTTAATGTTAAGGACTAGAATGAGTAGCGATAAAGCAAAAATGAATAGTCGCGGTAGATAGGTATAGACTGAAGCAGATCTATTAGCAAGAAGATGTGAAAACCTTAATAGTTTTTATGGTGGATCAAGTGAATCAATAACAAACTATGCTCCATATATTATTGAATCACCCCGAGAGACATACATTATAAGAGAACAAAATGTAAGTGGGTTACTTTTTTACGAATGATATACTGCTGCTATAGTTCATTTAAGTGTAGAAATTTGGGAATGCTAGTCTTATCAACTAGAAAGTAAAATAAATTAACATTTGGCTAAAGAATGACTTTGGGGCCAATGTTGATCAGTTCCATTGCTCGATGTTCGATAAAGAACATTGTATAGTCTGATGGAAAATGTAAAATGGCAAACCCTTACTGTGATTTAGACTTTCGGTGAGGTGTGTCTTAACTTCGAATTGTGGAAGTACTTCAATAAATATTTTACACTAGTAGATGATATTAAAGAAGAGCTCATCCGCGGAGTGGAAATGATGTTCGAGATAGAATTTTGGATTTGGATTATAAAATTGTTAATATCAATAAAGAAGCGATTGAAAAGCACACACAAAACAGTACCATCGCATGTGGCAGAAGACGTATACAATTGTGATAGTGAATCTCAACCAGTGCAATCTTGTTGTAGTTAAACCAGAGCAAGGGACTGAACTAATGAAATCAGTTGTTTTTGATAACAAAGCACTAAATATTGCAAACAAAAATACGTTGTCCGCCTGATGTGTGTTAATTAACAAAAAGTGACCTAAGAAAAATATACCTTCCTAGGCTATTGCAGGACAATACCGTTGAGCGTTCACAAAATGGAAGCGGCCAAATGTTATAAGTAAACCATCGAAATATCTATCCAATATGTTTTCAACAACCTACAATATATAGATTGTGAATTAAAAGAAAATGGTAAGACATCTAATCAATCAGTATCACCATATATTCGAAGCCGAATGAAATTTTAACAATAGTGAGTATTAAGAGTATCAAGATCCAACAAGACTACCACAGGTGAATCATGAGAGAAGAGAACGAGCTATTCGACAGAGGGTTCCGGAAGGTATTATTGAATCTTATAGTGGACGTATCGACCTGCTTTTGCGTAAACAACCGAAAACAAATTGTATTCTGCCTGGAAGAGGGAGTGTTGATGAACTGCTTTCACATCATATAATTGTAAAAATGTCGCTGCAATGCTTGTATTGACAAGCATTGCGACGATGAAAATTGTAACTAGGACACTGCTTGAAAATATGTTCGAGAGTGAGCCTAGTGTTACAAGTGGAGCAGAGCGGTGGTTGTTCTCCTAGTAACAGATGCAAGTGTGTGAGACAAGTATGGCCTATTCTCAGACGAAGGATGACCACTTGCTCACACCTTGTTAGGCGGACTGGTGCTATGCACCGCTCCACTGACACCTTTACACATCGCAATTTACTCGTAGAAAAGTTCCCCTCCTCCTGCCATAGCTAAAGACAACGCACAGCCACAGACCTCAACACATCATCGGCGCGCAAGGGATGACGGACAACGTAGTTGCCGTTGGCTGCTCTGAGAGCAGCTCGGTAGGAACACTGTTTATCGGGTATCCCAGCACGTCCGGGTATCCTCATTAGTATGACATCTCATTCTAGCTCCCGTAAGATATCGATTTCTTCGCGGATGTCCAAAACCATAATCTGCTATCGATGCCTAAGATAGAACTCAAGGAATCGGTGCAGATGAGCAGGTAACGTCGCTCATCAATCGCCTGATGGGAGTGTCGAAGAGAAAAGAGAATTCCACATAGCTTGGCATTGTACACTGAGCATATAAGTCACAGTGTGAACGACTAAGATACGCCATCAGATACAAAAGCGCATCCTGTACCGGAGTCTTTCTTGGAGCCATTAGTATAAGTTTGTTGAATGTCTGTGAACTGTTGCAAATGATTAAAGAATTCAATCAAGTATATGGCGTAAATGGCGTTAGGAGTAGAATTTTGGTCAGCTCTAGGTTTGTCGTCAACGAAAGAGATGCCCATGGAGGGATGTTGTTGAAAATTCTCGATAAAACAGACCCTTGGTTGTCAATTATGGTATTTAACAACCTTGGAACTTTCAGTGCAAGCGGATAGAGAGAAGTTGAACTATTAGTGTATAGATGATTTAACTCTCGGTTATTGAAAATATGGAATGGTTTATATGCTTTGGCTAATACGCCATCAGTATCAAAAGCACCGGTCTGTCTTGGAGCCATCAGTATATGTGTGTTGAAAGTCTGTGTACTGTTGCAAATGAATGAAGAAATCAATCAAGTATTTGGCGTTAGGAGGAAAATCTTGGCAAGTTGGTCAGCTATAGGTTTCTCGTTAACAAAAGGATGCCCATGGAGGGATGTTGGTAAAAATTCTCGACTAAGCAGTCCTTTGGTTGTGAATGATGGTGTTAAGTGCAAACGAAATAAGGTACCCGTCTTAAATGTTTACACGCAGGTTCAATTATAATCATTTTATTTAGTTCAATATATTTATTATATTTTTTTATTAATGTCAAGATGATAACAATTTTTATTTACTACAAAAAAAACTCTCTTTTTTGTCAGATATCCTTGATTTTTGTATTGTTTCCGAACATTCTCCCACCTAGGGTTACTAGATTATAATATTGTTAAGCCAAAAATAATATATCAAAAATTATAATTATATATATTATTTGAAACAAAATCTATTTTGTTTACAAATCTATTGAGCTTTCAAATTATTCTACTCCTGTCCGTTTTCTTTGTTTGAATGTGCGCGAAAACGTTTTCGTCTTCAAACGTAAATTCTAACAGATAAATTCGCTGAATTGGTCTGAGCAGTTGTCCAGATGTAGTTCTCAGTCGTACTAGCCTAACTTCATCATCTTTTCCAAAAAGTAATTCTTCTACATAAGCTAGAGGCCACTCTATACGTATTATATTGTCGGTACCTACTATAACAATTTCATTTACAGAGATTTTACGACTAACTCGTTTTTTCTGTATCCGAATGAGCTGGCCAAGATACTTATTACGAAATCTTCGATGTAGATTATCTTTTAGTTTTTGACGAAAGCGCGCTCTTCTATTTAGACTATTGGCATCGATTTAATCACAATCAGGAGTTCCAATTACTGAAATATCTTGCAAAATCAACGATGGCGTTAATGGAACTAAATTGGATGAGCTTTCTGTGACATAAGTAAGTGTCCTTGAATTTAGAATGGATTCATAGTCACATAATACTGTCATATGTTCTTCATAGGTCAAAGGTGCTTTTCCAAGAACTTTACGAAGCATTGTTTGAGAAGTCCTATTAAACGTTCCCACCATCCTCCCCACCATGATGCAGTTGGAGGATTGAATTTCCATTCCAATTGTTGAGCTGAACTATAATTTGCTATTGTTGTCCAATTTAGTTTTTCAAACGCATTCGCAGCACCAAAATAATTTGTACCATTATCACTATAGATAGTAGATGGTCTTCCACGTCTTGCTGTGAATCGACGAAGAGCTTGTAAGAAGGAATCAGTGAATAGCGAGTTTATCAATTCTAAATGTACAGCACGATAAACACTACAAGTAAATAATCATATCCAGTTTTTATGTCCATCTTTTAGAAAAACTGGTCCAACTAGATCAACACCAGTTATTTCAAATACAGCAGCATCACGAACGCGAGGTACTGGTAACGCAGTAGATACGGTTTCTAGTTACTCTAGTTTTTGCCTGAATTAGTTTAATGTATACTCCACATTCCGTGACCACTCTAAAGAATATTACCGTTCTGTAAGCCTTTTGAATTGCATCACAGAAAACATGCATTGCTTTTTTTTAAATGTATTTTGAATCTTTAGAAATCCACCTAGGAATATGATTTTTTTCTAAGTACTTTACTTCTGCTTTCCAATTCAGAAATTGTGTTTTTATATCTTCGTCGACATCTGTATCCCGTCCTTTTTTGGATTCCCAAGTCTTTTGTTAAAGTAATTTGGGACACAATATTGTAGGACACGAAAGTCCAATACTACCAAACACTCTGTTAGCGATAGAAAGTATAATTTTTTTTGTAACGACTTCTATTTTGAAATCTTTTAAACATTTCAAATTAATTTCTAAAGTATCAGTTTCACGATCCCACAAAAGACCAAGAACAGGTGAGAGTTCGGTTTTTGTTGAAATTCTATTGAATGGAGTATGCTCTTACCCTCTGAGGTCAAATTTGCCTTCGCTCATTACATTGATAGATTCCTGTATGAAATTTTGTAATTCGAATTCATTGGTTACACTAGTAACACAATTGTCAACATGGAAGCTCTCTTTTAACTTAGAAATTGTAGAATGAGAATACGCAATCACTTGCATGGAACCGTTTTCAAGGGCTCTCTGTAGATGATATTCTATTACAGCTCCTAATAGATATGGGCATGTCGAAAAACTTTAAGGTTACCATCTCTATCAAGCCATAAAAATCGCAAAAAATCTTGGTCACTTTTATAGAGACCAATTTGTAAGAATGCTTTTCTTATGTCCGCTACTACACCTATTTTATTCAATCTGAAGCGTAACAATATAGAAGGTATAAGTTCAATTAGATTCATACCTTTTTCTAAACATTGACGCATCAAACACAGGTCGAATCTTCGTGGTTGCAGATAATTTAACAACGTGACGATGAGGTAAATAATATCCTTCTTTCGTAACTTCAGAATCAGGTACTTGTTCAATGATATCTTCGGATAACCATTCATTGAAAACTTTATCATAAGCTTCGAAGTATCCATCAATTTTCAATTTTGTAACAGTTGAATCCAATCTTCGCCGTGCCATTTTATAATTACTGGGTAAAGGAGGATGTCCATCTATCAATGGCATCTGCACTTCGTAACGATTATCCGAATTCAGTTTTACAGTTTGAAGAAAGTGCCCTTTGACTGCAGCTTCCATTTCCTGATTGGATTTTTGCTCACGAGGATCTGTAATTCCTAAAACATTTAAACTCTACATGTCGGAAATGGTGACTTCTTTAGCCAACAATCTAGAAACTGTCATAATAAGTGATTCCGTTTCCATGAATTTTACCCTGAATAGTCCATCCTAAATAGGTTTCTATAGCTACAAGTCCACATTTAAATACTCGCCTGTGACCACTGAGAAGTTTTCCTGCGACATCAGCTCCAATTAAAACTTTAATAGGTCCATGTTGTACATCACTGATATTGATGTTCATCTCGTGAAGTTCTGTCATCCATGGACCATTAATAACATACGGGATGTTGCTACAAATGCTAACTTGGTCCAAAACTTCGAATTGGCATTGATAGTTTCGCTCTAAACTACCAAGCTTTACTCGATAACATGCATGTTCTTGTTCATCTGAGTGAACACCTCCGAACCATGCTTGTACAATATTTTCTTTCTTTATTACTGGATATCCCATTTTCTTAGCAGTTTCTTTCAAAATGTAAGATCTTTGCGATCCATTATCAATAATTGCACACCTTTCTCAGACCTTATCTCTTTGTTGTTCATTTTGCTTCTTTCCGTACCATCGTTATTTTCATTTAATTTTGGACACATAAGCACCACATGTTTACTTCCACAAATAATACATCGTAATGAAGCTTTACATTTAGTCATTATATGGCCTGTTTTTAAACATAAAAAGCTGCATCTTTTACGACTTAAAATCTTACGCTTTTCATACAAAGACATTTTTTTGCGCCTTGAAAAAATCTTCACTTGTATGTGAACCGTCACAAAACCAGCAATTCAAAACGGCATCTTTATAGTTTATTAAGCTTGCTGCCGTCGGAAGATTGAATTCGGGATGCTTCTTATTTATTTTGCTACTGTGATCTTCTAAACTAAATCCTGCAATAGCTAAAGAAATTCGTTCTACACCCTCCACTTCAGCTTTCAAAAAAGACATTAGTCCACTAAACTGATTTTTGAGAGTTGAATCTCTACTGGATATAGTTAATGCATTTCTTTGCCAAGCTCTTAGCAATGCTTTAGGTTAGTATGCTTCTACAAGCGGATATAGCATAGCAGCACATTTCAGTTGTAATTCCTAAACTATCTAAGGCTCATAATTGAGATTCAATTTATCATATAATGTTGAAAGCATAACTTTATTGGTACTTTTTTGTGCATTGTAGAGTACAAATCTTAACAACTCACATATGTCCACTTCAATTAAAAGATCATCGCGACCAAACCTGAGATTTTAAACTCTCGGCAGCTTTTTCATAATTTTCACACGTTGACGGAAAGCTTTTGACGAGTTCTCTTGCTCGAGAATTAACAATTGTCGCCTGAATCAAATACTGAAACTTATCTGCTTTCATAATGTCTGCATCATTATGAATTTATTCGAACTGGCTCCAAAATGGCAACCAATCTTTTATATTCCCCCCGAATTTTATAAATTCAATTTCAGGCAGCTTGAATTTACGTTTATTACTAGTAAGACTAAGATTTTCCTCGCTAGCAGCAATTTTCTTACAGAGTATGTCATTCGCCTTCATTTTTAATCTAGTGAACTTACTTAGATATTCATCACAACGTTCAAGCTCATTTTAAAGCTCTTCCTCGGAGATTTCGTTGTCCAGCATCAGCTCGAATATTTTTATCATCACTTGTTCTCAAAGAAAGCATTTTTTCTCAAAAATTTCCAATATTGTTTGAACCTCTGTTACATCGATAGTTTGAGCTACTAGCCCAGTCTCTAATTGTCGGTATTTTCTTAAAAACCAAACCCGGTATACAGTACGTACCTTTCTTGCTTTATCCATAGTCAAGTCTTTCTTATGTCTGTATTAACTGTTTCGTAAGTATTTAAAGTCCTCTCACGGTCGCCAAATGCATCGCAAACGAAATAAACTATCCGTCTAAAATGTTTACACGCCGGTTAAATTATACTCTTTTTATTTATTTCAATATATTTATTACATTCTCTTATTAATGTCAAGATGATAACAATTTTTATTTACTAGAAAACATTTTTTTTCCAGATAACCCTGATTTTTGTATTGATTCCGAGCAACATTTAAATATTGATAGGTTAATCCAGAAATTAATCTGATCATTTAGGTAAATTTCTAGCGGGTAAGATATGGTGGAGATTGAAATGTTGTATTATTCCATTTTCATATTTTTCGTTATGGAGTTTTAAAGAGTAAAGGTCAACGCCAATTAAGATTTAAAAACATGGATATATTTGAAGAATGTTGGCGGATCTTTTGCATGCTGTATTTTGTATTCATCTGGTCTGATACCGTCAAGACTTGTGTTATGTCCCGGGTGGATAATGGTTGTTTAAAAGAAGTTGTTTTTGATGGAACAAGTCCAAGTAGGCTGGATCTGGCTTTGACCAGGGTTGGACCTACTTGTGGTTGTCTGCCTAACAGGGTGTGTCTGGTGGTCACAGAATTGGACCTGTTATGGGATACATGTAGTACTAGATATCTGGTAGTATCCTGATGTCAAGTGTGAGATGGTGAAATGTCTCCAACCGCGTAGACGGTCAGTTATTTGCAAATATGAATTAATCCTTTGGGGACGAAGTATAGTCAGGATTGATCGACTGTAAGGCATTAATTTATAACGGTCCTGTGTCCTTAAAATTTCACTGTAAGAAGACGTTGAACCATATCTTTCTTAAGTAGAACAGTCACCGTTGATGCGTGAGACTGTGCACTATGGTTGTGAGTGGGTGAATTGTGCATGTGTGAGTGCATACGAGGGGTGACGCAATCCAAGGGACATGCGATGCTGTTGGTCAAACCAATGCTGTATGTTGATGGCGGATTGCAAATTGTTGAGTGAGTATTTTCACTGTCATTTCAGATATATTCTTATTTCCTTATCTTCAATGTTATATCTGCTAATCAGGGCGTGCTTGGCTTGTTCCAAGATTACATCTATAGCAGTAATTCAATACAGGATATGATTGCATTTCGATTGAAAGACCTGTTTTTCTCTACTTGCACCGTGGGTGCGGGTGATTCTTCCTCAAAGTGGATCTGGCTTCGACCAGGGTTGGACCTGAAGGAAATTCGTCCAAGTAGGAGGGATCTGGCAGAGGTCCAGGGTTGGACTTACTTGGGGTTGCCTACCTAGTGGGGTGAGCCTGGTAGATCCAGGATTGGACTCAGGGAATGCCCGTAATGGAAGCTTGCTTTCAGAGTGGATCTGGTTGTGGACGAGGGTTGGACCTGCTGGTGGTTGCCTATCTAACATAGTGTGCCTGGTAGCTCCAGGATTGGATCTGTTACATCAAGGTGAACCTGGCAGATGTTCAGGGTTGGACCTTTTGGTGGATGAGCTTGTTGTGGACAAGTATGAACAGGGCATTAAGGCACTGTATCTATTTTCTGTTTCCTACCTTATCCTTTGTATAATGTCTTGTGGTATCGGTATGACATGTTGTATTTTTTTAATGCAGGTGTGAAGGATACCAAGGCGACGCCTAAGCTGTAGGCGCCGTTATAACCATCGATGTGATCGTAGGATGACTTGGCATCAGGTCAGCCGGTCATTTATACATATTAATCGTAATGCCTTTTATTAGACTTTAGTATTGTTCTTCTTAAACTGTTTATATTGTATTTTATCACCGATCTAATACTACGTTAGAAAAATCGCTCTCATATATATATATTTATAATACACCACAAATTGTTGGCAATAAATTGCCATCGATTCATCAATTATTAAACCAATTTTTATTTTATGCGTGAAGTGAAATTGTGCTAACTTGACAGCGCATCATTGACTTTTCAAATAACAGTAATATTTTAATGCAAAGCTGGAAACCTGACAAGAGAAACGCAGCGTTACATTAAAATATTAGATTCTTCATACAAGCAATGAAGGGAAAATTCAAAAAAACCACAAGAAAACTAGTGAAGATTTTAAGCGAAAAGAAAATAAGCGAAATGAAACCTTTATTTATAATATACAATTTTTCTTTTAATGTTCTCCCAGGCACCAAAGTGTACTTTGTTCGAGATACACCGTCATACTGCGTGTCAATTTCCACCTTGTCCGTGGCATCTATAATAAAAACTAAAGAGTAATCTTATTAGCAACAATATATTTTAACTCTGTTGCTAAAAGGAACTATTTTTATTTTTGTTCTAGATGCCATGGAAGAGGTTGTTACGTTTTCAATTGGGTGTATGGCTCCAATTAGTCAGGAACCAAAGTTACATATTCGAGATACGCACGAAACCAAAGCTGCAAAATCACGCAACAAACGTGCAATTCCGGTTTTGACTCAAAAAATGGCAGATGAAACCGTTATTTGTGAAAGACAGACGTTCTCTGAGACCGCGAATTTCGTAGTGGCCCTAGTTAGTGTTAATAGTGTCTTTTAGTGGAACATGTGGAGATCCAGCTAACTATACGTTCGGATTTTTTGATATTCGCGATCGTGGAATTTATATTCCGCGGGCTCAGCCCGGATTAACTGGAGATCGTCTCGACAAACCTCGAAGAGCCACCCAACATCGAAGGCTTTCACCTCGCCGTATAATTCTTATATTAGTTTAGGAACTTAACCGTCAGTTCTACTGAAACTTGGAATCTGGGACATCGTCCGCACGTGGAATCCACGTTGTTCGGCTAGAGTTTAACCGATTCGCCGCATGGCGAATTGTCTTCCATACGTACACCGCGGAACGCCGTTTCTGAATTGAGCACCATCCCCACTCTATCGCCCGACGGCTCCGAGTCGAGACGAAGTCTGGCGCCGAATCAAACGATAGTTTGAGCTACTAGCCCAGTCTCTAATTGTCGGTATTTTCTTGAAAACCAAACCCGGTATACAGTACGTACCTTTCTCGCTTTATCCGTAGTCAAGTCTTTCGTATGTCTGTATTAACGGTTTCGTAAGTATTTAATGTCCTGTCATGGGCGCCAAATGTTTATTGCATAAGAAATAAACTATCCGTATAAAATGTTAACATGCAGGTTCAATTTTTCAACTTTTTATTTATTTCCATATATTTATCACATTTTTTATTAATGTCAAGATGATAATTTCTATTTACTACAAAAAAAACTCTCTTTTTTTTCAGATATCCATGATTTTTGTATTGATTCCGAACCGATGGTATTTAACAACCTTAGAAGTTTCAGAGCAATCAGATAGAGAGAAGTTGGACTATTAGTACATTGATGACTTAACTTTCTGGTATTGAAAAATATGGAATGGCTTATATGCAGCGTGAGCGAAAGTACTTTGCAGACGAACCTCAAACCAAGTTTCATGTATCTTATGTGAAGTGGCAGTACACCGACTTCACAATGAAGGCCTGGATTTGAGGTTGTCCTGAGCGCACCGGTAACTTCTTTAATGCCAGCATTTTGCACATTTTCTAGCTTCTTCAAGTGAGAAGCACTAGCCGTGTACACAACGATAGTACTTTAGTCTATCCTGGATAAAACCAGACTGACGTAAAGTCGCAGCAGAGCGTCCTTATCGGCTCCCCATTTTGTGGAGGTAACACACTTGATAGCATTCAATGACATTCAGCACTGCGCGGAAACAGTTTTGATTTGTCTCAGCCATAAAAGACGACGGGCTAAAATAATGCTCAAAAATTTCACCTCATACACTATCCGCACTGATCCGTCGTAAAGCGTTACAACAGGGCAGTGCGCTTTACGTAGTCGAAAGAAATCGATAGCACAGGCTTTCTCCACAGAGAAACGAAAACCACGGTCGGATGCAGCCAAAGAAACAATATCAACAGCCTGCTGTAATCTCTCCTGACAGAGTGCAAGAGTTTGTTATGAAGTGACGATCGTGAGTTCATCTTCATACAGACAATAATCAACAGCATTCGGCAGGTTGGACACAATGTCAATAATTGCAATCAAGAATTGTGTTACACTTATGGAAGAGCCTTGAGGAATTCCGTTTTGCAACGGTCGTAAAGAAGATAATTTATGTCCAACTTGAACTCTAAAGGAACGGTTTGAAAGAATGTTTTCTACGAAATGAGGCAGATGGCTTCGTAGACCCCAGTTGTAAAGTTTTCTTAGAATTCCGTATCTCCAGGTCATGTCAAAAGCTTTCTCTAGATCAAAAAACATTGCAACCAGATGGTTGCATTTTAAGATGCTAGATTGAATAGCGTTCATCAGATACACATGCAGATCAGTAGTGGAGTGGTGCTGACGTGATCCATATTGATGTTGGATGATGACATTGTTGGATGCTAGAAACCAGCTGAGTCGATAATTAATCATGCGTTCATATAACTTTGACAGATGACATGTCAAAGATATTGGACGGTAGCTTGATGCAGAAGACACATCTTTGCTCTTCTTCTGTATCGGCACAGTTATCGCTTCGCGCTAGATGTCAGGATAGACATTTTCAAACCAAAGCCGGTTGGGTTATTCCACTATTCTTAGTTTAAATAGGGTGGGTAAATGACGATTCATTGCGTTAGCAATGTCATCAAACCATACAGAAATATTGGCTGTGTGACTGCAAATTCAAAATCTGCTAGAGTGAATATTGAATAATGATTCTCAGAAATATCACACTCGAAGTTTAAAGGAACTTCTTCAGCCGCTTTTGAGCGCAAAAATTGGATCGAGTAATTATCCCAGTGACTAACGGACTCTAGCAGGCTTGCTAGAATATCACAAATATCAACTCTGCCAGTGTGTCCCTGACCATTTCCCTGGAGCATTGGAATGTGGGAACTTATCTTGTAAACGTTCATATGCCTGATTTTCTTCCTAAGCAGAGTTTGGTCGAAATCAGTACCAATAGAAGAAACAAATCCGCGCCAAGACTCAGTTTTAGACTGAAGAATTGAACGTCTGGATTGCGCACGGGCTTTTATGAAATCAATTTGGTTTAAAGGTGTTGAATTTCTCTGGTACACCTTAAATGCGCGCTTTTTAGACCGTATAGCGGTTTCTGAGACAACCAGAGAATTTCTGTATTGATATCAAAGCGGAATGCAGAATAGAATCGTTTAGATGTTGCAGCTCGATATTGAAATCTGTTGACGGTTCGGGAAGCATAAGCTTGTTTGCGAAAGATTGCCAATCGGCCAGATAAAATAACCATCATTGTGCTGTTTTTTGTGCAACAGATACAGTATTTGAAATAAACGACACAAGGGGAAAATGGTCACTGTAATGGGCATCGTCAACTACCTGCCATTGAAGATATGCAGTTTGAGTAAGGGTAGATAAAGAGAAGTCGATTGCCGAAAAACTTCTTGATCTCATATTCATAACGTGTCTGAGCCAGTGTTGAGAAGTGTGCCATCATTGTTGTCCAAGAAAGTTTCGACCATTCGACCGCGAACATCTGTGCTTACAGAACCCCAGAGTATATTATGAGAATAAAAGTCTCCGACAAGGATGTGAGGAGTCAGAAGCTGCCGTACTAAGTCATCGGGATCATTTAGGTTCCAGTTGCCATCTGGAAGGTAGTCGTTGCAAATTGTAATTTTCCGAGATAAGAATACCTGGCATGCAAGTGCTTGTAACCTTGTTGTAATGTTACATTCTTTGTGTGGAATAGAAGAATCAAGTACAATTGCAACGCCTCCATGAGCATGTGCAGTAGGGTCAACGTTTCTTAAGAAGATTTGATATCCCCACATGTTGAAAACCCCGAGAGGTTTTAAATGAGTCTCTTGGATGCATATTACTCTGGGGTTAAGATCAGCCATTAATAGCTTTAACTCAGCTAGATGTTTGACGATTCCATTACAGTTCTTTTGAATGATAAATGGATTACTCATTAAAATGAGGGGAAGGAAATGAAAGAGAAAAAAAAAATTAAATAATCTTTTTTTAAGTCAGATAAAAAAGGCTGACTTTTGAGGAAAACTCGGAAAGATTTAAGTCTTCGAGTTCCTCGGTTTGTTTTAAGCCCATCAACGCCTGTCATTGGGCTTTCGGGCATTTTTGATAGTCTCATTGTCAATTGACATAGCGCTTGACTCTGAGCCTGATAAAGAAATATTTGTATCCTGTCCTGATAGAACAGGCGTAAGAGGTGGCATGACAATAATTTTTGGAGGTTGCGATGTACCTGGCAGAACAGGTTCTGGTACAGAAGGTGGTGGCAGTTCTGCAGATGAACATGTGGGTTTTGTTGCGGAAGACAATGCTGCGCTCATAATGACGGCTAAGTTGATGGTGATAGCGTCTGTAATAATTTTCTTGTATTTCAGGAATAAGAAGAGCTGCGATATCGTTTACAGATGGATTGAGTGTTGCAGGCATAGTTGCAACGACTTTTGCTAAACTAAGCCCAGGGCCTGGGGTGTTTAAGCGCATAAAAGCCCTAGCTTCTGGGTTACTTCAACAATTCAATGTTTTGTATTTTACAATAGCATACTCCTGTTTGAATTTAGAACAGTTTATCGACAAAGCAAGATGGTACTCTTCACAATTCACGTATTTCACCGGGTGCATCGCTCTTCTTCATGCGGAGCTTTGCCGCAAATGCAGACTTTCTTTTCCTTCAAAATTTTGAGGAATGCCTAAGCTTTTGACATTTAAGCAACGCTACGGATTTAGAAAGTATGACCTGACAGGCAAACTGTACATGGCCACACGAATTTTTTCTGCCTATTTATGACGGGAAAACATAACAATTATGGACGCAGTGTCTTTCACTACGCCATTGGCTTTGCGGGTAATCCACCTGACCTCAGAAACACCTTGGGATTTTAATCCGGAACAGACCTCAACAATGGTGCAATTCAACATCACCAACAAAACCGTACATTTGTTAAGATATTAAAAATGGACTGACCTTGAAAAAGGTATGTTCCATCACTTTCATTAATGACCAGGAACCGGGGACTGGAATCCACAGGATTATAAAAGACGGAGGGGTTTTCCCTCCGTAAACACCCAGTCCGCCGACGCGGACAGTTAAAGAGAAAAATATATATATATTTATTTATATATATATATATATATATATATATATATATATATTTATATATATATATATATATATATATATTTATATATATATATATATATATATATATATATATATATATTTATGTTTTTTTCAATGAAGAGATAGTCTTTTTGTTGGAAATTTTACCATCGCAATGTATTTAACTGATAATGGAAACGAATTTGAGAAAAATTAATTGAGCCTCGCCGGGGATCGAACCCAGAGCCTTTGGATTAACGCTCCATCATTATTTTTTCATTTTCAATAATCTGTATTTGTTTTATAATACTTTATATACATTTTTAATAAAACATATATTTGGAGCATATGCGGGTATTTATAAGAGTTCCTACTCACTGGGAGTGTAAGTCTTGGTGTTATTGTGTTGTGTGTTATTACAAATAATTGTGTTAGTGTCTGACTGTTTTGATTTATTATACATTTTTGATGTTTTAGGATTGCTTTTATGGGAAAGGAGGTGCCAGAAAACCCATTTTACATATCTTATAAACTAACTTACAAACATAAGATTAACGCTCCATTGCTCTACCAATTGAGCTGCAAAGCCCACGACAAGTAACCGATGAATCTTTCTCAAATTCGAACTCTAGGTGTGGCCTAGCGTAATTCGTTACCATTATCAGTTTAATACATTGCGTTGGTACAATTTCCAACAAAAAGACTATATCTTCATTGATTTGATATCTGAACAATTAAATGGGGGCCGCTAGTAGTCTTTGTCAATATCTTAACCGAAGTCTACTTGACAAACAAAACGAGAAAAGACAGACACGCCCACAAACTTATGTTGACGCCCCCGCTCCACGCTCAAACCACTGGCAACAGAACCTCCCAACCACTCCTCTCCTATCCACTCTACAAACTAAATCAATCCTAAAAACACAACAAAACTTCCCGCCACTTACAACCCCTAAACAAACACCACAACCCTAAATACATACAAACCCGCAAAGCAAAGACAACGACATGGACGACGTCACAGTCTTATTCAGCAAAATGACTAGACTAATCTCACTCATTGACCTGACCAATATGATCCGTGCCCTAAAAGACCTCAATAACGCCCTTGAAAAGACCAAAACCAAACAAGAACAATTTTCTGTTTTCATGAATTTCACCCAACATGTACACGAATACAACATCTAGAGAAAAAAACAACACTGAACATCAGCTCATGGAACGCTAACGGAATCATAGGTAAAGTAGGGGAGCTTACGCATTACATGAACACACACAACATTCCCATCATGACACTCAATGAAACAAAACTAACGCCCACACGTTTACTCAAAATACACACATACCCAACCTACAAAGCTGATAAACCACAGCAAGGACCGGTTCACACACAACAAAAATCATCACATCCTACAAACACACAGACTGGCCACACTTCCGCCATACACTAGACAAACACATCACAATAAACAATAACATAAGCACAACACAAGACATTGACACAGAAATACACAAATTAACACAGGCAATTAACAAAGCCAAACGCAAAAACTCACGCAACATAAAAACAAAAATACACAAACTTAACCTACCACAAAACATTTTAGACACAATTACACAACGCAAAAATGCAAGAAGGCAATGGCAGAGGACCCGCTTCCCCAAACACCTCCAACACCTCAACGCCTTTAACACACTTATTAAAAGCCAAATTAGAATACAACAGAACACAACATGGTCCCTTAAACTCTCCAGTCTAAACCCAATTGATAATTCTCTTTGGAAGCTCACCAAAAACCCAATAAAAAATTCACCCTAATACCCACACTCACACTTACAAACGCAACCACAGCAATGGCTTCTGCCTTTTCAAAGTCAGAAGCCATTGCTAATGAACTAGCGAACGTACACGTAATTGACACACCGTACACACAAACGCATGAGCAAATCCTACAAGAAACACAATAATTTTTAAGCACAACACACCAAACAACACATACAACCCTCGCAAAACTCCTTACAAACCCTACAGAACTCAAAAAAATAATCCGCACCCTGCCCAATTGCTAAGCTCCCGGTCCAGACCGCATAGAAAACCTCATATTAAAAAACCTATCCCGAAAATCTATCGAACAATTAACCTTCATCATAAATTCCATCATTAAACATCACCATTTCCCCGCAGCATGGAAGTATGCCATAATCCACCCTATCCTAAAACCAAATAAAGATCCTCCCAACCCCGGCAATTATAGACCAATTAGCCTCCTTAATGCCTTCTCCATACTGGCTGAAAAGGTTATCCTATCCCGGGTAG